>LNAC01001005.1:309844-358953 GCA_002007465.1 Ailurus styani | reverse complement strand
TGGGTTATGGACATTGGGGAGGGTATGTGCTATGGTGAGTGCTGTGAATTGTGTAAGACTGATGATTCACAGACTTGTAGCCCTGAAACAAATAATACATTATATGTTAATAAAAAAAGTGTATTCTTAATCCCCTTCACCTATTTCATCCATCCTCCCACCCACCTCCCCTCCAGTAACCATTAGTTTGCTCTTTATAATTAAGAGTGTTTTTTGGTTTGTCTCTTTCTTTTTTGTTCTCTTTTTGTTTCTTAAGTTCCACATATGAGTGAAATGATATGGTATTTGTCTTTCTCTGACTGACTTATTTCACTTAGCATTATACTCTCTCAATCCATCCATGTTGTTACAAATGGCAAGATTTTATTCATTTTTATGGCTAAGTAATATTCTATTGTGTGTGTGTATGTATAGAAAGAAGATGTATATATATTTACATTCAAACTAATTATAGATAGCTATGTAATTATTGCCATTTTGTGACTTGTTTTATGGTTGTTTTTGTAGTTCTCTGTTTCTTTCTTCTCTTGCTCTCTTCTCTATTGGTTTGCTGGCTTCCTTAAGTGATATGCTTGGATTCCTTTTTCTTTATTTTTTGCATATCTATTACTGGTTTTTGGTTTGTGGTTACCAGTTGGTTTGTATATAACATTTTCTGCATATAGCAGTCTACATTAAGTTGATGGTCACTTAAGTTTGAACCCATTCTTCTCTCACTCCCATGTTTAAGGTATATGGTGTCATACCTTACAGCCTTTTATTTTGTGAATCCCTTGACTGATTTTTAGGTGGACACTTAATGTTATTGCTTTTTTGCTTCCTACTTTTCTTACTCCCACTTGTGGTCTTTCCTTTCCACTCAAGGAGTCCCCTTTAACATTTCTTGTAAGACCAGTTTAGTGGTCATGAATTCTTTAAGTTTTGTTTGTCTGGGAAACTCTTGATCTCTCCTTCTATTCTGAACGGTAGTCTTGGTGAATAGAGTAGTTTTTTTCCCTTTCAGCATTTTGAATATATAATGCCACTGTCTTCTAGCCTGCAGTGTTTCTGTTGAAAGATCAGCTGATAGTCTCATGGGTTTTCCCTTGTACATAACTGTTTTCTTTTCTCTTCCTGCTTTTAAAATTCTCTTTATCAACACTTTTTTCCATTTTAATTACTATGTGTCTTTGTGTGCACTTCCTCTGGGTTGATTTTGTGGGGGGAATCTCTGTGTCTCCTGGATCTGGATTTCTGTTTCCTTCCACAGATTCAGGAAGTTTTCAGCTATTATTTCTTTAAATAAATGTTCTTCCCCTGTTATCTCTCTCTTCTTCTTGGTTCCCTATAATGTGAATGTTATTATGCTTGATGGCGCTCCTTTATTCTCATTTATTATTGATTTTTTTCTCTCTCTCTGCTCTTCAGCTAGATAGCTTTCTGTTGCTCTGTCCTCCAGGTCACTGATCTGTTCTTCTGCTTCCTCTAGTCTACTATTCATTCCCTCTAATCTATTTTTAATCTCAGTTATTGAGTATTTCATCTTGGATTGGTTCTTTTTTATGTGTTCTGTTTCTTTGTTGAGTGTCTCATTGTTGAATGAGCTCACTGTTGAGTGATCATTGTTGAGTGATCTCATTGAGATCCTTCGTTCTTTTCTCAAGTCCAGTATCTTTATGATTATTACCTTACATTCTCCATCAGGCATATTACTTATCACCATTTCATTTAGCTCACTTACTGTGATTTTTTCCTGTTCTTTCATTTGGGACACATTACACTGTCTCCTCATTTTGTCTACCTCTTTGTGTCTGTTTCTATGTGTTAGGAAAGTCAGTTACAACTCCTGCTCTTGAAAGTAGTGTCCTTATTAACAAGAGGCTCTGTAGCTCCCTGCAGTTTAATGTTCCCTGTTCATCAGAGCCTGGCTTTTCAGGGGTGTTTCCTATATGTGTTGCATGCACCCTGCTATTGTGACTGAGCTGCATTTGCTTGTAGTACAGTCATCTGCAATGGCTCTCTTTGCATGTCGTGAGCAAGGTTTGGTCCCTGTGTTGTTAGTAGGCCAGTCTGGGGCTGTCTTGGGCTTGAGTTGAGTCAGACCAGGTGGTTGCCAGAGATGCAGTAGCACCAAACTGCAGGGCACTTTCCCTGTATGTCGCTGAGTAGCTTTCATTGGTGGGTGGGGCCCGTAGTTAGACCAGATGTCTTGGATGGTGTATGTGGTTATCTTCCCCTCTCCCTGGGGCAGGAGTCACTTTGGAGTGGTGCTGGCCCTTATAGGGGCTGGTTTCACACTGCCAGATTTATGGCACTACTCTAGATGGGATATACAAAGGGCATATTGGAGGGGGGGTGGGTCCATAGGAGAATGCTGGGTAGGTCACCTGATACCAGCAAGGTCCAAGCTGGTCAGCTGTAGGAGTGGGATTGCAGTCCCCAAGAAAACTCTTGCCCAGGCTTGGATAGAGGGGGCAATTCTGCAAGAGAATTCAGGAATGGGGTGCACTGTTAGCGAGCTAGGTGGAGAGTTTTCCACTGTACTGGTTATGGCAGGTGTCTGAGTGTCTAGGCAAGATGGTGGGAGTGGGAAATGGCTCCTGCCAGCTCTTTTGTTCTTGAAGAGGTCTCCCAACAATCCCTGCCACTCCATCACATGCTCTGATATTAGTAAATAAATCTCCCTCCTGCATACCGCCGGCATTTTTCAAACTGCTGCTTCTAAGCTCTAGCTCAGTAGGGCTGTTTGTTGTGTTATCTCTTTAAGGGTGGGGACTCAGTTTCCTATCACCCTCTTGGTTCTCCCAGAACCAAGCCCTTGGATTTTTAAAGTTCTAGATATTAAGACCCACTGATTGTTGGGACCCTCTTGTTTTCAAAGCCGGTGTTATGGGGATTTATCTGCCCCATGTGGGTCTCCTGTACCTGGGGTGAGGATCTGCTCCTCACCCCTCTCCACACCCACCATGTCTCTCCCTCCCATGGACAGTCCTCTGAATCTGTTTGGCTCTGGACTGCATGTCCGCCCTTCCTACCCTCTTTGACATGGCTTCTTCTCTACATTTAGCTGTGGAGAGTCTGTTCTGCCAGTCTTCAGGTCATTTTCTGGGTTATTTTCATGGATGTGTGTGTTGTCTAGTTGTATCTGTGGGACGAGGTGAGTTTAGGATCCTCCTACTCCACCATCTTCCTGGAAAGTCTCATGAACCTTTTTTTAAACTGGTGATTTCCAAGTACCAAGGATGATGCTAGGCATAAAGTTGGTGCTAAATAATTATTTGTTGAGTAAACTGAGAGAAATTTGATTCAAACAGTGCTTGGTATGAAGAAATACATAAATTTAAACTTCTATTAAATTATATTCTATAGGGCACCTGGGTGGCTCAGTGGGTTAAAGCCTCTGCCTTCGGCTCAGGTCATGATCTCAGGGTCCTGGGATCGAGGCTCGCATCGGGCTCCCTGCTCGGCGGGGAGCCTGCTTCCTCCTCTCTCTCTTCCTACTTGTAATCTCTCTCTGTGTGTCAAATAAATAAATAAAATCTTAAAAAAATGATATTCTATAATCTGTAATTTAGCCTTTCAAGTGGTTATTGTCAGGAGTAAGTTTTCTCTGTAAAAAACTAGCTGTCCTAAATCTCACAGTTCAGGTCAATCAAATATACTATCCCTGTCTTGCCTCCCCAGAACTGAACATCTTTAATATTTGGTAAAGTTAATTTTCCAGGTTTTCAGACCTGCAGAGGAGAAATCAAATATTTAGTGACCCTCTTCCCATAAGGGGCAGGTCTGTAATGAGGATCAGCTTGAGACTAGCTGAAAGCCTCTCTTTTTACCACAATCATGACATCTGTAGATTTATATATCATTAGGTTGACTGAAGAAAGGGACCATCTGACCTGTGAGATGTTTGCAATTAAATATGAAAATACACACCCAAGAAGCCTTTATCACAAGTCCTGCACATTTCCCTACAATTTACTCCCAATATGGCAGCCAGAGAGCCTTTAGCCAGCAAGGCAGATCACTGTTCTCCTCTGATCAATGTCCTCACACCAATCATTCACCCCAGATGATCTTTCTCTCTCCTACTTTATCTCCTGGCATTCTCCCTCACTATGTGCCAGCTGTGCTGGCCTCCTTGTTCTTTCAACATACTAAGAAACTTAGCCTAAAGTACTTTGCACAGACTATTATCTCTTTCCATAACATTCTCCATGTGTAACTTAAATTTTTGTCCAAATCCTACCTTTTAAATGAGGCCTATCATGACTAGCAATTTAAAATTGCAGCCCCCTTCTGGTACACACAATAACGTCCTCCCCCCAAATATCTATGTCCTAATTCCCAGAATTTGTGAATGTTACCTTACATGACAAAGGGGACTTTATAGGTGTGATTAAGTTAAGGATCTTGAAATGGGGACATTATACTGGATTATCTGGGTGGGCCTGAAGTAATCACAAGGGTCCTTGTAGGAGGGAGGCAGGAGAGTCAGAGAAGATGTAACATGGAAACAAAAGAGAGAAGAGAGGTTGGCAGGTGCCACTCTGCTAGCTTTGAAGATAGAGGAAAAGACAATGAGCCAAATAAATGCAGGTATCCTCTAAAAGCTGGAAAAGACAAGGGAATGCATCTCCTTACAAATCCTAGAAAGAGGGATGCCTGGGTGGCTCAGTCAGTTAGGCATCTGCCCTCGGCTCAGGTCATGATCCCAGGGTCCTGGGATTGAGCCCCGCATTGGGCTCCATACTCAGTAGGGAGCCTGCTTCTCCTTCTCCCTCTACTTGATGCTCCTCCTGCTTGTGCTCTTTCTCTCTCAGTCAAATAAACAAATAAATACAAAAAAACTTCCAGAAAAAAATGCAGTCCTGCTAATAACTTGATTTTTGAACATATGACCTCTAAACCATAAGATAATCAATTTGTGTTGTTTTAGGCCATTATTTGTGGTAACTTGTTATAGCAGCAGGAGAAGACTACTATATTCCCCCACTCTACTTTTTTTCCACATCACTTATGAACATTTATTGTACCAGACAATATGTTCTTCATGTCTATTGTTTACTGTCTCTCTCCTGCCCTGCTCTCTGCCCCCCTCTAGAATATAAGCCTCACAAGGGCAGGCATCTTCATGTGTAAACCTGCACCTAGAAATTGATACATAATACAGAGTTGATAAACATTTTTTGAATTAATTAATTGATTACTTGGTCCTTAATCTACTCTTGCCCTGTGAAATGACTTCCTACCACTTAAAATGAATCAACTAATCTGAACCACGGTCCTATCTTTTCTCTTCTCTCTCTGCCAGTCTCTCTCTTTCATACACATACACATTCAACAAACAAGCCCTCTGAATTTAGAATTTTTGTTCTCTGCAAGAGTGTATCCAATTTGAGTTACAGCATCCCATGAAGTCTTCCCTTAACTCCCCCAGTTTTGCACTTATATTCTCTTATCTTTTGTGTCAGCCTGTCTTCAGTTAGGAGGCAGAAACCACACAGTAATAAGAACAGGGGGAGTTTAATATAAAGAATTATTAACTAATCAAAGGGGATGAACTACTAAAGAGTAAAGGATAATTTTAAAGAATACAGATTGGCAGATATGGGGAGCAGCCACTATGTCCAGGGATAAAGCAGAGTACCAGACTTCAATGGAGAGGGTATCAGTGTGGCCCACCGGTTGTTGGAGAAATTTGCTGAGATGCTGTGGACAGGGACTAGCAAACAGGAAACCACTGGCCAGATGCCAACTGAACTTACTAGGAAGCTACTTGCTGGGGTGCTGATGGGACTCAGGAAGTTGCTCACGGGGTGCTTTGAAAACCCTCTGAGAAGCTGCCCTCTGGGTTGCTAGTGGAATTTGCTGGGAAGCTGCCTGTGAGTATGCTCTGAAACACACTATGGAGTGAGTACCTCTGGGTGTTCTGCATACCACTGACCATTGTGTGCTGCAGAAGTAAGCAAGAAACAAGAAAGCACATTAGGAAGAGGGATCCCTTTTCCCTGCCATGTACCTCTAGCACCTTCTATTAACAAATCCTAACACTGTACCATCTGGTAAAGGAGAAATGTTTACAGGGTCATAAAGCAGGGCAAAAAAGAGTATATTTGTAGTTGAGAGGCAATACATTGATAATTGGCACGCCTTTGTATTTGTAATTTCTCTTGAATGTTAGCAATATTGTAAGCCCCTTGAGGGCAAAGGCAATATCACACTTCTCCCTCACCACCCCAACATGGTTTATATGGCATTGAATATAGTACTGACTACATGTTAAGGAAGTACTTGGTTGACTGTAAATAAAATTTTCCTGAACTTTCATTTGCTCAATAGCTTAGGAAGGCAACGGCACCATCCTTTCCCTTTCTGTTACCCTATCCTGAAATCTAATGACAGAACAGTTCAACCATGAGTGAACAACAGCTGCCACCAAGCTAGCAATTTCCAACTATAAACCAGTCTGTTTTTCTTCTCAGCTGTTATGCCACCTTGGATGTCATTTTCAAAAACACTGAAGCCAAGCTAGGGTGAATTGTGATTTTGTTTATTAAACTCTCACTTGGTGGGAAAGAGCCTTGTCAGCTGTTGGTTCTCCTAGAGTCAGTTCTTGCTCAGGCTTCCAATGCCAACCCATCAAGGAAGTATGTTCCCATGTGTCCCACCTTCTTCTTTTCTCATAAGACTTAGATTGTTCATAGACTAATCCTTTCAGAATCAGAACGACTCAAACTGAACAAACCTGCTTTGTGTCCAAAAAGAAGAGAGTGCAGTCTAACAGTTATATTCATCTTAATGTATTTCTTGGCTTCTAAAGGCCTTCAAAAATCTTATTTCATGTGAATCTGAGAATCTCTCCCTCCAGGGGCTCTATTAAGTAGCACATTACAAAAATAAGATTGCCTAGCCCTAATTTTATCACCAACTCTAGTCCTTTCCAGTATTCCCTTGCCCATAACTAATATATAATAGTATTTTTTCTTACCCTGAACGTAATGAGTTTGCCTCAAATATTAGCCCAACATCAGAAACTGTGGCCTATATAGTTTCTTTGAAGCCAAAATGGTCTTAGGTCTTGAGTTAGACAGATCTGTAAGAGCTCAGGGTCTGCTATTTATTACTTATGTGACCTTGGACATGTTATTTCACCTCTTTGAATTTCACATTCCTCCTTATAAATCAGAGCTAGTTGAGGGAAATGGGGCAGTCGCCCGCTTTAAATGTCAGTTTTCTCCTTAGTAAATAGGGCTAATGATGATACTTACTCCACAGGTGGTTATGAGGATAATGTTTATAAAGTCCCTAGCCAGTGAATCTTCAATAAATGTCAACTGTGATTAGAATGTAAACCAGACAATATCAACCTTTTTAGCCCATGCCACCATCTTCAATTCTTTCCTGAACTACTGAAGTGGTGCCTAACTAGTGTTCCTGCTTGCACTCTTGCCCTGAGTCTATTCACCCCATAGCAGCCTGAAGAATCTTTTCTGCACATAAATCGGGTTTTGTCACATCTTTACTCAAAGACCTGTGTTGGCTTCTCATCACACTTTGAACAAAACCCAAACTCCTTATTATGCCTTACAAAGCCTTATATGATTTGGCTTTGGCCTATTTCTCTGATATCCTCGGTTATTGATTTCCTTTATCCCTCATTTCTATTGTCATGATTTTCTTGTGGTTCCTCGACCATGCAGGCATGTTCCAGCACAGAAACTTTATATATGCTGATATTTCTCATTGAAATGCTCATCATCCCAGATAGTCACATTGCCCATGACTTACTCCTGCATTTTATTCATGTCTCCCTGCAAATATCCTCTCTTCAGAAAGGTCTTCTTTGGTCACTGAATGTAAAATGGCTCCTACTACCCATCCATTGATCTTTATTCTCCTACTTTTTCTTATTTCACTCATACTTACTGCTATCTAACATTATGTTATATATTTATTTGTTAATGACCTTCTGTTCCATTAAAATGCAAGTTTCATGGAGGCAGGGACTTTTTTTGAGTATTGTGGGACTTTGGATCTTTTGTGAGGCTCTCATTGAAGTGCTAATGCCTCTGACATTGGCCAACTTACCCCCTTCTTGGTAATTGGTGTAAATCTTAGCTGAGATTCCAGAAGTAAGATACATGGCTTGACTCCAAGTCTTTGGGGGAAGAGATAAATGAAAAAGAATAAGGAAGGGAAGGAGAAGCTAATAGGAGATATGGGAATATCTTAAAGAAAAATCTTCACCCAATTTGTTATTTAGTCTAGAACAATCCTTGGCTACTTGCTCAAAACAGGATTTTACATGAAAGAAAAACTCCATTTCTCTGCCTCCATTTCCTAAATCTACTTATATTCTGCCTACACAATGTAATGTCAGTGGTTGAAGAGAAGCCAATTCTAACACTTTTCAAGTTGTCTAAAAACAAAATGGGAGAATTGTTTCTGTTTTGCTTTAGCAAAAAAATTGTTTTTATTTTTGATTTAGCAATGGAAATCATTCCTTCATTTATAATCAAACAAAATTAACTTAAATACTAAGTCATAGTGTAAGTATGTACCTGGGATTCTGCAAGATCTTTCATAGGAATCTTATAGTTGAACTATATGAACTTGCTGATGTTCAACTCTTTTTGACCCAGCAAAATGGCAATTTTATATGGTTCAATCTAATATGTGTGGCAGTATTAATATGCACAGATTGTAAACCTCAGAGAGATAAAGTTGTTACTCTTTACTTTTTTAACTAGGAAAATAACCTTGTACTAATAAGGATAGACTAGGTTATGCTTCAGCAACAAAATAACCTCCTCTTTCGAATCTTAGTGACTTAACACAATAAAAGCATATTTCTTGCTCATACTACATATTCTAATACTGGGAGTTTTGTTTCATGCAGTCAATCAGGGATCCAGGCTGATAGAAGTACCACTTTCATGTAGCTGCACCATCTGGAACTCATGGACTTTTTGGAGGATGCCACAAAAGCAAAGATGAAGGAATTGAGCATGGGCATTTTCTGAGCCTCAGTCCAGAAGAGTGACCCACCCCACTTCTGCTCCTATTTTATTGGCTAGAGCTGGTCCTATGGTTCTTGGAGGCTCATTTGCCTCCTCCATCCTATCTCCAGTGTACACTATCTCCTCCACAACATTTTTTGTAGAGTTCTTCTTGACTCACACAACAGTGACATCTTGGAAGGCCTAAATGGCTCTTAATTCTCATATGTCTCCTATGAGTTATTCTTAAACAATGCAACATTTATGAATCACACTGTGTGGCTAGAAAGCAAGGGATACCAAAGTTTGCTGGTAGTAGGAAGAGGGAAAGGGAATAAGGCATATGCAGCCTTGGTTAGCAATCTTTGCTTAGAAAAACTTACCATCAATTCAAACCTTCTGGGTCTGCCCCATGTTGGTCCAGGGAGATTTGCAAGAAGTACATCTCAAAAAGAGGTAAAGTGAGACATAAACTTCTTTTTCATCCATTTCTCTAAACCTATCTGGGGTTTTTTAGCATCCTTTCCACGTAGATTTTGTGTGTGTGTGGGAAGAGGAAGGAAGCAGTGGAGGGCAGAAAGCAACCAAGAGGACAAACTCCCACCTTGACTCCAAACTCTCTTGCCCTTTCCCCATAATCTTACTCAAGTTTATTCTCCAAAACCTTATTTATTCTCTATGTGGCTGAAAGATGTTCCTATCACTATAAGTCTTGAGTCTATGATATAGATAAACACTCTAGTCTTCCCCTCGCAGGCTTTGGACATAGATATGGAAAGCCAAGTTGTTATCTCCAAATTTAAAGTTGAATAGTGACTACTGGTTCTAAGTTCATTCTACCAAACTTTGAGGCCATAACTGACAATAATTAAATGGGTAAGGGGAAGCCATAGGGCTACTAAGAACCACTGAAAATTACTGGGAACAAAGTATAGTCAACTTCATGACACCAAGACCTACAATTATTTGAATATGAATTAATGATTGGCACTCATCCTCCTTACACCCTCCTCACCCAGACATGGGCTAATTTTTGTATTCTCTTTGGAGTGGGTGTGGGTGGATGTTGTAATGGAAAGAAGGGTGAGGACTTGTAAGAAATGGCAGACTACCCTGTCTAGGGAAACTATGAGGTAGACGGTAGGTGCTTGAGTATCCAGTATTCTTCTGGCTCATTTTTCCATATTGGGCCAATAAAATTTGTGCCACTAAGGGAATGCTTAGAAATGCCTTTGTCCTATGTACTCATAAGACCAAGAATCACTCCTGTGAGCTATTAAGTGGACAATGACATTAGGAGATGCCAAAACATGGCCTGAATCAGAACGGCTGAAACCCTGGAACTCCTGGCAGGCCAGCTGCATAAGCTCACCCCAACCTTTTTATCAAACCTGCAGTAACATTGCTCCTCATTTTACACAATGGATAAAATTGCCCTTTTCATTTATTTGCTACTTGTTTAATGTCAGTTTTCCCCACTTAGGAATGCAAGCTCTGTGATGGCAAAGACTTTGTGTACTTGTAAAGCCTAAACATGCCTAGAACATGGTGGGTGCTTAACCAATATTTATTGAATGAATGAATGAATACCAGGCACTACACTGGGGTATGGAGATGAATGAAGCAGGGTTTCCTGCACTAAGAGAGTACACGGGCCAGAAAGAGAAACCTATTGGCTGGTAAGTAATCCTAAATATTGATATACTAGGGCTGAAACCATCAGGTGGTTGAAGCAATAAAGAGTAGCCTCCCCTTTATAAGGGATCTAAATTCTCCAGTTTGCCACAACCTACTTCACTCATAACATGCCTGCCTGGAGTGTGGGGACATTTGAGTGTGTGACTGCTGCTCTTATAAGAAAATATCTAGGCCTGAAAAAACACACAAGCAGCAGAATTAATCTGGTGCTCCCAAGCAGTGCCCAAGAGTGGTAGAGAAAGCAGTCTGACAGACTGTAATAAGGTCTTACCTTGACACTTAGCTATGACCCATATGGATTGTAACCAAGGACCAGATGGCATGATGGACATCTCTGAGGATCCCATGTGGATAGATGACTTTGAGAACCAGATTGTCAGTCTCTCTGCTCCTGGACCCTTTGGCATGCCAGAAAAGCCATTAAAACTTTGATATAACCTAGGAGAAAGGGAGGGGACACCAAATTACCTAAGATTAAGGTCTTGGTGGAAGAGCAGGGGTTCAAGATAGAAATTAAGTTGAATTATAGGAGGATAAAGTTCCACTTCCTGCATGCCTGAGTTTGTGCTCTAATATTCTCAAACCTGCTCCATTTGCATAACAGGTACACCACAGGACTTGAAGAATGAGAGCTATATTTTAGGATATATCCTCATTATAATTGGCCATGTTTCAAAAAACAATAGAAAATAAAGAGCAATCCCACGAACAAAGAGTGCCATAGTTGATATTTTTAACAATTTCAAATTAGAATCTCTTCATTTTTCTACTACTTCCATTAATATTTTATTTCCTGAAAACTTCCTGTTATGCATCACTTCTTCTTTACCTTAATGGGGTCACTTTTCTTTCTGGGGTTCTTTGGAAAATATATGATGTCAAAAAGGTAAACAAATCATTTACTCTTTCTGGATCTCAATGATCTCATGTGTAAAATAAAGGAAGTTAGCTAGACAAGTGCTTCTCAAAGTTTAATGTATATAACTTGGGGATCTTGTTAAAGGAGGGCATGTGTGGTGATGAGCACTGGGTGTTATGTGCAACTAATGCATCATTGAACACTACATCAAAAACTAATGATGTATTATATGTTGGATAATTGAACATAGTAAAAAAATAAAAAAAATGCTGACTTTTAGCAAGTTTGGAGTGGGCCTGAGATTATGCATTTTTATAGAAAGCTCCAAGTAGGTGTTAGTGCTGCAAGGACCACACTTTAAGTAGTAAGGGACCAGTTGACCTCCAACATTCTTTTTCTTTGCATCTCTAGTTTATTTATGGGATATAATTCAACTGGCAATATATATATATATATATATATATTTTTAACTGAGTTCTTCTGTGCCAAGAATTAAGCCAACTGAAGGGCACCACTTGTAACCCTTAAACTTAAATATATACTGCCATTTATTTTAACATTCTGTGGAGGTAGCCTATGTCTCTTGGAACAATATAAGGTCACTTATGAATATACTAGAGTCTTATATTTTTATCTTATTCATAGTGGAACTATGCAAAAAAAAAATGGTGTGTTTCTAGTGGTAGGATTAATTAAGCAGAAGGTGAGTAGATATGACTTAATCACTAAGTGAACAATGTGAGGTTGATCAAATATAAAAATGATGTGGATATTACTGGTGTGTCTATTTGAGTTTAGTGTCACAGGGAAAATAAGGCTGATCTGTGTCACATTAGCCATTGGCAAATGGAGTCAGGGCATTGGGAGACATTTTGAGGGAACACGTATTTCTAATGTTTTCTGAGCAGGACACAAGTGAGAGCCTATATAAGCTAGATTAAGCAGCCATATCTGCATATGTAATATATGTTTTATAGCCCACAGACAAGATTAGTATCACCTTTAAAGTTCCCAAACTGTATTTTCTTGGTTGTTTCCCAATGTTACTCAGATTCATCCTAAATGTCTCTGGGAATCTTTAGTCTCTCAGGTTTATACCGAAAACTAAACCTTTCAAGGTGTCTTTTATTTCCCACACTTACCATTCTGAATTGCCATGGTGGGTTTCATCCTTGCTGCTCCAAGTGGCAGGTAACCACAGATGAACGTGGCAAATATTGTATTGTGCACTCCTACCTATCTCCTTGGTTCTCCCTGGCCAGAGGTCACTTGATGACAGTCCCTTATACAAGGGGATTCCTGGCTCTCTCATCCCAAGAGTGTACTTGATAAGAATGTTGAGGAGTTAATGCTCCAAGAATAAATATTAACAAATGAGGGATGGACTTGATTGCTAAATACTCAGCTTCTTCTGGCCTCAGTGAGGCAATTCTGAGACATGTTACATACAATTTCTTTGAGGGTCTCCAGGGGGATGGAGCCATAGCTGCCCACAATGGCAACCCCTTATGGGTGTACCTCTTAATCAGTTTCCCTCCTTTCCTTGTCTCACTCTACCTACTCTTTCATTCATACTCTTAGGGACCACCTACCAAATAAACAACTTGCACCCAAATCCTGACTTCAGCACCTGGTTTTGGGAGAACCTAACCAAGGTAATGATCATCAAAATCTCAGCTGCCCATGAGAGCGGCTTGCTCTGGGACTTCAGCATGCATCCATGAGGGCAGAGCTCGGCTGGTGGCCCAACTATTCTGTGCCCAAGAGCAATCCCCTGATTCTGGTCACTGACCTATTGCCTTCAACAGTATTTCCCCACCTCTGCTTTCTGAGGCTTCCAAGTACCCCTTATAGACCCATTTTAGGGGGCTCCTAGGAGTTGTTCTGCCAGTAATGGCCCTCATGGGACATTCCCATCTGGACTCAGATTTTAGCATGTTACCCTTAGGTTCATGCTGCACTTCCTGATTCTATAATCTACTTTCCCTTCAGAAGTGAATATAGTTGACTCACACCACCCACATAACATGTTTTCAGAAAGAATTATTTGGTTTTCCACTTGGCTTGGTTTTCCACTCCACAGTGTAGGGTAATAATTATGAATGCAAGATCTGGAGTGAGACTTCTTAGGTTCAAATCTCAATTTTACTACTTGCTGGCTGTATGAGTGTGGGCAAAGGACTGAAACCTCTGTGAGCCCTTTGCTTCCTCCACTGTAAAATGGGGATGATAATATCATCAACCTCAAGGTATTACGAAGATAAAATGAATTAAGATATGTAAAGCATTTAGGGTAGTGCCTGATATGTAGCACTTCCAGGTTACCATCCATGTGGGCTGAACAAGCATCTATGACCAGAGTTACAGGTGTTTGCCCTAAGTAATCTTTAACCTCTATAGGGGAGTGTATGAAGACATGGGTGGACACCAACATCTCTCAGTGTTACCCAACTCCTTCTATGACACTCCTCTGCCTTCCTGGCATATTTTGGAGGGGGTAGTGGAGGCTTGGGATTAGGAATACTGTCTCTCTCTCTCTCTCTCTCTTTTTTCTGGTAGTGTCACTTTTTAAAATTATGTTCAGTTAGCCAACATATAGTACATCATTAGTTTTTGATATAGTGTTCAATGATTCACTAGTCACGTATAACACCCAGTGCTCATCACAACACGTGCTCTCCTTAATGTGTTACCCCACCCCTCACCCCTTCCCTTCCGTAATCCTTGTTTGTTTCCTGTAGTCTCTCAATGGTTTGTCTCCCTTTCTGATTTATTCCCATTCAATTTTCCCTCCCCCCCATGATTCTCTGTGCTTCTCCTTATATTCCACATATCAGTGAAACCATCTCTTAAACTTTTTTTCTTTTTCTATTGGTTTAGAGAACATGGAAGCACTTGCATTTTTAAATAATCAATGATAAAATTCCCTTGGGCCTCAGTGCCCTCTCCTGTAAATCAAGAGTAGGATTAGATGGTCTCTTAAAGATCCTTTCTATCTCTGCATCTATTTCTTACTTAAGCATTAATCAAAATTATTTGATACTTCTGTAAAGACACTTTCAGGTTCACAATATTCAAAAATATAGAGCATGTTCATTGTTTAATCAAAATGTGTGTCCATTGGTGAGAAATTTAAAGAATTCTGTCACCCTTGAGAAGTGAATCACAGTCATCAGAAGCTTCTGTAATTAAGTTTATTACAGAGAGTACAATATAATTTACATCTGCAAACTCTGAACTAACTAAAGTAAATTGACGTCAATTTTCATAAAATACTCAGTGAAGGGACTTCTGTTAAAACAGCAGTAATATAAATGGGGGCCTATTGAGGTCTGCATGTCAGACCGAAGGTGTTATAGAGCTGCTATTGACAGTGTGAACTAGGCAACTGAGGATGGAAAGCTGGTCAACCAAGTAAATATCTGTATTTCAAGAAATGGCTCAGGAATATCTCTTCTGAAATGGGCCAACAAAATTTCTGAATAATAAACCATTTATTCTCATTCTACCCTTATTCTTCCCAGCCCCCAGCCCACTGGCCCCAGACCACTGCAGTAGATTCAGGTATGCTAACAGGTTTTTTGATTGTACTCTGATGTAGTATAAAGTTAAAAACAAGTATGTCTGGACATTATTTTTATTGTATCAACTAAGTACTCAAATATGCTCACTCCTAGAACAATTACTGGTAAAGAGGTATGGGAATGCCACAATTGTCTGAGATCAATCATAATTCATTCCCTGGGGCTATACTGTCAAATGGTTAAGAAAAAGACTCCACAAGCATAGAATGAACATATGTCAAAGTTAACTCCTTAATGAGGGAGCCATCAAAATAGTAAACCTGATTCAAAGTTGATTAGGAGAAAGTGATAGAGTCAAGGAATAAAAGAATGCTAAAATGCAATTGCTAAACTACTTACAACATTTATTAATATCCTACAGGACTATAAAACTGCAACCTTAGTGGTTATCTTTTTTACCAGACAGAAATGCAGCTTATATACATTCTAGAAATTAATATCTACTTTTACAGAGTCGAGAGTAAATTTTAAGTCAAATAAATGTACATTTCCTTAGAGAATTAGATACTCTTTGGTTAAGCATATTAGACATTGAAAGACAGGCAGTCATTACAGTCATTTCCAAGTTTGGGATACTATTTTTTTTTTTAACAGCACATGCCTAAAGGAACCCAACTGAGGTTTTCTTAGCAAAGATGGAGGAAATGTTTGTTGGGCAGGCAGTTAATAGTGTCTGCCATAAATCTTTTATTTCAAATGACTGAATATCATCAGGTGGTTTAAATATTTTTTCTAGAACATTATCTTAAATAAGGACAAAAATATCAAGCCCTATCAAACTGTTAACATTATATCTTCTATTTTGAGTATTATTAAAATGTTCTAATTTGAGTGGTATTTCAGTGCCACTAGGAGTAATTTTTATTGACATTTCAGTCTAAGCTCTAATTTTGAATGGATATACAGATTTCTTTACTCAATTTACTTAAAGTAAAGCATTGTTAGTGATGGAATAATTATGACAACAGGAGGCATTTTCTTGATTTTCTCCAGAGGGTGTTTTCCATTTGTGATTTTTTTTTCTTTGAAGATAATCCTTGAAATATTATCTGGAAGAAGAGATTGCTTCTTTCTTTCCACCAGCTTATCTACGGGTAACTAAATCCCAATGACACAAGTTTCCTAGTGTCCTGGTCTGTATAGGGTTGTTTGTTTTTCCTTGGTTATTATTATTTTTTTTCCTATTGAGTCAGTAAAACCAAATTTAGAGCTCTATTTCAAGACTACCTGGGAGTTCCACAGGGAACATTTTGATGTGAAGGAAAAGCAAAGCTTGCATCTGATTTCAAATGGCTCAGGCAGAACTGGGATACTAGTTATAAGAAGCCAATGCAGCCATACATTCCATTTGGGATAAGATTCACTGTTAAGGAATTTGTTATGGTAAAGCTTGGAAATGGCAGCTGTTTATAACTAAACAGGTGACTCTCTAGTAATTTCATTTGCAAGTGAGTCATGCCACATGGGTTTTATGGAAGCACGTGAGAAGCAAGTCATGTGCTTAGCATTCCCTTTATTATACCTCTTGGGTTTGTCATTCTATTTTTGTGGCTTAACAAAGAAAATTCTAACAAATGAAAATTCAAATTTTATTTCAAAAACCAAAAACCAGGGCGCCTGGGTGGTTCAGTGGGTTAAAGCCTCTGCCTTCGGCTCAGGTCATGATCCCAGGGTCCTGGGATCGAGGCGCGCATCGGGCTCTCTGCTCAGCAGGGAGCCTGCCTCCTCCTCTCTCTCTGCCTGCCTCTCTGCCTACTTGTTATCTTTCTCTCTCTGTCAAAAACAACAACAACAACAACAACAAAACAACAACAACAACAAACCAGTTAACATTTTTAGAAGGGGAACACAGACAGTGACTCTATTCTAAAATGATACTTCTATATTCACAAGCTAGGTAGGTATTCTTTTTTCAGTGATAGGAAGAGCTAGAAAAGTTTCTGCACTTAATTAAATTCTTCCTGAGGATGTTTATTGTGTCATTTATGGTTGAGACTTCCCGAAGAGACGAGGTGACTATTGCATTGAGAAGAAATGTAGAGAATAAAATAGTAAAGGATTTAAGATTATCTCAGCAGGACCATGATAAAGATGGAGTTGACCTGAAGAAATAGTTTCTCAACTAGCCAATATGAAGAGAAATGAATCCTTAATTTGTCAAGGTCTGATTTCATTTTATTAATTATAAATATGAAAAAGCATATTATTAACATAAAAGTCTCTACTTCAACTGTTCTATCTTGATTTTTTTCTATCTTGATTTTCTATTATTTTACCTTAAGACATGTACTTTTTAAAGGAAAGTATTAATATGATGTGATGGGAAAAAGATCAATTTTAATACATTCTTTTATAAATAGCATCATACAATGACGATGTCTCTCTTACTTTCTTATTCCAGCATTTATGAAAATACTGGTTTTATTTTTTTCCAGGTATTTTAATAGTCCCATGTGTACATGTAGATACTTTGTTTTAGGATGCATGTCAAAGAAGATGCGGTCTGTAATCTGCTTTCTCCATCCAATACCATATCATAAATGTCACAATTATTTTTTTTCTTTTCTTTTTTCTCAAATGTCACAATTATTTTAAATAGTAGTCTCACTATCTGGTAAATTGCATTAATAGTTTACTTGACTATCTGTTAGGCATTTATGATTTTAACTATTTTTTAGTGATGTGAGAAAAACTCTTACACATAAAGGTTTTTCTTCTATTAAATTTTATTTGTTATTTGGCAGATATATTTGTCAGGATAGGCTAGGTTATGTTTCAGTGACAAATTGACTCCCAAATATCAGTGGCTTAACACAATAATGACTTATTTCTCATTCATGCTGCATTTTCTTCATGAGTCAATGGGGTCAGGGCACATAGTCCTCAGGGACCTGGTTTAATAGAGATTTCACAATATTGTAGCTGCCATATGGAACATGTGTCAAGCTCAATTATCATGGCAAAGGAAGAGACACTGGAAAAGTATGCCCAGACTTTTCACTGCTTCTACCTGGAAGTGACACATGTCCTTCTATTCACAACAGATTCTAAATAGCAGGGGTGTTGGAGAGGGAAGAAAGATTATTTTCTTAGAATGAATTTCTGATCTGTTGAAATTCCTTGGTCAAACAAAGGAGACATATGTGTACTTTTAGAAGCTTCTTTGCAGGGTGCTTCACAAAGAAAAATGTGTTTTCTTTGTGGTGGCTGGTGGTATAGAGTGATGACAAAGAGCATGTCCTGGGGGCCTGAGGCATATCTGTGTTTGTGTCCTGACACATAGTGGCTACATGCCCTTGGGAAAATTACTTAGTCTTTCTAACCCTCAGTCTCCTAATTTTCAGTAAGGGTGTGATTTTATCTATTGCACTTGGTTAGGATTAAATGAAAGACTGTGTAAAATGTTGGCACAGTGTGTCAAGCCTTTGGTAAGTGTTCAATAAGTGGTAAATATTACTGTTTACCACTTTTCATTATGTTTTTCATTATGAGTATATCTTTTATAATTTTACATGTATCAAATATGAAACATTTTAAGTTTGGATTATTTAGTGGGTTCAACAATTGATGGGTTTAGATGTGGTAATTATCAATGTTTTCAAAGCAATGATGTGAGGGATCATACCTTTTCCCTAATCATAGCGGATTGATAAGGAGATTCTGGTTTCTGATCACCACACTCAGAATCATCTCTATTACTGTTTCTTTAATCCTAATTGATGGTGAAGGCATAGAAAGAAGAGGCTGTACCGTGTTATCAAGATTCTAGCTCTTATTTATAAGGCTAAGCCATTATGTATGTATGCATGCAGGTTTTGAGAATCCCATTCTTGAGATCTGGAGGTGAAATTGGGTGTCCTGATGCAGATGGGAAGAGACGGATAATGTTTTCTAGACTGTGGTATTAAAAACATGAAGTCATTGGTTTTATATTTTTCACAAAGACAATAATTTTTTTTCACTTTAACAGTTTTTATTTAAAGTCATATATAAGATGACTTTATTCCTGCATCTACTCAATTGTTTCTTATATTTGTCCTCTTCCTTTCCTACTCGGCGAGAACTGACTTTACCTTCAAGGATTTTTTTGCAGTCTTTGTCCAGATTTAGTCTAGTGATAACAACCTTGCTAGGGTGAATGCCCATATGCACAGTTGTATCATTCACCTTCTCTCACAGTACTCTTCATTGTAGATTACACATTTCTTCCTATAAACCTGGACTACTTTGCCAATTTGATGACCTTAGTAGTGTCCTTGCACAACCTGTACTTCATCATCCTTTCAGATGGGTATTGACTGAACACTACTCCTGTCTCAGCACTTTGGAAAGAGGGGAAAGGGCATTGAAATAGCTCTTGTGATTCTTGCTCTGGTCAGAAGTCACAAAGGGATTGAACTTCATTTGGCTGCTGGCACTTTAGTGACGGCAGCCAACAATTTCTTATTTAAATGTTTCTTTGTAATTTTACCAAATAGGTTTTATTTATATGATATGCCATCTGATACTGAACAAATGTTAGTGTTCTTTTTATTTTTTGGTACTAATAAACATGTTTAAACATATTTTTGAGGGTTTTTTATGTAGTCTTATTGTGCCAGGTGCTATGGTATATAAAACTTGTGATTCTTATCTAAAAGAAATATATCGTAGAGCTCTGGAAATAAATATCTATGGACACACAGAACTCTTATTAACAGTATGATAAGACAAGGACCAAAGTAAAGAAGAAATGTATGGCCCTGAGAACATAAGAATTGGCCAATTTCACCTGGATGTTTTGGGGGAATCTTCAAGGAGGAGAGACTTTTGAATTGGGTCTTGAAACCTGACAAAAGCTTCAAATGGTGAAGCAGGAAAAATTGCATTACAGAAAAAGAGAACAAAAGGAGCAAAGAGATACAGGGGAAAAGATCTGTTGTTTGTATACTTTTCTATAGGCATTCAGAACTCAAGAGAGGATTTTGAGCAAGATACTGACATAATTTGATCAGTGTTCCAGCCATATGGAGGCTGGATTACATGGGAGAAAATGCAGTAAGAGAACCCAGTTCGGAGGCTCTTGTAATGATCCAGGAAAGAAGAGTGAGAGAAGGACAGGTTTTTTAAAATTAAATTTTAAATTTTAATTCCAGTATAGTTAACATACAGTGTTATATGTTAGTTTCAGGTGTACTGGGTAGTGATTCATCACTCCCATACATCGCCCGCATCAGACAAGTGTACTCTTTAATCCCCATCACCTGTTTCACCCATCTCCCATCCCCTCTCTCTGGTAACCATCAGTTTGTTCTCTATACATAAGAGTTCGTTTCTTGGATTGTCTGTCTGTCTCTATTTTCCCCCCTTTGTTTCTCAAATGCCACATATGAGTGAAATCATATAATATTTGTCTTTCTCTGACTTATTTCACTCTGCATCATATTCTCTAGCTGAGAGGACAGATTTGCCAGCACTGGTAAAAGTACTGGCCTAGGGAAGGTAAAAGACGTGGCTCTGTCTATGATTTGGTAAACAAGCAAAAGATGGATGAAGATAAAGAGAGATGAATTCATAAGGCAGAGCTCTACTTTATTTTATAAGAAGCAAGTATATTGGTATTAAGGAGGGCACGTATTGCATGGAGCACTGGGTGTTGTACATAAACAATGAATCTTTGAACACTGCATCAAAAACTAATGATGTATTTTATGGTGACTAATGTAACACAATAGAAAAATAAATAAAAATAATTTTTCAATTTAAAATAATAATTACAACATAAAATAATTTTAGACAATGAGGTTCCCACAGAGGTATACAGAACTTGTGGTTCTGATCTAAAATGAACATATTCTTTTGGAGTTTAGAAAGTCTGGATTTATAGCAGAACCTATTGGTACAATGACAAACTTTTCTTCTAGCTGTGCTTGGCAGCCTAGAAGTGGGGATGGAGAAACAATTGGAGGAATTTATCTGAAATTGAGATTCCATAAAGTAGATGCGGCAGAAAGTCAGATGCATTGATTAATATAGATAGCTGATACGGGCAAAACTGAGGTTTTTGCACATAACATCCAAGTTGGGTGATCTACAGTTCCTTTAAGCTGTCACACAACAGGGAACTCCTGTACCACATGCCTTACTTTTTAATTTTGTTCTGTCTTGTCCACTCTCTTTTGGCTACTATCCTGACTCTTCACCTTTTTTTCATCCTCACTACTTTTTTAGAATATACTGATGTAAGTAACAGAAAATTCTCACTCAGTTGGGTAAGGAAAAATGAAATGTATTCTCCTATAAAAAGAAATGTATTAGCTCGCATAACTGGAAGTCCCAAGGTAGGGAGGCTGTAGGGTTGACTGATTTAGCACCTTTGTCATCACTAATTCAAGTTCTTAACATCTTTTTTACTGAATCTTCAATGTTGACATTATCACCAGGCTGAGAAAAATGACAGGAAAGAGACTATGTCTTCCTGTGGCACTTTCTAAAGAGTGAGAAGCATTTTCAGTGGTGCCCAAGCAGACTTCCCCCTCAAGAATCATTGACCAAAATTAGGTCACATGCCTGTTTTTGAACCAATCTCTGTCAAGGGGAGTAGGATTATCCTGAGATCATACAGGTCTTACCTTGGAGTTGGTCAGTAGTGCTCACTTCCCCTGAAGAACATGGTTGCATGGGGCAGGGTAGATCCCCGAACAAAACTGAAGTTCTGCAATGAAAGAAGATGAGAGAAATGGATCTTGTGTAGAACAGAAATATTTATTACTCTTTAATCTTCCAATTTAAAGCTCTGCATATTTGCCCTGAGAAAAAATAGTAGTGCCTGTCATCTGGAAGCTGGCCTGATACCATCACTAGGCCTTGGTGTTATTATAGTTGGCTGGGTGTTCACAGTAGGGCAATGGTGTTTCCCTGTTGAATATAAAATATTTCCCCAAACACCAACATAAGATGAGGCTGCTTTATGGTCACAGTTAATCAAAACAAAAACAAGACCACTCTATAATCAGGTTTGAACACAGATAAAACATGAACATTGCCCAAGCCACAAAGATGAACAAATATGTTCCTCTTCTAGCTAATCTGAACGACTATTGCTTCTTTACCAAATAAAGCTTTAGCTTCATTCTAGTCTTCCTTCTTTCTGCATAAGGTTTCTTAAGACATTAAGTTTATTTTTGCATATGGTTTAAGAAAATGGTCCAGTTTCATTATTCTACTTGTGGCTGTCCAATTTTCCCAGCACCATTTGTTGAAGAGACTGTCTTTTTTCCATTGGATAGTCTTCCCTTCTTTGTCGAAGATTAGTTGACAGAGTTGAGGGTCCATTTCTGGGTTCTCTATTCTGTTCCACTGATCTATGTGTCTGTTTTTGTGTCAGGACCATACTGTCTTGATGATTATAGCTTTGTAATATAGCTTGAAGTCTGGAATTGTGATGCTACCAGCTTTGGTTTTCTTTTTCAACATTCCTCTAGTTATTCAAGGTCTGTTCTGGTTCCATACAAATTTTAGGTTTATTTGTTCCAGCTCTGTGAAAAAGTTGACGGGATTGCATTGATTGTATAAATTGCTCTAGGTAGCACAGACATTTTAATATTTTTTTCTTCCAATCCATGAGCATGGAATGGTTTTCCATTTCTTTGTTTCTTTCTCAATTTCTTTCATGACTATTCTATAGTTTTCTGAATACAGGTCCTTTGCCTCTTTGGTTAGGTTTATTCCTAGGTAGCTTATGGGTTTTGGTGCAATTATAAATGGGATCAGCTCCTTAATTTCTCTTTCTTCTGTCTTATTGTTACTGTATAGAAATGCAACTGATTTCTGTGCATTGATTTTATATCATGCTACTTTGCTGAATTCCTGTATGAGTTCTAGCAATTTTGGGGGGAGTCTTTTGGGTTTTCCACATGGAGTATCATGTCATCTGTGAAGAGTAAGAGTTTGACTTCTTCCTTGCTGATTCAGATGTCTTTTGTTTCTTTTTGTTGTCTGTTGAGGCTAGGACTTCTATGTTGAACAACAGTGGTGAAAGTGGGCATCCCTGTCGTGTTTCTGACCTTAGGGGAAAAGCTCTTGGTTTCTTCCCATTGAGAATGATACTCGCTGTGGGCTTTTCATAGATGGCTTTTATGATATTGAAGTATGTTTCCTCTATCCCTACACTGTGGAGAGTTTTAATCAAGAAAGGATGCTGTACTTTGTCACATGCTTTTTCTGCATCAGTTGAGAGGATCATATGGTTCTTGTCCTTTCTTTTATTAATGTAGTGTACCACATTGATTGATTTGCAGATGTTGAACCACCCTTGCCCAGGAATAAGTCTCACTTGGTCGTGGGGAATCATCCTTTTAATGTACTGGTGGGAATCAACCCTGATGAAGCACTGAACTGTACCTCTGAAACTAATAATACACTATATGTTAATTAACTGAATTTATATAAAATAAAAAAGACATTAAATCATAGAATTACTCCTGGTTCCTGAAAGCGGTCAATCCAGAGCAAAGCCCTGCTTCTTCAAACCCTCCCTCAAAGTACCTGACACAGGTGAATTCCTAAGATAAATCTCTTCTAAAATCCTCTTGCTGACATTCCACATGGTGGTTTTTCACACTGCATTGAGTACTAAACTGAGCTTGTTCAACTTTAAGTGTGTTCCTGGTCATCTTTGTCTGGAATGAAGCCTTAGCTTCATTCTGATCTTGGCTCCTTTTTGTCACAATTCTCATGTGGACCTCAGTTGTGCTACCTTAGTCTGCTTTGAGGAAACACTGCTCTGAATTATGGGCTCTAAGTTTATCTGATCACTCTGCTTGTCATGGTCCCAAGAACTGACTGGTCATATAGAGGGACAAAGGAGGTCAGGATACGTTTGACAGAATGGAGGAAGCATGCGTAGGATCAAGGGCAAAGGATTCTTGAATTAATGCACACGATCACTTATAATAGTGTCTACTACATAGTAAATGCTCTATAAAACTTATACTTCACTATTGTATTTGTTACTATTATTACCACCATAATGATAATGGCAAATGCTGATTTAGTTTTCATTAAAAAGTGAAATAAATTGAAGGTAGTTGGTTATGGCCACAGATGGAGATTTTTAGATATAGTAGGCATCCCAGGTCCAGATGATTAGATATGCAGTTTTCTATGCATGTGGATTGCTAAACTGTAGTTGAAGAATAATCAAGGAACTAGGTGAGTGTCTAAATTAGGTTGCATCAGAAGCCAACCCTGAAAATAATTTTAGTGTAACAGTTTATGTGGGAGATAATCTCAGGAAACATTGACAAGGAAATGAGACAGAGAAGGAAACCTTAAAATAAAAGGTGTGTTAATAGACAGGTTATTGCTGTGGGTAAGTGGGGCCCAGTCCTGCTGGAGACCTCTAGGAGACTGCAATGAGTATGCCTCAGAGATACCTTACTGGACGGGAAGGAAAGCTGGAGTATTTATCTATCAAACCCCATTCTTCCTCCGTTGAGGATTGCTCCCAGAGAGGCATTAACTCCTTGGCAATTCTACATTTTGGCATGTTCCTGCAGCCAGAAGAATCCCTTAGACGGAATCACACAGTTGGTAGCTGTAGTGAGGGTTGGTAGAATGTGAGTAGACAGTGTCTACTATAGCATCTCAGTAGCTGGATGAGTCATTACTAGTTTTTGATAGTCCAATATTATAGCAGAGAAAAGTTGCTGCTTATCTTATTACTGAGAAGTACTGATTTTAATTATATTCCTAAAGGTAAATCTTTTTCTTCATTCATTAACTCATTTACACAGTTATTCAATGTTTCAGAGCCTGTACTAGATGCTATGGATAGAATAATGAATAAGACATGTCCTTGACCTCATGAATGAAACCTTATAGTTTAGCAGAGGTACTAGCAAGCAAATAGTTTTTTTACATTACTGGGTTAAAGTTGGCACCATATGGTAAGTTCAGGGTGTCATAGGAAAGATAGAAGCAAGATGGTCAAGAAATGTTTTCTGGAAGAATAAAAAACTAAAGACTTGAGAAATGACAGTCATGCAGGTGAAGAGAGGGAGGGGAGGAGATAGAATTTCGGGCAGAGAGAACAAAGCATGCAGAATCTGAGAGAGAAGGAGAGAGACAGGAGAGAGGAACAGGGAGAGAGAAAGAGAGAGAGAGAGAGCGAGCATGCTGCCAGGGACCATGACACATAGTTGAAACATGGCTAGAATATAGAAAGGTGAGTGTTGGGGGGATAGGATGTGGTAAGAGGTAAGCTCTGGGTCATATAAAATTAGGAAGGACTTTTAAGCCTGATGAAGAATTTAGACTTTATCCTGAGAATGGTGAGAAGTTATAGGAGAGTTTTAATTGGGGGAAACACCATGGCTAGATTTGCATTTTAGAAAAGTCATTATGGATGATATTGGAGGAGAACAAGACAGGAGGTAGGGAGGCTGGTGTGGAGTCTGTTGAAAGGATACAGAGTAAAATGTGGAGTAGATGGATGGGGTAGATGGAATAAAGAAGTAATAATATTGGCAAGAGAGTGGCTGAATTGATGGCTAGTAAAGGAGCAAAGAACTGACAGGGTGAAAATAAAAGAGTTGTGGATAATGAGAAACAAGCATAGTGAGAGTAACTGAAGATGAGAATAGAAAGGATAAGGCATTCTGACCAGAGTTTGAATTTAGGATGAGAAAGAGAGGGAGAGATTGAGAGACAGAGATATAGGAGTGAGGGAGGGAAGGAAAGGGGGGGTGACAGGGGGAGGGGGAGAGGGAGAGAGAGAGAGAGAGAGAGAGAGAGAGAGAGAGAGAGAGAGTACAGTTCCTGGTGGTTACAATGTGTCTATGGTGTGGCTGTGGCAGTTAATTGATATGATTAGTGGGGAGAAATTTCTTGGAGAGGAAAACATGCAGGAATCTTGGAATATTGGAATAGTGGTGGGTGAACCCCTGAACTCTGAAGTGATACAGGACAGAGGCAGGACTTGGGGTAGAGAAAAAAACTGACCAGGGAATAATGTCTAAAATAAATGGGGAATGGGATGGAAGAGGTGAGAAAGTTGGTATATAAGTGCAATGAACCGAGTAAGAGGGTGTTATAAACAGGTGACAGCAACGGTGGCTTGTGGCAGGTTGCCCACAGTTTCTACCATTTTTGTAAGAAGGTGGAGGAATAGTGATAAAGCAGGAGGAATGGGGAGACTCTTCATTGTATATGGGGTGAAAGAACTACCAACCTCTAATAGATGAAGAGGGCTCAAGGAGTAGATGTGTCCTCTAGGGGAGAGTCTGAGAAGAGAAGAAGGTGGAGGAGTAAGGCAAATTTGTTTACAATGGAAGGAAGTGTTCTAGAAGACATATGGTAGAGATTTTGGAAAGAAGGGGAGCAGTGGGTGGTTATACCAGGGAAAGGAATGTCTAGAGCATTAAGGGATGAAAATGCTGAGTTCAGATGACCAGATGGATTTCTGTTTTGGGTGATGCCCTTGAATAACAGGAATGTGAGGCAAATTCAGCTGTCCTTTGGGTACAGGGTGGGACAAGGACATTGCATTTGTCCCTAGGAGCCAGCCAGGTCTGTAAAGATTCTCTTTTGGAAGAAGACCTACTCCAGGCAAGCAGCCTGCAGCCGTGTGCACTGCACGTTAATTAATTCATTAATTTTTTCAACATTTAGAGAATGTTGGTTATGTACAAAACTGGGTTAGGAAGCCATTTTATCAGTAACAAATGGGTGACCCACTTAAAGGAGAGCAAAAACTAACAAATGAAAATGAAATTCAATATCGATTGCATTATCACAGAATTCTTTATTTGGGTAATTGATTCATGGCAGGGTTCCTTCCCCAAACCATGTTTTGGATGACTTTTTGAACCTACTTATTGTGAAGTGATGCCTGTATATGAACTAGGCTCCAATATTGTCCCCTGTACTCCACAAAACATTAAAACATAATTTTCTAAGGGAGCAATGCACAGCAGTTGAGAGCACAGATTGGAGCCAGGCAGTGTTTGATTCTGGCTTCATCACTCATCAGCTGTTGGCTTGAACAGGTTACTTTCCCTGCCTATGCCTCAGTTTCCTCATCTATAAAATGGAGATAATAACATTACCTATGTCACAGAATTGTTATGAGGATTAAATTGTTTCAAATTATTTGAAAAATGTTAAAATGACCTGTAAATAATTTTTTTTTTGCAAAATGCTTAGAGTAGTAAATGTTTATATATGTATTAAAATTGGGGCATATAGGAAATTTGTAAGCAAGAACAACTGACTTACTGTTGCTGGAATTTAAAAAAGAGATCTTTACATTAATTTACTTGTCAACTGTTTTCTAGACTCTGGGGTAAATAGTGGGGAATAATAGAGGCACAGAACCTGACCATTCTTTCCTTTTTATAGTAAAGTGTCTCCCCACTCATCCTTGCTGTTTGAGAGTAAGAGCAGTACTCTTTGGAGGGTGAACAGCAGGATTTTGATTTCAGGGGTGATGTAAGGACACCAGACAGATATGAGCATGTTCATCAAGAACATTCCCTGGGGCCTGCTGTGTATCCATTCACTGACACTGATGTACAATGACTGCCCTCTCTTCTCCTCCTAACTGGTGGTAACTGTTTTGGTCTGAGTGTTTTGGTGCCTGTGAAGGCCTTGACCTCAATATATCTCTACAAAGAATCAAAGTATCACAAGGAAAAAAGAAAAAAAAAGCAACTCGACAATATAAACCAGTTTAAAATATACTGGGTGTTGTACACAACTAATGAATCATGGAATACTACAACAAAAATTTATGATGTACTATATGCTGGTTAACTGAATAAAAAAATAAAAAAATAAAATGGACAAAGAATTTGAATAAATGTTTCTCCAAAGAAAATAAACAAATGACCAATGAGCACTAGACAAGATGCTTAATGTCATTGTCATCAAGGAAATGCAAATTAAAGCCACAGTGAGATACCACCTCTTACTGACTAGGATGGCTATAATCAAGAAGACAGACAATAATAAGTGCTGGTGAGAAATGAGAACCCTCATATATACCACTGTTGAGAATGTAAAATGGTGCAGCCACTTTGGAAAGCAGTTTGACTTTTCCTCAAAATGTTAAACACAGAATTACTATATGACCTAACAATTCTACTCCTAGGTGTATTTCCAAGACAAGGGAAATATGTCTACACAAAAATTTGTACACAAATGTTCATAACAGCATTTTTATAATAGTCAAAAAGTGGAAACAATCCAAGTGTTCATTGATGGATAAATGATCATTGATGGATAAACAGATTTGGTATGTCCATATAATGGAATGTTATTTGTCAATAAAAAGGAATGATGTACTGATAGATGTTATAACATGGATGACTCTTGAAAACATTATACTAAATGAAAGAAGTCAGATACAAAAGGTCACATATTGTATGATCCCCTTTATATAAGATGTCCAGAATAGGCAAATCTATAGAGAAAAAAGTTGGTGGTTGCTTAGGGCTGGGGAAAGGATTGAGGGGGAAATGGGGAATGACTGCTAATGGGTATGGGATTTCTTTTTGGGGTGATCAAAATATTCTAAAATTGTGGTGATGGTTGTACAACTCTGCAAATAAATATGTTAAAAACCACTTTAGAAGGATGAGTTTTATAGTAAATGATATCATTATATTCCAAAAAACTCAATAATAAAACAGGGATACATTACATCTGACAGGAGCCATGTCGAGCTACCATTCATAAAGATTAGAAATAGAAGCTTTCACCATTTTCCTCCCTTCTTGTTCTTATCTGGGGAATATTAGAGATTGCAAAAAAATCTTGAAAAGTCTGTCAATCCTCTCTTCCAGACAGAAGGCAGAAACATCCAGGGATGTGGATTTTAAAATGCAGTTCTTTACACTTTAATATCTTCACATGATTACTACGGTTACTATGAAATTCTGCCAAATCAATGGAATATGAGAAGAGGATAATAAGAGGTACACTTAAGGTAGGAAATTCCTCATGGGATACTTCATATGTTGCTGCTATGAGGAATTTCGCTGCAGAAAAGTTAACCTGTTGCTAGGCAACACTGCAGCTTGAATTGAATTCATAGTGATCAGAATGCATCACTTAAACTCACAATTCATATTTCTATCTCCAATAAGAAGAGTGCAGATAAAAAACACTCTTAAAATTAAAAAAATATAATCACGGAATTAAAGAAAATTTAAAAAGGACCCATATACTCCTCATTTAAACAGAGCTATTAAAAATTCTGTATCTTTTGTTAGATTCCAATTGTTCACAAGCATCCATTTTTCATGATTATAATTGTAATGTGCCTATCACCTAACAATCTTTCATTTAATATAAGAAGGCCCCCATACAGTCATAAAGTCTTCCTAATGATTATTTTAAATGACCACATTGCAATCCTTTCAGTTCATGTCTCATTGTTTGCTAAATCTTTCCTTTTTCACTGGACATTTAGGGTTTTTTTCTTCTTTTTTTCTCTTTTGTAGAAATTCCAGAGCATAGCTTCCTTGAGAAGAATGTATAATGTATAGCTCGACAAGTTAAGTACTGTTCTTCAATGACTATATTTAATTAGCCTTCTTTTTTTTATAACCATTTGGAAATGACTTTGGAAGCACATTTAATCCATCCAATCAGTCATTTCTCCAGAGTTGGAACATTGTCTCAATGCTTGGTTGAGTCTTAAAGCTGCCTGTGTGCCTGGCAAAGGACTCCGAGGGAAGCTTTACATTTTCGAGATTGCCAATTTTGTGGAATGTGGCTGGGGGAATTAACAAAATCATTTGAAAAGCATTCCACAGGAATGAAATGGAATTCTATCAACTGAAGGGGATGGTGCTCCATCAACACATGAAATTAACGTGCAGAAAACTGGTCACATGCAGATTCTATTAGTTTTTAAGAGATAAGAAAAAGGATTAAGAAAAAAGGAATTTTATTTTCTCTGGTTTCAGGATTGTCACAGTTGCTAATCAGAGGTCTCAAAGGTTTGTTCAAGATTGGGGCTTTTCTTATAAATATTTTATGATATAACTGCTTCATCTCTTTGTTGAGTTTAAAAAAGGTACAGACTAGATATCTCATAAAAATGTCAACTGTTTCACTTAAGAATGTTTGATGGTTGGGGATTTTAAGTATATAACTTCAATTATGGCCATTATCATGGCTTTCAAAAATAAACACTTGAAAACCATGTCACAAAAGTTGAAATAGTTTTCCCTGAGTTAAAACAAAAAGGAAAATCCTCAATCAAAATATGTGTGCGTGTTATTTTAAAAATCTACTTTAGATCAGAAAGGTAATGTAGTTCTGTTGTCAAAAAAACCAAGCTCTTATCCCTTTGGCCTTTACCTTTCAAAACTGAAATGTTGCAAATTGATTTTGAGATGGGAAGGCCTGCTCATGTCAGCTAAATGCTTATCCTGGAAATTTTTGCCATTTCAAATAGAAAAACCTCTATAGGCTTTCTTCTGATTCAGCAGCAGCCTGCTTAGCATTAAGAAAGGGCAAGCAAGACTCCAGAGTAGGGTAATTATGGCTGAGCTCTTGGATATTCTCTTTGGGTGATAACAAGTTCGGGTCTTCCCATATTACAAGATGCCAGGAAGAGCCTGCTGGCTGGCTGCATCCTGCATTTGGAAAGCGATTCAGCTTGGAACACTTCGGAAGCATTCCAGTAAAGATACAGCCCTTGCCAAATGGAGATTGCTTTAAAAGAAACTGACCGGGAATACAGCTCTCAGCAAAGGATCTGCAGAGATCTTTGAGCAGGGGACCATGTTAATCATTAATGATCATGAAGATAATCTCTAACTCAGAGCAAATATTTGTTCCAAAAGTACTAAAGCATCCTGTATCAGGAAGCAAATGGCCCCCCAAAGTAACTGAATTAGAATTTTATAACTAGTTAGAATTAAGTATCTGTTACCTTCATTTTACTTTTTTTTTTAAAATTAGGATTATTGAGGTATAATTCACCCTTTCTATGGGTACAATTCTGCATTTTGACAAACACATACAGTTCTATAACCACCACCACAATCAAGACATAGAATATTTCCATCACTCTGGAAAGTTTCCTCATGCCCCTTTGTAGTCAGTCCCTTCTTCTTCCTCCTATCCCTGGCAACCACTGAACTGTTTTCTGTTTTGACAGCTTTGCTTTTTCCAATGTCATGTAAATGAAATCCTACAAGATGTAGCCTATAGAGTCTCACTTGTTTCATTTAGCATAATGCTTTGCTTTTTCCAATGTCATGTAAATGAAATCCTACAAGATGTAGCCTATAGAGTCTCACCTGTTTCATTTAGCATAATGCATTTGAGATTCATCTCTGTTTGTTCCTTTCAATTGCCTAACAGTATCTCATTGTATGGATATACTACGGTTTATTTATCCACTTAACCAGTTGATGGACATTTGAGGTTTTTTCCCCTCATTTTACTTTCATATTATTTTCCTTTTGCATGATAGTGTACAGCTTATAAAACTCTTTAACCTTCACTTAGGTCCTGTTATGAAAAAAATGGGTAATTAAATTTTTCTGGCAATAATAAATTGAAGCTACAGGGAGCTTAAATGGCATTAGATATTTACCACCTAGAGATAACAGCTTCTTTCCACTATAAAATGCCACCTCTCTGGTCTGAGATGAATACTGTTGAAGATCTTTATCCATTGGGATATTACAATGTACTACATGTTTAACAGAGTCTTAGGAAAAGAGGGACTCTAATTTTTCAGAGAAATGAGGATCCTAATGGTATCAGTGTGGTGTGGTAGGCAGAAAATCAATTTTGGAGTCAGTCTTGGATACCTATCCTAGTTCTGTGACCTGGAGATAGTTTCTGAGCCTCAGTTTCCTTATCTGAACAATGCTCTCCACCATACTGGCTTCTGAACATTTTGATAATGAAGTGAAGTTATGTGTTCATGATGCATATCACACAGTTAATTTCCTTCTTACACGTAAGTTTCCTTCTTCCCCTGCCATATGTGACACACACACACACACGCACACACACACACACCCCTTCCCACTAGTGTAAAAACAAAATTCTGGCAGAATATGGTACAGTAAGGGAAAGAATTGAACAGGGACAAAGCCTATAGCTGGAGAGAAGAAGGAATGAGCCTGGAGAAAGGCTCCCAAGCTTTGCCCTCAAGCTGCAGCACTCGTTGATGTGAAAACCTTCTTTACCACAGACTGCTTCAGTCTCCTCTAGTAGTAGACCTGACCTGGGAGGAGGCCCCTCTGGCTGCCACCTCCAGCTCCTCCTTATTTTCTCTTACCCACAGTCTTTGTTCTCTGTAAAATGAGGCTCAGGGTTGATTTTAGGTGAAATTGTGGGGAAGACTGTTTACTGAGGCTCTCTTTCCATCCACACAGTGCCTTCTTCTACTTCTGGGAGGGAGGCATTTAGGATTCCCTGACTTCCCAGAGTACTTCTCTTCCCTGAGTCTTATCCCTGAGAGGCCTCTGGCTCTGTGCTCAGACTCCCTTTCTCCACCATCAAAACTGCTGAGTTCTATCATTGGAAAAGACCCGATAAAATAATTTACAGGATATTCTTGACTTCCTGTATATAACTTCCTCTAAAACTAACACCTGGTTTAAGTTACTATCCTTTTCAGGAATATCTGTATTTTACCAGTAGACATTTCTAAAGGAAAGGAATGCTAATGGTAGAATTTTAGACAGTTTGTCATAGTAAGAAGAGCACTAGATTAGACATCAGGAGACCAGGGCTCTTGTCTTTGCGTTTTGACCAACTCAATCTAGGACCTGAAACAAGTGTCACTCACTATCTAGAATGGTCATATAATATACATCTTCTCTCTTCCCTGGTTCTGTCTGGAGCATTTCACACAATCCTGTATGTCACTTATTCAACCTATTCATGAGACCAACTCTATTTAAGTACCTAAGTACTCCTAGGATGTGACACTTTTTTTTTGTTTTTGTTTTTTTATTTATGATTACCCCTTTCCAGGCGTCATGTTCTATTCCTTTGTTCTATGTGGGCAGCTTGACCTAAGTGCCACGGTTGCCATAGTTTTTGGTCTCTCTTCCGAGGAGTGGCCATGGCATGGCAGACACTCTACAATGTCATTGGCCACAGTGAGGAACCACTGGTCTTTCTGCTGTTAGTCATCAGCTGTGGCTCACTGCTCTAAGTCTCATTTCAACAGGGTCTGGGGCATTTCTACCTGCTACCCTGTCAAAGGAGCAAGGATTTTTTATGACAAAGAACAGTGACTCATTGAAAAAGGAAAATAAAAATTAAAAGCTGACAGAGCAGAGAAACTGATTTTTTTAAATTGTTTTTAAGAGAAATAGAGAGAGAGAGAGAGAGCATGCATATGCACATGACAGAGGCAGGGTGAGCTGCAGGGGGAGAGGGAGAGGGAGAGGGAAAATCTTAAGCAGGCTCCACATCCAGCAGGGAGCCTGATGTGGGGCTGGATCCCACAACCCTGAGATCATGACCTGAGCTGAGATCAAGAATCAGACACTTAACTGACTGAACCACCCAGGTGCCCCAAACTTTGATTTTTTTTTATGGAGGATTAGAGGAATAAATTTTTCCATAAATGTGTAATAACAGTTTTAAGATTCATGTTAGAAAAATAGACTTTTGGAAGAAAGATCAGTGTACTCTTAGTACATTTCTCTGTATAATAAATTCTGTCCTTTTGAATAGAATGTAATCTAATACATTAGAAAAAAGTCCTGTGGCTTTTATTTTAAAGGCAGTGATATTGCTATAGGCAAAGTAATTATAACCATTAACTCCTCAAAATGTCAATGGAGGCTTTGGCATCAAAATCCCAGAGGAATCCCAAATTGCCTAACCAGTTTTAAAATTTTCAGAATTGCATTCTTGGAGGGAAAAAAGAGTACTTAAGAGATAAGGTACTCAGAAGTCTACTTAATGCAAAAAGTCACAATAATTTAAACTTCTTTTTAAAAATAAATTCTTATGTTGCTTTGGGGCTTTGTCTTTAGAGTATGTTTTATATATTTTGCAAAAAATTAATGTAAACCCTAAACTTTAGGAGCAAACCACCATTAGGACTTACTATTGAGAATACCACTTTCTACTAACAATATTTTGACACAAAGATTACCCCTTTATCAAAATAAAGCAAATATATTATGAACAAAAACTGAATCCTTCTTTAATAGAAAATAACTATAACTTGATTATTAGTGTGATTAATTATACTTCTCTCTAATTTGTTGTATTACATATATAATGATAAACTAAAATGAAAGCAGTGGTTAACATTGAAGTGGGGAAGAAAAATTCATTTATCCACCTTATGTCTATTAGGTATTTAACCAGTTATGAAAGTGGATGTAAAGTAGGATTAACAACTCATCAGTTTACCCGGGGCTTTCCTGGTTTCAACACTGAAAGTCCCATATCTGGGACTTTCTTTTGTCCCAGGCAAACTGAGATGGCTGGTTACCCTAAGTATAGTAGTACAGTAAAAATGCCCTGTAAAATCCTACTCTCAATAAATCCAATCTCCTGGGAGAGATGAGATATGTGCAATGAAAAATTTAATAACAAAGTAATAATGAAATGTACTGGTAACAACATACTATCAAAATTAGTACAAATTACTATTTTATAAAATAAGTAATACAGTTTAAAAAAATATTGAAGCTTATTGATATAATTTAAGAATTGAGCACTGACCATGTACCGAAATAGTTACTGTCTTCCCCAGAAAAATTGAATCTTTCCCAGAAAACTGGACTTCAGAGAAACTGAATAACTTGCACAAGGTTATAGTGTCAGTAAAGGGCTGAGCTGGAACTTGAATTCAGGTCTTTTGATTTGAAATTCACAGGCTTCTCACTATCCCAGGAAAACTTAGAGATCACAATTTTAGCTGTTTTTCCCCCTATATACAGGAAGCAGCTGATGCGTGGACTAGTGGCCTGCACAGTATCCCAGAGCACTGTGGTGACAGAGCCTGGATAAAAACCCACGTTTCTTGGTTTAGAGTCCAGGGCTGATGACACCATCAAGTGACAGATCACACAGTCTGGAATGAAGCCACGAGTAACAGAATAATATTTGGACTATGGTCCCTTGTTTTTATTTCCCCTCTAAGACTCTTGGTTGATATCCTCATCTATCTGATGCACAGCACAATTGGAAGGTGGGGTCCGTTCATCCGCATGGACTGGTCCTAGGGTATACCAGTTAAGTTCTCTCTGGTTATAACCATCATCCTAGTTAGAGGTCTGTTCCTGCCTTTAGGCTAGTGTTTGCCAAATATGAAATCTGTGACATCCTGCATCAGTACCACCTGGGATGTACAATAAAAATGCTGATTCTTGGGCCAAGTCTCTATTTCATTTCACAGATGTGGAGAATAGTGACTGAAGGAGCATTTCAGTAACTGATGAGGTTAAGAAACTATTTCTGCCTCCAAATTAAAAAAAAAAGACTGTAACTTTTAATACTGGGATACTAATTCCATTTTATTTGAAACATTTAAGATTTAATTCTTGTGTTTCAAAAGTCCTTTCTATAATGATTGAAGTTTTGCCCAAAGATTGGTTTAAATACTTGGCCATTCAGTCCAATACAATGCAACTATGGAAGCTGAAAGAATCTGCAAGTGTGAGCCCCAGTGTTCTCAGGCATTGAACATAAGTCCTGGGGGGGAAACTGCAGAAAAGGAATAAAGGCCACTTAACAAAGTCACTGAGTGTACCACTGCTTGACTATAGTTGGAAAGGTGATAGGAAGGCGCTGAAGCAGTTTTGATCAGAAATGTGATCCTTGAGACTTTGGAGAGGTTTGTTACTTTTATTATTTGCATTTGTTTGTAGCAAGCAGACATCAGCTCAGATAGTCTTTGCAAATCCTTCTGATATAAGAGGATGTTAGGAAAGAATAGTGAGCATAAAGGAGGCCACTACTTCAATTTCTGAGCATGTGTAGGTTGAGTCCACAGGACTGCTGCTTCAACTAAGGCAATTATGAGAGGAAGCAGTGGGAAGGAGCTCAAGCCACAAAACCCACACTTTATTGCCTCTCCTCAGAAATAATGATGTCCACAAGAGGTTCCCTAACTTTCTCAGCTCACACAGCCCTTAGAGTCTCAGTAATTTATTCAGAGTGCACGTAGGCCAAAACAAATACTTAACGTCCCATTTATTAAATAATTAGGTCTAAATAAATTAAAATATTTATATTCTAACAACTTAGCACCTGTTGGACACTGAATAGCTTCTTGATCTAGGAGTCATATTGGACACTATAACACTCATTTCTTATTTTACATTGATTTTCAGGCAGTATTTGCTTTTTCTTATAGTGATGAAATATGATGTCATCAAAAGGAATGTAGCAATCTAATGATGAAACTGAACTATCTCAAACGAGGAATTCACATGGAGTCAGATAATCCCTTGAAAAATGTAAATACCTCATGGCCCTGGAGTAAACCTGCTATGTTGTCCTGGTGTATCTTAACCTCTGGGATGTCTACAAGGAAATATTTATGACAACAACTGGACCATAGTCATGATTTCAGTTTTGATGTGGTCCAGTTCTGTTCTCTGCCTTAGAGACTATCTTTTTGTCCTCGATCAGGAAGCACACACTGTTGAATGATCCCAGGAGAGTGTAGAGTGGGTTTGTGCGATTCATCAATGCTTGTCCAATGGTAAGCTCTCAAAAGATGGTAATTGTCATTATCCTCACCATTCTTGGACAGTACAAACACATAAGCAAACAAACTCCTAATGCTCTGATTGTATATGCCCTCATCATTTACAGAGGCTCTTTCTGTTTATTTCTTCCCCTACAGTTAAGAAAAATGTTTCACTAGGAATTGGGGAATGTAGAAAATATGGTTGAGATGGATTGTCTGAAGGTGAAAAGATGGCCAGGTTCACCTCCACTTCGTGATGCATATTTGAGCAAGTATCACTGGACCTTTTCACCATCCCTCTATTCTGACTTCCTGGTTCTGCCAGGGGCAGTTACACAAATAGGAAGTCATGTGCAGACCCATAGAGAAGAGTGGCAGGAGACAGAGAAGGTGGGCATTGGATGGGGTGGGGGCAGGAAATCAGTGGTAAAAAAAAAAGAACAAAATATCAAACAGAACACATATGAAATTGCAATGCCAAGACATAGAGGGCTATGGAGATTTTTGGGAGTAGAGAAAAATGAGAATGGTTTCATATGTATCCTCCTATATGAATAATTATTTGTATGAAGATATAAGTATCATCTAATAATTAAATGGTTATATAATAATGTATGATTATGTAATAATTACATGAAGATATAAATTGACATATTTATCTAAAATTTTCTGCCTAGAACCACTGTGTAGTACCCATTGGGCTGGGAATTAGTGAGACTAGTTCTTTTATTTTATAATTGAATTTTTTTATTATGTTCAGTTAGCCAGCATATAGTACATCATTAGTTTTCGATGTAGTGAGACTAGTTCTTATCTGAATTCAATTCATAGATATTTATGTGACCTTGAATAAAATACTTATGTTCTAAAAATGTAGCTTACTTTTCTGTAAAGTGAGAAAATTGGTAGATCATTTCTAGAATTTCTACTGAATCACAAATATAATTTAATATATATATAATATAATAATAATATAATATATATAATATAATTTAAGAAATCTTGTAATTCATTCATTTATGCAAAAGTACTGATAGAATTATTCCTATGTGCTCAGATTTGTGGTTGATTTCAGGGATGTAATGGTGAATATAATGGTAAGTAAAAAGAGAGGTCCTCTCTTTAGAGGAGACTAATCTTTTTCTTCCAGGAAGCTGTCTTGGTCTTTGGAGAAGAGACTAGGTCTGATGGATGAGAAATGTCAGCAACATGTAGCAAGATGGTGAATCACACTCAGAACCCTTCTCAGAGCTGTTCTACTTCTGGGATTGAAGACTTGTTGTCTAAAGCAATGATACTAGGGCACCTGGGTGGCTTAGTTGATTAAGTGCCTGACTCGGTTTCAACTCAGGTCATGATCTCAGGGTGGTGAGATTGAGTCCTGTGTTGGGGTCCTTCATGCTCAATGCAGAGTCTGCTTGAGATTCTCTCTCTTCCTCTCTCTGCCCCTTCCCCTGCTTGCTCTCTATCATTCTCTCTCTCTCAAATAAATAAATAAATAAATCTTAAAAGAAATAAGGCAGTGATATTTTGGGGACTTGTTAGACCTGCCTGTCTTTAGATAACATTACATTTTCCAGCCTTCTTTGCAGGTATAAGTAGTCATGTGACTAACTTCTAGTCAATGGAATGTGAGTAGAATGGCCTATAAATAATTCCCACACACACTTCTCCATAATCTTTCTCCTTCTTCAGGCATCATAGAGACAACCACAGAAACCTTAAGAGACATGTATTGAGGATGACAGAGCTACAGGATAGAAGGGGCCTTGGTGCCTGAATCACACCTTGTAGGATGTATTATTCAGGAAGAGAGAGAGAGAGAGAGAGAGAGAGAGAGAGAGAGAGAGATTTTAAGGAATTCATTCACACAGTGGTGGAGGCTAGCAAGTCCAAAATCTGCAGAGTAGGCATGCAGGCTGGAGATCCAAGGAAGAGCTGATATTGCAGCTCAAATCCAAAGGCAGTCTGCTGGCAGAATTGCCTCTTCCTTGGGGACATCACTCTTTTTCTCTGAAGGCCTTCGACTACTTTGATAAGGCTCATCCATATTATAGAGGGTAAATCTACTTTACTCAAAATCTACTGATTTAAATGTTAATCTCACCTAAGACATACTTCCACAGCAAAATTCACAGTAGAGTTTGACCAAATATCTGGGTATTGTGGCCCAGACAAGTTGACAAAAAATTAACCTTTACTGAGGACAATCACCTGTTGACTAGGAATAGCTTTTTTAAAACATAGGTTTTGGAGAAATAATTTCTATAACACTTGAGCCATTATAAATCACCCTTGTTATGAGCAGCTAGCATTACCTTAACTGCAGTAGAATACAAAAAAAAATTCCACCAATTAATTTTGGTAATTACAATTTATTTATTTGAAATCCTTTCACTTTTGTACTGGCTCCCTGATGTGGAGAGTTAGGAAAAGGGCACTTTTATAAATATAATAAATAACAATGATGATGATTATTGGATCCTGCCCTAGGAATGTATTAAACATCTCAGGGTGGCATTATCTGCAGTGGGTCACCAGTAAGCACAAAGAGGCAATCTGTTACTATTTGGTAGCTTAGTGGTTCAGGGAAGTTAAGGCACCTGCTTAAGTGATTTGCTCCTATAGAGTAGTTGATTTATTGGCATTCCATGTCTGAACATTTGTGAAGCCCTTGGTGCTAATCAGAATAAATGCACTGAACTAATCTATACCAAACTGCCAATGATATTTATATACCCCCCTTTTAAGTGGAACACCCCTAAATTCAGTAATTTAGAGCATGCTTTACATTGGACAAAAGCATTTATTTTTTCAGATGTGAGCTGTTGTGAAGGGTAGTATTTTCCACAGGAAGGTGATAAGATACATAACAAAAAGTCAGTGACTAAATGGCTCATTATTTAAAGAGAAGTGAAGAGACATAAGAGAAAGGATAAGGGCTAAGTTGGGTACCATATTTGTGAGATTGTGATGTTTCTTATCATCTGGTTTGTACAGGGCATAGATGATAACATTGAGGTTTTATATCATTTAAATTAAGTTGTCAACTCAACTCCTTAGACACAGACTTCTTCTGAACCATTCAGTATGCTGTTAAGATTGTCCAGAGATTTCCACAGTGACATGGTAACCATTACTTGCTAGCCACTGAACTTGTATAAACGTATTAATCCTGAAATGATTCCATTTTTTTTCTTTTTCTCAGTCTGTTGGGTCAGATTTCATTCCTGAACCTGAATGTTACATGTGCCTCACAAGTGGTAATACAGAAACTAAAGATAGTTGGAGATGGAGCCTGCTTCCCCAGTGGAGAAATCACTAAAATAATAGGTTGATTCAAAGGATTTTCTGTTCTCTGGTGTCTGCGGAGGAACAAGTGGAAAAACCAAATTCACATTTCTCTTCTAGCCAAAATTAAAAAAAAAAGACAATGGTCAAAGCACTGTCGTGAAAACTCATGACACATTAAAAATAATTCTTTTTCCAAATTGTTGACCTCAAAAATGTGGGTTATGGTAAAGCATGTGGTTCTCACAGTGTGATTCCTGGACTGACAGCATCACCTTCACCTGGGAACTGATTAGAAAAGCAAATTATTGGGTCTCCCCATGGAACTACTGACTCAGAAATTCTAGGGGTGGGGTCCAAAAAGCTGTGTTTGAAAAACCCTTCCAGAGATTCTGATGCAGGCTCAAGTGTGAACCAGACTGCATATAGATGAATCTGAGATAGAGTGTAGCTCCATCACTTAATATATGTATGATTTTGAGCAAGTTACTCCCTATCCCCACTTCCTTTTTATCTTTTGTATGTTATTTTATTTATTTTATTTATTTTATTTATTTATTTATTTGACAGAGAGAGATTACAAGTAGGCAGAGAGGCAGGCAGAGAGACAGGGAGAGGAGGAAGCAGGCTCCCCACTGAGCAGAGAGCCCGATGCGGGCCTCGATCCCAGGACGCTGAGATCATGACCTGAGCTGAAAGCAGAGGCTTTAACCCACCGAGCCACCCAGGCACCCTGTATGTTATTTTAAAAGTTAACTGTGCATGGGGACTTCCAGGGAAGATAGTGGAGTAGGAAGACCCTAGGCTCACTTCATCCCACAGGAATAACTAGTTAACACTCACATCAGTGTAAATAACCCAGAAAATGACCCGAAGCATGGCAGAATAAAGTCCACAAATAAATGTAGAGAAGAGGCCACATTGAAGAGGATAGGAAAGGCATAGATGTGGCCCAGAATGAAACAGAATCTCTGGACTATCTGTAGGAGTCCGAGATACCACAGGCATGGAGAGGCAAGAGAAACAGATCCTTCAGAGTGGAGAGCCTGCAGGGGGAAGACGAATCCCCATAACATTTGGCTTTGAAATCAAGAGGGGCTGAATTCCATGAGTTCTTAAAACCACCGGGACTTAAAAACCTGGAGTTTCAGAAAAACCAGTGGGCTCAGCATTAAAAGGGCCAGGAAGGTGAGAGGAAATTGAGTCCCCGCCCTTAAAGAGACAGCACAGCAAATAGGCCAAGGAGATACAGCAGAGAAGCAACAGCTTGAGAGGCACCTGGGGCATACAGGATGGAGTTATTTACTAGTCTAGAGTGAGTCCCAGAGAGATAGAGGCCCCGTGGAAGTCTTCTGGATAAAAAGGAACAGGTAGGCAGCATCTCTCTCCATTGCTCCCCAGCATGAACACATGGCCAACTGCAGGACTTGCTACCTAACTTGCTAGCACTGCTGCCCACCCCCTGCCCCCAGTGCTTTGGTGTATCTGCCTTCTCCAAAATCCTCTTGGCCAGAGCCCATAGAGGTCAGTACTGCAGGCCTGGCAGTGTATAAGTTGCCCCTCTAGTGGCCAGCATCACTCCAATGTGACTCCTGCTACAGGAGAAAGGGACAGATAACCACACACGCTAGTCAAATGAATGGAGACCCAGCAGAAGGCTGGAGGCAGACAGCTGGTCTGACTGCAGACCCTACCCACCAATGAAAGCTTCTCAGGGGATGACACAGGGAAAATGCTCTGCAGTCTGGTGTTACTGCAACTTCGGTAAATACCTGCTCTGACTCAACTAAAGCCCAAGATGTCCTCACACTGGCCCACTAACACCACAGGGACCAAACACTACCCACAACAGGTAAAGAAAGCCATTGCAGATGATTGGACTGAAGGAAAAGGCAGGTCAGTCCCGAAATCAAGGCACATGCAACACACTTAGGAGACACTCTGAGCACCAGGTTCTAGTGAACTGGGGACATTGCACTTCAGGGTACTACAGGACCTCTTCTTCATTAAGACATTACTTTCAAGCGCAGAAGATGTAGTCTTCTTTCCTAACACAGAGAAATAGACACAGAGAATTAGACAAAATGAGAAGACAGAGGAGGGGTGCCTGGGTGGCTCAGTGACTTGAGTGTCTGACTCTTGATTTTGTCTCAGGTCATGATCTCAGTGTTGTGGGGCTCCATGCTCAGCCAGGAGTCTGCTTCTCTCCCTGTCCCTCCATCCCTCCCCCTGCTCATACATTCTCTCTTAAAATAAATAAATAAATCTTTAAAAAAAGACAGAAGAATATATTTAAAATGACAGAAAAGAACAAAATCACAGCAAGAGACATAAGCAAAATGGAGGTAAATAATATTCCTGATAGAGAATTTAAAGTAATGGTCATAAAGATACTCACTGGACTTGAAAGAGTGGAGGACTTCAATGAGACCCTGAACAATGAGATAAAAAAAAGAACCAATCAGAGATGAAAAACACAATAATTGAAATTAAAAATACACTAGATAGAATAAATAGTAGACTAGACTAAACAAAAGAATGTATCAGTGACCTAGAGGAGAGACTAATGGAAAGTAATCAAGCAGCAAAGGTGAGAGAAAAAAATGCAAAATGAGAATAGATTTAGGGAACATAACAACACCATCAAGTGTGATAACATTTGCATTATAGGGATCCCAGAAGAAGAAGAAAGACAAAAGGGGGTAGAAAATTTATTTGAAGAAATAATAACTGAAATCTTCCCCAATCTGGGGGAAGGAAATAGAAATCTAGATCCAGGAGGCAGAGAGCCCCCAACAAAATCAACCCAAGGAGGGCCACACCAAGACACATCATAATTAAAATGGCAAAAAGTAGTGATAAGGAGAGAATATTAAAAGCAGCAAGAGAAAATAAAGTGGTTACTTACATACAAGGGAAACCCCGTAAAGTTATCAGCAGAAGTTTCAGCAGAAACTTTGCAGGCTAGAAGAGAACAGCATCCTATACTGAAAATGTTGAAAGGAAAAAACCTGCAGCCAAGAATATTCTATCCAGCCAGGCCATCATTCAGAATAGAAGGAGGGATAGAGTTTCCCAGACAAACAAAAGTTAAAGGAATTCGTGACCACTAAATCATCCCTACAAGAAAAGTTAAAAGGGACTCTTTGAATGGAAAGGAAAAATCATAAACAAGAGTAAGGAAAGTAAAGAAGCACAAAAGCAGTAAAAATAAGTATATCTGTAAAAACCAGTGATGGGACTCACAAAATAAAAGGATGTAAAGTATGATGCCATATACCTTAAATGTGGGGGGGGGAGGAAGAGTAAAAATTGGGTTCAAACTTAAGTGACCATCAACTTAATATAGAATGCTTATGCAGAAGATGTTATATACAAACTGAATCATAACCACAAATCGAAAACTGGTAACAGGTACACAAAAAATAAATAGAAAAGAATCAAAATATATCATTAAAGAAAGCCAACTAATTGTGAGAAGAGAGCAAGGGAAGGATAGAAATACATACATACATACATACATCAATCTTTAAAAAAAACAAGACCCATCTACATGCTGCCTATAAGAGACTCATTTCAGACCAATGAAGACACATGCAGATTGAAAGTGAAGGGATGGAGAAATATTTATCATGCAAATGGATATGAAAAGAAAGCAGGGGTAGCAATACTTATATTGAGCAAAATGGACTTTAAAACAAAGGCTGTAACAAGAGACAGTGAAGGACACTATATAATCATTCAGGGGACAATACAGCAGGAAGATATAACAATTGTCAATATTTATGCACCCAACATGGGAGTGCCCAAATATTTAAAGTAGTAATAACAAACATAAAGAAAATAAATGATAGTAATTTAAACTTTAAAATTTGAGGTAATTTAAAACTTAAGTACTAAATAAAAATAGTAATATAATAATAGTAGGAGAGTTTGTTTTTTTTAAAGACTTTATTTGTTGAGAGAGAGAGAGAGAGAGAGCCAGAGAGCACAAGTTGGGGGGCAGAGGAGCAGAAGGAGAAGCAGACTCCCTGCTGAGCAGGGAGCCTGATGTGGGGCTCCATCTCAGGGCCCTGAGATCATGACCTGAGCTGAAGGCAGCTGCTTAACCAACTGAGCTACCCAGGAACCAAAGGCATCCAAATTGGTAAGGAAGAAGTAAAACTTTTATTATTTGCAGATAACAAGACATTACATATAGAAAACCCTAAAGACTTCGCCCTCAAATTACAAGAACTATTAAATGAATTCAGTAAAGTTGCAGGATACAAAATTGATGTATAGAAACCTGTTGCATTTCTACACACTAATAATGAAGCAGCAGAAAGGGAAATGAAGAAAGCAAAACCATTTACAACTGCACCAAAAATAATAAAATACTTAGGAATAAACCTAACCAAGTAGATGAAAGACCTGTACTATGAAAACTATAAATCACTAATAAAAGAAATTGAAGAGCTAAGGTATCACAAATCCAGATTTCAAGTGATATTACAAAGCTGTAATTACCAAACAATATGGTACTGGCACAAAAAGAGACAGATCAATGGAACAGAATGGAAACCGGGAAACAAACTCATGATTATATGGTCAATTAATCCTCATCAAAAGAGGGAAGGATATGTAATGGGGAAAAGGTAGTCTCTCCAACAAATGGAGTTGGGAAAACTGGACAGTTACATGACAAAGAATGAAACTTGACTACTTTCTTACACCATACACAAAAATAAACTCAAAATGGATTGAAGACCTAAATGTAAAACCTGAAACCATAAAATTCCCGGAGAGAGCACAAGCCGTAATCTCTCTGACATCAGTTGTAACATTTTTCTGGATATGTCTCCTGAGGCAAGGGAAACAAAAGCAAAAAGAAACTATTATGACCATATCAAAATAAAAAGCTTCTGCACAGTGAAGGAATCAATCAACAAAACAAAAAGACAACCTAACAAATGGGAGTAGATATTCGAAAATGACATACCTAATAAAGGGTTAGTATCCAAAACATATAAAGAACTGATACAACTCAACAAACCTCCAGATAATCCAATTAAAGGTGGGCAGAAGACATGAACAGATGTTTTTCTAAGGAAGACATACAGATGGTCAACAGACATGAAAAGATGCTCAACATCACTCATCATCATGGAAACGCAAATCAAAACCATTATGAGATATCACCTCACACCTGTTAGAACAGCTAAAACCAAAACTCAAGAAGTGACAAGTGTTGATGAGGATATGGAGAAGAAAGAACCCTTGTGCACTGTTGGTGGGAATGCAAAATTGTGCAGCCACTGTGAAAATGGTATGGAGGTTCACAAAAAATTAAAAATAGAACTACCCTATGATCCAGTAATCACATTACTGGGTATTTACTCAAAGAATATAAAAACACTAATTTGAAGGGATATGTGCACCCCTATGTTTATTGCAGCATTGCTTACAATAGCCAAATTATGGAAGAAGCTCAAGTGTCCATTGCTAGATAAATGGATAAAGAAAAAGTAATATATATATATATATATATATATATATATATATATATATATATACATACATATATATGGAATATTAGTCAGCTATCAAAAAGAATGAAATCTTGCCATTTGCAACAACATGGATAGAGCTAGAGAGAATAATACTAAGCAATAAGTCAGTCAGAGAAAGACAATTACCATATCATTTCATTCATATGTGGAATTTAAGAAACAAAACAAATGAACAAAGGAAAAAAAAGAGATACAAACCAAGAAAAGACTCTTAACTACAGAGAACAAACTGATAGTTACCAGAGGGGAGATGGTGGGGGGATGGGTGAAATAGGTGAAGGGGATTAAGGAGTGCACTTATCATGATGAGCACTGAGTAATGTATAGAATTTCTGAATCACTATATTGTACACCTGAAACTAATGTAATAATGCATGTTAGCTATACTGGAATTAAAATAAAAAACTTAATATACATATATATAGTATATACAAATAAAAATATAGAAGTAATTAGGTCATCTAAAAAATTAACTGCATGGTAAAAATTAAACCACATAAAAGTTTTCAAAATGAAAAATAAGCTTCCCTTCCCTCAGCTCCTCTGCCCAGAGATAAACACTTTAAACCAACTCTTTTTGAAATATGTTTCTCTAGTATTTAATAGCATTATTTTAGATAATAAGCATATAATTGTATGTCTTACATATATTCTGTTAATGTCCTAATCTGAAGAATGAGGAATTTGTCTCATACCACCTGATATCACCTGATTTTGCTATATTATTATTTTCACATAATCCAGATTTATGTGATTTCATTTTGTAACTTTGTCTTTAGATTAATTATAAAATATTAAAGCAAATAAAATAGCACTTATACTATTAGGTTTATGTAAATTTATGTAAATATTATTCACTACAGGAGAGTCCTCCTATAGAAATAGCCATATCACCAAACTTGAGAAAGGATTTTAAAAGCATCAAATTCTAGTGCTTCTTTCAGATCATAGTCAACTGCTATTGTTTCATCTATCTCAAGCTTTCATGTATAACATTGCTTTTTTATTTTTTTTAAAGATTTATATATTTATTTATTTCACAGAGGGAGAGAGATCACAAGGAGGCAGAGAGGCAGGCAGAGAGAGAGAGAGGGGGAAGCAGGCTCCCCGCTGAGCAGGGAGCCCGATGCGGGCCTCGATCCCAGGACCCTGAGATCATGACCTGAGCCGAAAGCAGAGGCTTTAACCCACTGAGCCACCCAGGTGCCCTAACATTGCTTTTTTAAATAATAACTTTTGTAAGGCATTTTTCCTACAGATGTGGGGGTGACAAATTATCTATATTTTTGCATATCTGAAAATGTATTTTATTCTTACACTTGTGGAATGGCTAAGCATGAATTCTAAGTTCCTAGTCAGTCCCACCCTCCAAGTTTTAAAAGCATCATTCCACTGTTTCTCAAAGTTATTTTAATTTCTTTTATCCCTGGAATTCTGAAATTATGCTACTTCACCTCTCTCACCATGGTTCCTGTTGCCCAATTCCTCTCCCACAGGTAACTGTTACCTCTCTCATATGCATCCTTCCAGAGTCATTTTTGAATACACTACTGATGGAGGACAGCATCAATAAGATGTGACCACCAGTTGACCTCAGAGCTGGACCTGGGCCATTGGAGACTCCCTGCCCCTCCCTTGTCCTTGCATTGCATGTTCCCTTTGCATTCCCCACTCGCAGAATCTGCTCCAAGGACACAAATTTGAGATAGAAATGTGGTGTTGAGGGTATTTGGACTGGGTAAGTGACTGAACCCAGTGAAGGCCTCTAGAAACTTAAGATTCTGGCAGGTGTATGTGGAAATGTAAGCACCCAAGACAAGCCTTGTAAATAAGTTCCCTTGCTTATTAAACTTGCTGCCTACCAATATGCAGTGGTCTGCCTCTTTCTTCAGTCTCCTCTTGCCCCCTGTATATGAATGCCACCTTCAGATTATACCTGAGAAGTTTCCAAGGTTGTGAACCAACAACTATTACATTCCTATGTGCTAGTAAATAATATATTTTATATTCTTTTTTTAAAAAGATTTTATTTATTTACTTGACAGAAAGAGAGAGATCACAAGTAGGCAGAGAGAGGCAGGCAGAGAGAGGAGGAAGCAGGCTCCCTGCCGAGCAGAGAGCCTGATACGGGCCTCGATCCCAGGACCCTGAGATCATGACCTGAGCCGAAGGCAGAGGCTTTAACCCACTGAGCCACCCAGTCGCCCCTAGTGTACTATTTTCTTATTTAACATGATATCATGACAATCTTTCCAGAGCATTACCTGAAGGATTTCCACATTTTCTGACAATCATCAAAAAAATTATTTTGTACAGATATGCCTTATTTATCCAGTGCCTTTCGAACGTTTTGAGTGTTTTCCAATCTTTCGTAATCACAAACAATGCCACAATGAATAAACATGTACAAATCTCTGTAGGATAAATTCCCAAAAGTTGTGCTGTTGATTCAGCAGATATGTAAATTTGTAATTTTAATAACTATTACTAGTTTACCTCCATGAAGGTTTACCAATTCATACTCTCAGCAGCAACACAGGAGATTCTTTCCTTTCATTAGTACAACAGAGCATGTTATTTCATTTTCACCAGTGAAACATTTCATTGTAACCAATCTCATAAAACTATCTTATGTCAGCATAATTTTCCTTTATTTTTTTATTATGAGTAAGGATGAGCCTTTATTTTTTAATTTTTTATTTATTTTTATTTTTTTATTATTATTTGCCCCAGGGGTCCAGGAAGGATGAGCCTTTAAAATATGTTTAAGAATGATTTGCATTTCCTTTTCTGTGAACTGCATGTTCATAATCTTTCCTACTTTTCTACTGGGTTCTTGATCTGATCTTTATTTGTGGGAATTTTTACATATTAGAGAAAGTAGCACTTTATGGTCTAAATTATAAATATTTTTCTAAGTTGAAGTTTGTCTTTTGGCTTTAGGTTTTAGATTTTTTTCTCAGTATTTTCCTTTATGGCTTTAGGATTTTTAATCTTTATGGCCACCCCCCCAAGATTATGAAAGTATTCTTCCATTTATTTTCAGTTTTGTTTTATTTTAAAATAAAAATATCTTTTCAAGTCGGAATTTGCCTTGGTATAAGGTGTTAGGTATGAATCAAATTTTTAGTTTTTAGATGGCCACCCAGTTGTCTAATTAAAATTCAGAATAATCCATATCTTTCCCATGGATATAGACTATTACTTTTATCAAAAATAAATTTTCATATGTAGTTAGTTTACTACTATTGTTCATTATTGATTTTTAAATTGTTTTATCTCTATAATAAATTTTAATGTCTGGTAGTGGTAGCTCTTTATTTGTGTCTGTTTTCAGAGTTTTTGTATGTAATCTTGCCTTATTTTTTCCAAATGAAATTTAGAATCTGTTTATGGGTTGCAAATAAAATTTCTGTTATTATTCTTTTTTTTTTTTTTTTTTAAATTTTTTTTTTTTTTTTT
>LNAC01001005.1:232239-307740 GCA_002007465.1 Ailurus styani | reverse complement strand
TGGATCCTATTGGCTAGTATTTTGTTGAGGATTTTTGCATCCGTATTCATCAAAGATATTGGTCTGTAATTCTCCTTCTTGATGGGGTCTTTGCCTGGTTTGGGGATCAAGGTAATGCTGGCCTCATAAAAGGAGTTTGGAAGTTTTCCTTCCAATTCTATTTTTTGGAACAGTTTCAGGAGAATAGGTATTAATTCTTCTTTAAATGTTTGGTAGAATTCCCCTGGGAAGCCGTCTGGCCCTGGGCTCTTGTTCGTTGGGAGATTTTTGATGACTGCTTCAATCTCCTTACTGGTGATGGGTCTATTCAGGTCTTCAGTTTCTTCCTGGTTCAGTTTTGGTAGTTTATATTTCTCTAAGAATGCATCCATTTCTTCCAGATTGTCAAATTTGCTGGTGTAGAGTTGCTCATAATATGTTCTTAGAATTGTTTGTATTTCTTTGGTGTTGGTTGTGATCTCTCCTCTTTCATTCATGATTTTATTAATTTGAGTCCTTTCTCTTTTCTTTTGGATAAGTCTGGCCAGGGGTTTATCAATCTTATTAATTCTTTCTGTTATTATTCTTAATGAGTCTACATTACTTAGGGGGAATTGACAGTTTTATTACAACACACCCAACTAATCATGAAATACGGTTTATCTTTGCATTTCCCACACTTCCTTCTGCACTTCCCACTGGCATTTGAAAGTTTTCCATTACATTTCCTGTTATGTTCATTCCTAAGTATTTTGCACATGTGTATGACTACTGTAAATTGAGATGTTTTCCTCTGTTTCTTTTAATTGCCTATGGTTTGTAAATGTGGTTATTTGCATACATTTTTATACCCAGCCACATTACTGCATTCTATTATTATTTATAAAGTTTTTCAGTTGGCTCTCTTATATTTCAAAGGTGTAATTAGCAATAAATATAATATTAACCTGTTATAAATTTTATACCTTAATTTAACTCTCGTGTTTATTTTTGTGTTGTCAGTGCCTCCAGAGCAATGGTAAGTAAGAGTAAACACCTTTAGTTTGTTTGTGATTCAAATCGTAATCCTTCTATTGTTCTGCATGTATGAGATACATATATTTAATCCTGTTAAGAAATTTCCCATCTATTCCTATTATTAAGTCTTTAAAAATTCTTGGCAAACATTTCTAGAGATAGATGGTGGTGGTGGCTGCACAAAAATGTGAATGTACTTATGCCATTGACTTGTACACTTAAAAATGGTTAAAATGGTATATTTTATGTTATGTACATTTTGCCACAATAAAAATATTAGCAAAGAAAAAATAACTTCTTGATGGAGGTTGAATTTTCCCAAATGCATCTATGCAGATGATAAAGTGATATTTTTCCATATTCCTTTAACAAGATGCAATATAGCATTGTGGAGAAATACACAGGCTCTGAGCCAGCTTGCTTATGCTCAAATTCTAGCTCTGCTGCTCTCTAGCTGTATAACCTTGGGTAAATCACTTAAGCCTCTGCGTCTCTGTTTTGTTCTCTCTAAATCATGATAAAAATAGTGCCTACCTCCTAAGGGATTTACTGAAGGTGAAATAAATTGATGTATGTAGAGCACTTAGAACAATACCTAGCACGTAGGAAGTAGTACATGAGTTAATATGGTAGATTATTTTAATATATTTTCCATATCCCAGGTATAAAACCCCAATTAGTAATGGGGAATCATCCTGCTGGATTCCATGCCCTACTATTTCATTTAGAATTTTTCATTATAAATCATATGAGATTGGGTTCTAGTTTTCTTTTTTGTGTAATCTTTGTTGAATTTTGATATCTATGATTGGCTTTGTTTGTAAAAAGGATATGGGAAATTTCCTTGTTTTTCTATGCAGCGTGTTAAAAGAACAGTTGTCTGTTCTTCAGATCTTTATTCTTCTGTAACATCAACTAAGTCTAGTGCTCAGTTGACAAATTAAAAATCTTTTTCTACTTAGACATTTCTAAAACTTCTGTTGTCAGTTTGGGGAAAATTATATTACTTTAGAAAACCATTCCTTACATCCGGTTTTCACATGTGCTTTTGGGCATCGGTCAGGTGGCCTGGTCAGTGGGGAACCCTCCCACTTGACAAATGAGGGAGGATTTACTTGGGCAATGAAGAGATTTAGTTACTTCCCTTCTGGGAACCAATGCCTTGATTGGCTTTATTGTCTCCATGTCTGTTTTGGGGACTCTGGATTTTCCTCACTCTAGTTTGCTTTTTTTCTTAGGTCCTCACACTTAAACCAGGAACCAGGATAGGTAACTCTTCTTTTAGAGTTCAGTTCTGAGTGTTGGCTGGGGGCCATAAATCTGTGATGTCTCTTCCATGTGGTACTGTCACTGACCACCTATGTTTATCCTTCCAGGCCCATGCTTGATCTTTACCAGTGCCCTCTCTAGATTTTAGTTTCACTGGATCACCCTTGCAAAAGGTGTTGCTCTGGGCGCCTGGGTGGCTCAGTGGGTTAAAGCCTCTGCTTTTGGCTCAGGTCATGATCTCAGGGTCCTGGGATCGAGGCCCGCATCGGGCTCTCTGCTCAGCAGGGAGCCTGCTTCCTCCTCTCCCTGTCTCTCTCTGCCTGCCTCTCTGCCTACTTGTAATCTCTCTCTGTGTGTCAAATAAATAAATAAAATCTCAAAAAAAAAGGTGTTGCTCTTCCTGCGATGTTTTGGGTTATGGCTCCCCCTTCTCAGTCTTCCTCATTAGCCAGGTACTAACTCGCTTCAATTTTCTAATATTTCCTCAAATTTTTTCGTTTATTCTTAGTTTCTTTTCTTGTTTGTATCATAGCTTTGCCTTCCTCTTTCAAAAACATTCCTTTTTCTCTGATCTTCAGGTTAACAGGCCATAATAATTATAACTAAAAGATAAAATGCTGTTCACCCTTCTAAGCCTTCATAAGTGCTTTCTAAGCCTTCTAAGTGCTTCTAAGCCTTCTAAGTGCTTTCATATATTAACTAATTTAATCCTCTTTCATATATAAACTAATTTAATCCTCACAAAACTCTATGAAGAAGAAACTTATAGTATCTATATAGTATCATCAAAATGAATTAGTAATATCTACCTTCTAGGTACATTGTGGGAATAAAGCGTTTCACACAGCACTTTGCACACATATAGTACTCCTTAAAATTCAGCCCTTATACCTTGAGATTTGGCTTTGGCTTTCAGTCATGCTAGACTTAGAATTCCTAGTCTTTTTAATCCCCCTACTCCTAAAAGGGACTTTTTTTTGGCACTGAAACCCAAGTGTTCAATTATTTGAAGAGGTTTTCATTATTATCATGTGATCATAAGCATCATCCCTCAATTTCGCCACCTTCACGGATATTAAGGCTATATTTAGCTACAACTTTCTCACTCTGCCAGAATATATATACATATTTCCTTATTTAATTTTCATATTTTACATATCTTTGTGTTATTATTAAGTTTTATCTCCAATGATTTTTTTTCCTTCCAAAATTCAATAGGGTGGGGGGTCGTGGGGGGTAGGGAGGAAATAATAATGAAACAAGATGGGATGGGGAAGGAGAAAAACCATAAGAGACTCCTAATCTCACAAAACAAACTGAGGGTTACTGGGGGGTGGGAGGGTAGGGATAGGGTGGATGGGTTATGGACATTGGGGAGGGTTTGTGCTTTGGTGAGTGCTGTGAAAGATGTAAGCCTGATGATTCACAGACCTGTACCCCTGGGGCAAAGAATAAAAAAATTAAAAATAAATAAAAATAAAAAAATAAAAAATAAAAACCCCACAAAATTCAATAGGGTGATTTCTTCAAGATAAAACAGCTCATACTGTTAGATTTTCAATGTGCAACAAGAAAAGCACTGAGATCCCTTTTGGTGTTTGGAAATGTGTCAATTACATGGACACACCCCTTCCTTATTGGAGAAAGTTACACATGCTATGTGACTGTCTCTCTAATTTAAATCTAGGGCACCCAAGGAGCTGGACAGTAGACTATTTGAACAAACTGAAGTGATACTTCCAGTATTCTTGCTGCTTGCGTATGCAAAAAGGTGGGTGCGACCCTCCACTCAGACTTTATAGGACCGCTGGGCAATGGAAAAAAGTGTACTTACTGCTCTTTTCCAGCTAGGGTCATTTTGGGGCCAGTGTTGTAAGCAGTGATTCTCAATTCTACCTGCACATCAGAATTATCCAGGAGTTTAAAAATCCTGATGTCCAAAGCCCCAGATCAATTAAATATGGATTGGACTACAGGCACCAGTACCTTTTTGTAGCTCTCTGGTGATTCTACTGTGTGGTAAAGATTGAGAATAACTGTTCAAACTCCTTTGGTCCTGTCCGATTTAGTTCGACATTAAGGTGCTACAGAAAAGTATTAGCACTGATGACTAATAGGTGGGGAAAAAATCAATTTATAAATCCTCTGAAGGATTATTGCTAGGTACTCATTCTGCTAAGACAGAGGAATAGGTGATGGTGTCTTTTCATGATGCCTTCTAGTTGGAAGGCAATCTGGCAGTTTTAAAAATCTTTATTTAAAGTAAGGTAATTCACAGTGCAAATGAATTAGCAGTTATTTGGGGGGGAATCATTTTTTATTTCAACATGTCATTTTCTAATCTTCTTGATACTTGTTTACTTCATATTATTTCAGGTGTTTGACCTTACTTCTTACTTGGTCTCTTTTCTTTTATTGGGAAATGGAAGCCTGCTCACAAATCTGGCACCAAATATCTCTTATTATTTAAGGTCTGTGATCTAAGTTCTGTGCTTCTAGGTTCATCTGCCAACATAAGTCTTGCAGATCTCAAGTCTTGAGAAAATTCCTTGAGAGCCTTTTATCATTCAAGATGAGAGCTCAGGAACAACAAGGACCAATGTTTGTGGTCCAATATAAAAGCTAATGCTTTCTGTACATCACATATTTTGAGATAAACCATATTACTTTTCAGATATAATGATTTTCTAAATATTTATTTCTTTTTTTGAGATATAATTGACATATAACATTGTATAGATTTAGGGCATACAACATATTGAGGTGAAAAAATTATATATTGCAATATAATTACTATGACAGCTTTAGCTAACACGACTATCACATCGAATAACTACCATTTCTTTTTTGTGATGTGAACATTTAAGTCTCAGAAATTTTGAATCCGTTCCTTCCTCTTAGTGATCTCAAATCTAGATTATTATCAGTCTCCTGACTGGTCTTTCTTAAATCTGGTCATCTATGCTGTTGGCAGGGTGTTTGACTCAAATGAAGACCTGTCTCTATTGTTCTACTCTGTGCTTAAACTTAACCCTTTAATAGATCACTTCTAATGATGTTTGTCTGTTTATTTATTTATTCATTTGTTTCAGGTTGTTATTTAAATTCTAGTTAGTTAACATATAGTGTAATATTAGTTTCAGGAGTAGAATTTAGTGATTCATCACTTACATATAACACCCAGTACTCATCACAGGTGCCCTCCTTATACCTATCACCCATTTAGCCTATCCCTTGCCCACTTCCCCTCCATTAACCCTCATTTTGTTCTCTATAGTTAAGAGTCTCTCTTACGGTTTGCCTCTCTCTTTTTTTGTTTCCCCTATGTTCATCTGTTTTGTTTCTTAAATTCTACGTATGAGTGAAATCATCTAATATTTGTCTTCCTCTGACTGACTTATTTCAGTTAGCATAGTACACTCTAACTCCACCCACATTGTTGCAATTGACAAGATTTCATTCTCTTTGATAGTTGAATAATATTCCATTTATATGTAATACAGCTTCTTTAACAATTTATCAGTTAGTGGACATTTGGGCTCTGCATAAATTGGCTATTGTTGATAATGCTGCTATAAGCATCAGGGTGCATGTATCCCTTTGAATCAGTATTTTTGTATCCTTTAGGTAAATACTTAGTAGTGAAATTGCTGGGTCATAAGGTAGTTCTATTTTTAACTTTTTAAAGGAAACTCCAAACTGTTTACCAGAGTGGCTGCACCAGTTTACATTCCCACCAATAGTATAAGAGGGTTCCCTTTTTTCCACAGTCTCGCCAACATCTGTTGTTTCTTGTGTTGTTAATTTAAGCCATTCTGAAAGGTGTGAGGTGGTGCCAGCATTTTCCACAGAGCTAGGACAAACAATCCTAAAATTTGTATGTAACCACAAAAGACCTCCAATAGCCAAACCAATCCTGAAAAGGAAAGAAAAGCTGGAGGCATCAGAATTTCAGACTTCAGATTTTATTTTAAAGCTGTAGTCATCAAGACAGTATGGTACTGGCACAAAAACTGACACATAGATCCATGGAATAGAAGAGAAAGCCCAGAAATGGATCACAACTAAATGGTCAACTATTCTTCAACAAAGCAAGAAAGAATACCTAGTGAAAAAAAAGTCTCTTCCACAAATGGCATCGGGAAAACTGGAGAGCAACACATAGAAGAATGAAACTGGACCACATTCTGATACCATATACAAAAATAAATTCAAAATGGATGAAAGAGGTAAATGTGAGACACGAAACCATCAAAAGATGAGAGGGGAACACAGGCAGCAATCTCTTTGACCTCAGCCAGAGCAACTTCTTACTAGAGGCAAGGGAAACAAAACCAAAATGAACTATTGGGACTTCATTGAGGTAAAAAGCTTCTGTATAGTGTAGGAAACAATCAACAAAACTAAAATGCAACCTTTGGAATGGGAGAGGATATTTGCAAATGACTTATCTGATAAAGGGTTAGTATCCAAAATCTGTAAAGATCTTGTCAAATTCAAGACCTGAAACCCAAATAATCCAGTTAAGAAATAGGCAGAAGACATGAATAGGCATTTTCCCAAAGAAGACACCCAGATGGTTGATAGACAAATGAAAAGATGCTCAACATCATTGATCATCAGGGAAATGCAAATGAAAACTATAATGAGATGGCCACATATTTTAACATGGCATTCAAGGTCCTGTGTTATCTCTCTTTAAATAGACTTTTACCCTATTTCTTCCCACTCTTTATTTTGCACTTCATGCTTGACTTTCTTTTTTTTTACTTTTTAAAATTTAAATTCAATTAGATAACATCATTAGTTTTTGATATAATGTTCAATGATTAATTAGTTGCATATAATACCCAGTGCTCATCATGCTTGATTTTCAGGACAGTTTAACTCACTTGGCTTTTTCTTTGTCCTTCCTGTCTGCGTGCCCTTTTCTGGCAAACTCCTAGTTTTTCAGATTCACCGAGGCATTACTACCACTCTTTTTCCACCCCAAGCTCAGTGCCTGGTACAGAGAAGGTCTTTAATAAATATACATAAGTAATACATTCCATATCAACTTACAAACCATAGAATATAACAAGGGAGGCCATGAAGGGGAGTATTTTAGGTTGGGTTCCCTGGAAGCAGAGTCTGAGACAAATATTCATGTGACAATGATTTAGTAGGACATGTTTCTAGAAAAAAGCCACCCAGGGGAGTGGGACAAGGAAGAAAATGAAGTCAAGTAAATGTACTGTAGCAATATTTCACAGAAAAAGTTCTGGAAATAGTTCATAGTTCACACTTCAGAGCTGTCCAATCAACTCCAAGTCCAAGAGGGCTTGAGTATTTGTCTTCTCTACAAAGTGATCATAGGTTAGGGGACTATGGAGTGAAGAAGTAAATTCTCAGGCACTTCTGGCTTTTTGTGCACACAACCAAGCCAGATTCTGGCAGCCAGAGGGCAGTTGGCCAACAAAGACACAGGGGCTGACTGTTGGGAGGGAAAGCATGCCTACTAGGAGCAGGTGTGATGAAAAGGATATGGGCACAGCACTGTAAACATATGCTATAATGATTGTGGTCTAAATCTAGACATGGAAATTGTCCTCCAGAACTCTGTTTCATTCATACCACCCAGAGATCACTTTCGCAAAACCAAACAGCCCTGACTCAACCTGGAGGAGAAAGAGTGGAAGGCATAGGGCCAAATTTCAGTGAGGGCATTCTGAATATGGGAAAGTTGTCATGTTGCCCTAAGTTATGAAATCAGGACCCCTTCGTTTGGGGTCATGGGATCACAAGAGTGCCCGAAATGATTAAGCTTAAGTTTTAAGGCAAAGAAGTCACCTGCTTTCCCGTAGAATAAAAGTCCCTGGCTTAAAGCAAGGAGATCATGTGGCATAAATAATCTGCATTAGTAAGCCCTCAGATATATGAAAATCTAATACCGTCACTTGCTGTGGCCAATTACACTGCATAAGATGTAGGAATCACCTGCTTATCATGTTAAAATGCAGATTCTTATTTAGCAGTCTGGACTGGAGCTTGAGATTCTCCATTTCTACACACTCCCAGATGATACTGATATTGCTGGTCCAAAGACCACAGTGGAAGTGGCAAGGTCCTGGGCACACTTAAAAGTGAAAATATAACACAACAGGGGTGCCTGTGTGGCTCAGTCAGTTAAGCATCTAGCTCCTGATTTTGGCTCAGGTCATGATCTCATGGGTCATGGGATTGAGCCCTGAGTTGGAGCTCCATGCTAAGCAGGGAATCTGCTTGAAGATTCTCTCCCTCTGCCCTCCCCCCACTTACACATTCTCTCTTTCTCTCTCTCTCTCTCTCTCTCTCTCTCTCAATAAATAAATAAATCTTTAAAAAAGAAAATATAACACAACAAAAACAAATAAAAAAGCCTAAATTTGTGATTTAAAGTTTATAAAGAAAACAATACAAAGGAGGCTGCTACTACCTTTCTTTTAGCTTTATTTAATATCTCAGGGACTGCTGATCTCCTTGTTTCCTAGAAGAGGAACTTTAGAAAAGATGTTCTCACAGACACAAGGGAAGATGGGAGGCTAGTAGGGCCCTAAGCCCAACTCATTGCATGGATACAATTAGATAACCCATCAGTGTAAATAACCCAGAAAATGACCTGATGACTGACAGAACAAACTCCACAGCTAAATGTAGAGAAGAGGCTGCATCAAAGAAGGTAGGAAAGGTGAAGATAAGGTCAGAAGCTAAACAGACCCATGAAACTGTCTGCAGGAGGGAGGAATGCCATAGGTGCAGGGAGGGGAGACAAACAGACTCTCACAGCAAGGAACTATAATGGGGAAGACAAATCCCCATAACATTTGGCTTTGAAAACCAGGAGGCTGAATTTCATAAGTTCTTATAATCAGCAAGACTGAAAACCTGGAACTTTAAAAATCAGCAAGCCTGGCTCTGGGAGAGCCAGGAGGGTGAGAAGAAACTGAGTCCCACCCTTAAAGGAACAGTACAAAAAAATGCCACAGAGATAAAGCATAGAAGCAGAAGTTTGGAAAAAAAAACCTGGGGCATACAGAAGGGAGATTTGTTTACTAATATTGAGTGTGTGCTGGAGGGGCAGGGATTGTTGTGAAACTTTTGGGGGAACAAAGGAGCCTGCTGGAGCCATTTCCTTCTCCCATTCCCCAGCCTAAACACATGCCCACTTGCAGGAACCACTGTGGCACCAACACCCACCACCTAACTTGCCAACAGTGCACCCCACGTACACATTCTCCTGAGGATACACCCTCTCCAGCCAGGCCTCCAATCCAGGTCTCCTCGCATAACAGACTGTGTAAACCTCGATAACACTCCATCCCACCACCACATCCTTCTGCAGATCTTCTCCAATAGGCTCTTGGCCAGAGCCCATCCAAAGTGGTGCCACAAATGTGGAATTGTGCAAACAGCCCCAACAGGAACCAGCATCTCTCCAAAGTAACTGCTGTCCCAGAGAGAGGGAACGATAACCACACACACCAGTTAGACTGTAGCCCAAGCAGTGGGCTGGGGGAAGATATCTGGTCGGACTATAGTCCCACCAACCAACAAAATCTTCTCAGTGTACAAAACAGGGGAAGTACCCTGAAGTTTTGTGCTACTGCATCTCTGGCAAATGCCTGGTTTGACTCAACTCAAGCCCAAGGCAGCCCCAGACTGGCCTTCTAACAACACAGGGACAAAACCCTGCCCACAACAGGCAAAGAGAGCTTGCAGATAACTGGGCTGCAGGCAAATGTGACTCAGTCACAACAGTAGGGTGCTTGCAATACACTTAGGAGATACCCCTGAAGAACAAGGCTCTGGTGAAGAGGAAACATTGCACTGAAGGGCAGTACAAGGGCTCTTCTTCATAAGGACACTATTTTCAAGAGCAGGAGATGAGCTGACTTTCCTAACATAAAATCAGACACAGAATGTTAGACAAAATGAGGAAACAGAGGAATATGTCCCTGGTGAAAGAACCAGACAAAATTATGGAAAAAGAGCTAAACAAGATTGAGAAAATAATATACCTGATACAAAATTTAAACTAATGGTCGTGAGTCCTCACTGGACTTGAGAAAAGAGTGGTGGACCTCAGTGAGGCCCTCAGCAAAAAGAAAGGAAACCTAAAACAGAGTCAATCAGTGATGAAGAACTCAATAAATGAAATTAAAAATACTAGAGGGACTGAATAGTAGACTAGAGGAAGCAGAATAATGAATCAGTGACCTGAAGGACAGAGTAAAAGAAATCAGTCAAGCTGAACATGTGAGTGAAAAAAGTAATAAAAAATGAAAATAGACATAGAAAACTCAGCTACACCACCAAGTGTAATAACATTCACATTATAGGGCTCCTATAAGGAGAAGAGAGATAAAGGGGACAGAAAATTTATAAGAAATAATGACTGAAAACTTCCTGAATCTGGGGAAGGAAATAGAAATCCAGATTCAGGAGGCACAGAGATTCCCCTGACAAAATCAACCCAAGGAGGTTCACACTAAGACACATAGTAATTAAAATGGCAAAGGTAGTGATAAAGAGAGAATTTTAAAAGCAACAGGAGAAAACAGTTATATACAAAGGAAATTTCAGAAGCCTATTAACTGATTTTCCAGCAGAAACATTGCAGGCTAGAAGAAAGTGCATGATATGTTCAAATTGCTGAAAGAAAAAGACCTGCAGCCAAGAATACTCTATCCAGCCAGGCTATATCATTCAGAAAAGAATATGAGATAAAGAGTTTCCCAGACAGACAAAAGTTAAAGGAATTTGCAATCACTAAACGAGCCTTATAAGAAACGTTAAAGGTGACTTTTTAACAATTTTTATTATTTGCCCTAGGGAAACAGGTCTGTGAATCATCAGGCTTACACCTTTCACAGCACTCACCATAGCACAAACCCTCCCCAATGTCCATAACCCAACCACCCTATCCCTACCCTTCCAGCCCCCAGTAACCCTCAGTTTGTTTCATGAGATTAAGAGTCTCTTATGGTTTGTCTCCTTCCCAATCCCATCTTGTTTCATTTTTTCCCTCCCTCCCCCTCATGACCCCCTACCCTGCTCCTCGAGTTCCTCATATCAGAGAGATCATATGATAGTTGTTTTTCCCTTATTGACTTATTTCGCTTAGCATAATACCCTCTAGTTCCATCCATGTCATTGCAAATGGCAAGATTTCATTTCTTTTGATGACTGCATAGTATTCCATTGTATATATATACTACATCTTCTTTATCCATTCACCTGTTGATGGACATCTAGGTTCTTTCCATAGTTTGGCTATTGTGGACATTGCTGCCATAAACATTCAGGTGCATGTGCCCCTGAGGATCACTACCTTTGTATCTTTAGGGTAAATACCCAGTAGTGCAATTGCTGGGTCATAGGGTAGCTGTATTTTCAACTTTTTGAGGAACCACCATACTGTTTTCCAGAGTGGCTGCACCAGCTTGCATTCCCACCAACAGTGTAGGAGGGTTCCCCTTTCTCCGCAACCTCGCCAACATCTGTCATTTCCTGACTTGTTGATTTTAGCCATTCTGACTGGTGTAAGGTGGTATCTCGCTGTGGTTTTGATTTGTATTTCTCTGATGCCGAGTGATGTTGAGCACTTTCTCATGTGTCTGTTAGCCATTTCGATGTCTTCTTTGGAGAAATGTCTGTTCATGTCTTCTGCCCATTTCTCTACTGGGTTATTTGTTCTATGGGTGTTGAGTTTGGTAAGTTCTTTATAGATTTTGGATACTAGCCCTTTATCTGATATGTCATTTGCAAATATCTTCTCCCATTCTGTCAGTTGTCTTTTGGTTTTGTTGACTGTTTCCTTTGCTGTGCAAAAGCTTTTAATCTTGATGAAGTCCCAATAGTTCATTTTTGCCCTTGCTTCCCTTGCCTTTGGTGATGTTCCTAGGAAGAAGTTGCTGCGGTTGAGGTCGAAGAGGTTGCTGCCTGTGTTCTCCTCGAGGATTTTGATGGATTCCTNTATGGATTCCTGTCTCACATTAATGTCTTTCATCCATTTTGACTCTACTTTTGTGTGTGGTGTAAGGAAACAGTCCAGTTTCTGCATGTGGCTGTCCAATTTTCCCAACACCATTTGTTGAAGAGACTGCCTTTCTTCCATTTTGAGTCTATTTTTGTGTGTGATGTAAGGAAATGATTCGGTTTCATTTTTCTGCATGTGGGTGTCCAATTTTCCTAACACCATTTGTTGAAGAGACTGTCTTTTTTCCATTGGACATTCTTTCCTGCTTTGTCGAAGATTAGTTGACCATAGAGTTGAGGGTCCATTTTTGGGTTCTCTATTCTGTTCCACTGGTCTATGTGTCTGTTTTTGTGCCAGTACCATACTGTCTTGATGATGACAGCCTTGTAATAGAGCTTGAAGTCTAGAATTGTGATGCCACCAACTTTGGTTTTCTTTTTCAACATTCCTCTGGCTATTTGGGGTCTTTTCTGGTTCCATATAAATTTTAGGATTATTTGTTCCATTTCTTTGAAATAAATTGCTGGTATTTTGATGGGGATTGCATTAAATGTATACATTGCTCTAGGTAGCATAGACATTTTCACAATATTTGTTCTTCTAATCCATGAGCATGGAATGTTTTTTCATTTCTTTGTGTCTTCCTCAATTTCTTTCATGAGTACTTTATAGTTTTCTGAGTACAGTTTCTTTGCCTCTTTGGTTAGGTTTATTCCTAGGTATCTTATGGTTTTGGGTGCAATTGTAAATGGTATCGACTCCTTAATTTCTCTTTTAAAGGCAACTTTCTGAGTGGAAATGAAAGATCATAAGGATGAGTAAGAAAAATGGAATGCACAAAGGCAGTAAAAATAAGTATATTTTTAAAAATTAGTCAAGGAACCCACAAAATAAAAAGATGTAAAGTACAACACCATATACCTAAAATGTGGGGGGAGAGGAGTAAAGAATGGTTCAAAACTTAACTGACCATAAACTTAATACAGACTGCTTTCTGCAGATGATGTTATATACAAACTGAGTGGTAACCACAAATCAAAAATCAGTAATAGAAATGCAAAAAATAAAGAAAACGGAATCCAAGTATATCACTAAAGAAAGCCAACTAACTGAAAGAAGAACGCAAGAGAACAAAGGAACAGAGAACTATGAAAACAACTACAAAAGAAATAACAAAATGGCAATAAGGAAATACCTATCAATAATTACTTTGAATGTAAATGGACCGAACACTTCAATCAAAAGAAATAAGGTCATGTAATGGATAAATAAGCAAAAACTCAGCTATGTGCTCCCTATAAGAGGCTCATTTCAGACCTAACAACACATACAGATCAAAAGTGAAGGGATGGAAGGCACATATTTCATGGAGCACTGGGTGTTGTACATAAACAATGAATCTTGGAATACTGCATCAAAAACTAATGGTGTATTTTATGGTGACTAACATAACACAATAAAATTTTAAAAAAAGGAAAAAAAAACAAAAGTGAAGGGATAGAGTATACTTCTCATGCAAATGCATGTGAAAAGAAAGCTAGGGTAGTAACACTTATATCAGGCAAAACAGCCTTTAAAACAAACACTGTAACAAGAGATAAAGAAGGACACTAAATAATCATAAAGGGAACAATCCTACAAGAAGATGTAATAATTGTCAATATTTATGCAGCCAAAACAGGAGCACCCAAATACATAAAACAGTTAATAAAAAACATAAAGGAAATAATCAATAATAATAAAATAATAGTGGGGGGTTTTAACACTCCACTTACATTGATGTATAGATCATCCCAACAGAAAATCTACAAAGAAACAGTGGCTTTGAATGAAATACTGCGCCAGATGGCACCAACAGATATATTCAGAAGATTCCATTCTAAGAGAGCAGAATATACATTCTTTTTTAGGTGCACATGGAACATTCTCCAGAATAGATCACATATTAGGCCAGAAAACAAGTCTCACCAAATTAAAAAAGATCAAAGTTATACCATACATCTTTTCTGACCACAATGCTATGAAACTAGAAATCAATCACAAGAAAAAAATTGGAAATAGCACAAAAACATGGAGGTTAGGGTGCCTGGGTGGCTCAGTGGGTTAAAGCCTCTCCCTTCAGCTCAGGTCATGATCTCAGGGTCCTGGGATTGAATCCCGCATTGGGCTCTCTGCTCAGCGGGGAGCTTGTTTCCCCCTCACCGCCTGCATCTCTGCTTACGTATGATCTCCCTCTCTCTGTCAAATAAATAAAAAATCTAAAAAAAACCCCAAACCATGGAGGTTAAATTACATGCTGTTAACAATGAATGGGCCAACCAAGAAGTCAAAGAAGAAATCAAAAAGTACATGGCAACAGTTGAAAAGGAAAACACAAGGTCTAGAAGGCTTGGGATGCAGCAAAAGCTCTTCTAAGATGGAAGTTTATAGGAATACAGGCCTATCTCAAGAAACAAGGAAAATCGCAAATAAACAATGTAACCATGCACCTAAAGAAGCTAGAAAAATAAGTAAAAACAAAACCTCAAAGCAGCATAAGGATGGAAATAACAAAGATAGAGCAGAAATGAATGATATAGAAACCAAAGAAACAATTGAAGAGACCAATGAACCCAAGAACTGGTTCTTTGAAAAGATCAACAAAATTGAAAAATCTTTAGCCAGACGCATTAAAAAAAAAGAAAGAGGATCCAGATAAACAAATTCACAAATGAAAGAGGAGAAATAACAACCAACACCACAGTAATACAAACAATTATAAGAGAATATTATGAAAAACTATGTCAACAAATTGTACAACTTGGAAGAAATGGATAATTCCTAGAAATATAACCTCCCAAAATTGAAGCAAAAAGAAAGAGAAAATTTGAACAGACTCATTACCAGCAATGAAACTGAATCAGTAATAATAATAATAATAATAATAATAATAATAATAATAAACATAAACCCTAACAAACAAAAGTCCAAGACAAGATGGTTTCACAGGTGAATTCTACCAAACTTTTAAAGGAGAGTTAATAGCTATCCCCTGCAAACTATTCCAAAATGTAGAAGAGGAAGGAAAAATTTCAAATTCATTCTATGAGTTATTACCCTGAGACCAAAACCAGATAAAGATACCACAGAAACAGAAAACTACAGGCCAATATCTCTGATGAACATAGATTAAAAAATCCTCAACAAAATACTAGCAACCCAAATCTAATAATACATTAAAGAAGTCATTCACCATGACCAAGTGAGCTTTATTCCTGGGATGCAAGGGTAGTTAAATATTTGCAAATCAAGTAATGTGATACATCACATCAATAAGAGAAAGGATAAAACCATGATTGTTTCAATAGATTCAGAAAAAGCACTTGACAAAAATACAACATCCATTCATGATAAAAACCCTCAACAAAGTAGTTCTAGAGGGAAGGTACTCAACATAATAGAGGCCTTAAGGAAACCCACAGCTTATGTTATACTCATTGTTGAGAAAGTGAGAGCTTTTCCCTGAAGGTCAGGAACAAGACAAAGATGTACGCTCTCACCACTTTATTCAACATACTACTGAAAGTCCTAGCCACAACAATTAGATGACAAAAAGAAATAAAAGGCATCCAAATTGGTAAGGAAGAAGCAAAACTTTCACTATTGCAGATGACATGGTATTATATATAGAAAATACTGAAGACTCTCCACAAAAAATCACTAGAACTGATCAATGAATTCAGTAACGTTGTAGGATCCAAGAGCAATATATAACAACCTGTTGCATTTCTATACACTAATGTGACACAGCAAAAAGAAACAAAGAAAGCAATTCCTTTTACAATTGCACCAAAAACCAATAAAATATCTAGGAATAAACTTAAGAACAAGGAGATGAAAGACCTGTACTCTGGAATTTAACTTTAAAGTAGGTGAAGGCTTATGTGGATGAAGGCTTCTATTTCATAGTAGTTACCTCACTTTCTGACTCTGACACCAGAATAAATTTTCCATAATTGCTGTGACCTTTGTAAGCTGTGCTGGGTTAACAGGTGTTCATTAATCTGGATAATTAAGATTAAAAGAGAGAGAGAGCTGATCTTATACCACATATTTCAAGTTTCTCTAAATTCTCCCAATTCTAAGCCCACTCACTGGATTTTGTCTCTTTTCCATATACAGTAATCACAGTGGCTTGAGCCACATTCATTGTACATGGAGAGGACAGGCCTTCATTTTTTTCCCAGAGGCCCTACTCAGGAACAATGACTTATGTAAAGAACAGAGGTGGGGGCGCCTGGGTGGCTCAGTGAGTTTAGCCTCTGCCTTCAGCTCAGGTCATGATCTCAGGGTCCTGGGATCAAGCCCCACATCAGGCTCTCTGCTCAGCGGAGACCTGCTTCCCCCTCTGTCTCTGCCTGCCTCTCTGCCTACTTGTGATATCTCTCTCTGTCAAATAAATAAAATAAAATAAAATAAAAAAGAACAGAGGCACCTCATGTGGAGAGAGATAAAGAAGACAAAGCATGATTCATGGATTTGGGCAGATGAACTTAATTATTTGGTTAAGGAGTTGTCCTAGTGTCAATTGGCTGTGTCAATTGGCTCCACCACCACTCCTGTCTAAGGTGAGGAACTATATTTTCCAGAATCTTCTTTCCTGTATGATTCTGGGTTAGAATTTGCTAAAGGAGAGGTACTCCTGTGACATTTATAAGGTTGAAATGAAAGAAGCTGTAATTATTTGGCTGTTTGGATCATAAATATAGCAGTTTTGTGGTATACAGTGGATTTTGTGGGTTTGTTAGCTTCACAGATCTTTCCATGAACTCCCACTTTGGTTACCAGAATGTAACCAAATGTCATTCTTGAATGTCCTCACTTCATGCTTCTCAACCCCCTTCACCTACTTCAATTCTTTAAGTGAATTCCTTAAACCTTAAACCTTCTGTCCTCTGGCTTCAACCCCTTCCAGATCTTCACTCCCCCAACAAATCCCACTTTTGTATAAATCTTGATTTCCATGTTAAATTCCCTAATTTTGTAATAAATATGGTGCCTCTGATTTTCTAACTAAACTCAGACTGGCACAGGAGTTCTTGAATTTACTGAATTCCTGTGGACTAGAAAGATATTTAATTGTTTTGATGGGTTTCACTGGTGGTGAGTGCTTGGTATCTTTCCTGTTCTTCCCCCATTTTATCACTCTTCTGCTGGGCCAGATTGGTTTTGTGAAGAAGAAGACTCTGAGATTGAGTTTAATGTGCAGGACATTTATTTAACAGTGTCCATGGGATAAATATTTGTGGAAAGGAGAGGATGGAAGCAGAGTTGTGTAAAGAAGTAAACTTCAATCCAAAAGCAGGCATGGCCAGCTCTATGGGGAGGCCTGGAGGATATACATCCATTCACAGTTGTCCCTGTTTGGGTGAAGATAGCTTGACCTTAATATTTTAGTACTTATCAGTCATTGGATATAGGCTACCGCAGGAAGGAGCATGAATTTGGGTGGGGATGCTAGTTCCAGGTAAAGCAGTCTTTAAAGGGGCTTCCAGCTGAAAGCTTGGTACAACAGCATTCCCAGAAGTTGGGGCAGTGAGGGCTTCCTTGAAGGGGGGTCTGGGTGGCACATTATTGAGCTCACCTCAGGAAGTAAGTTGGGCTGTGTTATGAGTCAGTACTGGAGCTGCAGTTAAGTGTGAGGAAAGAAGAATGAGATTTGTGATAGAGGGAGAAACATGTCTAAAGGCTGGAATGACAGAGAGTACTTGACATTTTGAAAAACAACAAATAGTCCATATGACTAAAGCATAAGGTAAAAGAGATTTGATCACATTGCAGAAAGATGGGATGACTCTTGGGAACTCAGAGTCTAGATACACATGTTGAACATGTCAGTGGTCAATTTGCTCTTGGGACATGGGAGAAAAAGTTAAGTCTTTCTGGAGGCAAGCACAGAAGATCATTAGGGCCATCTTTGTCAACTCCAAGCTCTTTATATTTCCCAGCTCTCTCTGCCAGAGTGTGAAGTAGGCATGAAACCACAGTTCTTGGTTAATTCCTTCAAATTCAATGTGTTTCTACATCAACTTATCAGCTGCCTGTCTCTAATGTCATGGCTCCCATTAGACACCACTCTGGGATGTGGCTCTTATGTGGCACTTCTCATTGCTTGCTGGGCTTCTTTTTTTTTTCATCATTTGCAGGCTTCTTTTCTCTTTCACACACTTTGCTTCAGCTTTTTTTTTTCCCCAGGGGTACAGGTCTGTGAATAATCAGGCTTACACCTTTCATAGCACTCACCATAGCACAAACCCTCCCCAATGTCCATAACCCAGCCACCCTATCCCTACCCTCCCACCCCTAGTAACCCTCAGTTTGTTTCATGAGATTAAGAGTCTCCTATGGTTTGTCTCCTTCCCAATCCCATCTTGTTTCATTTTTTCCCTCCCTACCCCCCATGACCCCCTACCCTGCCCCTCAAATTCCTCATATCAGAGAGATAATGATAATTGTCTTTCTCTGATTGACTTATTTCACTTAGCATAATACCCTCTAGTTCCATCCATGTCGTTGCAAATGGCAAGATTTCATTTCTTTTGATGACTGCATAATATTCCATTGTATATATATATACTACATCTTCTTTATCCATTCACCTGTTGATGGACATCTAGGTTCTTTCCATAGTTTGACTATTGTGGACATTGCTGCCATAAACATTTGGGTGCACGTGCCCCTGAGGATCACTACCTTTGTATCTTTAGGGTAAATACCCAGTAGTGCAATTGCTGGGTCATAGGGTAGCTCTATTTTCAACTTTTTGAGGAACCGCCATACTGTTTTCCAGAGTGGCTGCACCAGCTTGCATTCCCACCAACAGTATAGGAGGGTTCCCCTTTCTCTGCATCTTCATCAACATCTGTCATTTCCTGACTTTTTAATTTTAGCCATTCTGACTGGTGTGAGGTGGTATCTCACTGTGGTTTTTATTTGTATTTCCCTAATTTTGCTTCAGCTTTTGATGGCAACCACTCTTACCTTTAATTCAGAATGTTTTTCTTGGATGCAATGCAATGGTCTAACCTCCTTGCTTGTTTTAAGCTTTTTCTACATTCTCTTTACCTCATTCATTTCCTTAGACATATACATTGTGTGATGTAGTGGAAAGAACAGATGCTTTAGATTCTAGCAGACCTGAAACAGAAACCAAGGACCCTCACTTTCTATTGATGTGACCTTGGGCAATTATTCTAAACTCTCTGAACATCAGTTTACTTATTTGTAAAATTGGGAGGGATGTTGCCAAGATGAAATAAAGCCATGTGTGCAAGCATTTGGCATAAGCTAGACACAGGGTAGGTTATTTTCCTTTTCCTTTTCTATCTGGGGTTTTAGAAATTCACTGTGAACTTCAGCTAGGTGAGGAGGGGGGTCTTCTTTTTGGGGGGTTATTGGCCGTTCTGGTTTTGTCTCGCTTATTTTCCTTCTCCCAATGGCCATTGGAAGAGATCAGTTTTTTTCCCCCAGTAGAGTTCATATTACTAGTTTTTTAACATTAACCTTAGCTGCATCACTGAGCTGGCTTTTATTTCCTAGTCCAGTTCTGCTAATAGGATTACTTTAGGCATTTCCTAATCTAGATGTGTGATCAGTACCTCTGGACACAAGCAGTACTAACTCTCCAAATGAAACAGGCACTACCCAAGTACCACTTCAGGTCTCATGGAACGAAAGAGAACATGTTTGTATTCTATGGGCAGATAGGCCATGATGGTTCTAATTGGCCCTCCTGGGTGTTCTTGCAAGCTACTGTTCTTCAGAGTGCTGCAGAATTACAGTCTAATTTAATTTCCCCTCTGATCAGTTTACAGATCTTTATAAACGCAGTCTGGACAGATCAATGTTAATAGCCGCTGGTGTTTTGAAGCTAGACAAGTGGGGGAAAACAAACTGGAGCTTTACTTTTCAAGGGCATGGTTTGGATTTCCTGAGTGCCTTTCAAAGCCTGCTAAAGCTTCAAATGAACCTTACCCCTTGCTGCCTGTATTAGTCAGGGTTTTTCAAAACCAATAGGATATACATAAAATTAGGAATTGGCTCATGTAATTATAGAGGTTGAGAAGTTCCAAGATCTGCAGTTGGCAAGCTGGAGACCCAGGAGAGCTGAGAGTATAAGTTCCAGTCTGAAAGCTGGTAGGCTCAAAACCCAAGAAAAGCCATATTTTTTTAAAGATTTTATTTATTTGACACAGAGAGAGAGAGAGAGAGATCACAAGTAGGCAGAGAGGCAGGCAGAGAGAGAGGAGGAAGCAGGCTCCCTGCTGAGCAGAGAGCCCGATGCGGGCCTCGATCCCAGGACTCTGAGATCACGACCTGAGCTGAAGGCAGAGGCTTTAACCCACTGAGCCACCCAGGCACCCGAAAAGCCATATTTTTAGTTCAAGATCAAAGTCAGGAAAAGACTGTTGTCCCAGCTCAGTAGGCTGGCAGGAGGACTTCCTTCTTACTCTGCCTTTCTTGTTCTATTCAGTTATTCATTCAATTGTTTGAGATCTGCACACATTAAGGAAAGCAATCAGCTTTACTCAGTCTAAAGATTTAAATATTAATCTCATCTAGAAACACCCTCACAGACACACATAGAATAATTTTAATAAAATGTCTGGGCAATCCATGGCACAGTCTAGTTGACACATAAAATTAATCACACTGTCCCTCTCCCACTCCCCAGTAATGACAATTGCTTATGGAAACTGGTCCCATGGAGAAAAGGCTTTCCCTTAAGTCGTGAGTGGCTTAAAATTAAGCTTACATTTCAAATGTTCTTTTCTAATTAGACTTGAACCAGCAACATCATTTGTACAATAAGTTATGTTAGAAGGAATGACTAATGCTTGTCAATAGATACACAACTTGGACTCCACCAGCCAGTGTTGTTTTCCTGTTTACATGTCTACTGTGGAGACTGCATATTAGGAGTAATTAGAATTCAGTTTACTCATTCTCATCATAAATATAACCATCAAAAATATATTTAAAGCCAGTGGTAACCAAAAAAGCCCAGAGGTAACTATACTTTTATCAGACAAAATAAGCTTTAAATTAAACATGTTAAAAAAGACCAAGAAGATCATTATATAATGATAAAAGGGTCAATCCATCAAGAAGATAATAATAATTATAACATATTATATGTAGATTATATATAGATTTTATATATATAACAATTATAAATATTTATGCACCCAAAATCAGAGCACCTAAAATATATAAAGCCAAAAAGTAACAGAGATAAAAAGAGAAATAAACGGCAATACAATAGTATTTAGGGTCTTTAATATCCCACTCTCAATAATGGATAAATCATCCAGACAGAGAATCAATAAGGAAACAGTGGATTTGAACATTATAGGCCAAATGGACCTAAAAGACATATACAGAGCATTCTATCCAACAGTAGCATAACAGGCATTCTTCTCAAGTGCAAGTGGAATATTTTCTAGGGTAAACCATATGTTAGGCCACAAACAAGTTTCAGCAAATTCAAGAAGGTTGAAATTGTACCAAATGTCTTCTCTGACCACAATGGACTGAAACAATAACAGGAGTAAAACTGGAAAATTCATTAATTCATATAAATAAAACAACATTCTTGAACAACCATTAAAGAAGAAATTAAAGGGGAAGTAAAAAGTATCTTGAAACAAATGAAAATGGAAACATGACATACCCAAACTTATGGGATGCAAGCAATTATAAGAGGGAATTTTGTGGCAATAAACGCCTACATTAAAACACAAGAGAGGGGTGCCTGGCTGGCTCAATTGGAAGAGCATGGAACTCCTGATCTCCAGGTTATGAGTTTGAGGCTCATGTTGGGTGTAGAGATTACAAAAAAAAAACCCCACAAAAAAACCCCCACAAAAAACCAACCTAAAACAAATAGAAAAACAAGAGAGATCTCAAATAAACAATGTAGCTCCATGCCTCAAGGAACTAGAAAAAGAAGAACAAACTGAGCCTAAAGTTAGCAGAAGAAAGAAAATTATAAACTTAAGAGCAGAGATAAATGAAAGAGAGAACAGAAGATAATAGAAAAGATTAACAAAACTAAGAGTTGGTTCTTTGAAAAGATAAACAAAATTGATAAACTTTTAGATGGGGCTACCAAGGCAAAAAGAGAGACAAACCAAATAAACAAAATTGTAAATAGAAAAGAAGACATTACAGCTGAAACCATTGAAATATGAAGAATCATAAGAAGCTACTCTGAAAAACTACATGTAACAAACTGGACAATATAGAAGAAATGGGAAAATTCTTAGAAACATAGAACCCACCAAGGATGAATCATAAAGAAATAGAAAATCTGAACAGACCAATTACTATTACAGAGATCGAATCAGTAATCAAAAATCTCCCAGCAAAGAAAAGCCCAGGACCAGATGGCTTTACTGATGAATTCTACCAAATATTTAAAGAATTAACACTAATCTTTTCTGAAGTCTTCCAAAAAATCAAAGAGGAGGAAACATCCTCAATCTCACTTTATGAGGCCAGCACCACCTTAATAGCAAAGTCAGAAAATGACACTAGAAGAAAAGAAAACTACAGGTGAATATCCCTAATGGATAAAGATGCAAAATTTTTCTTTTCTTTTTTTTAACTTAAAAAATATTTTATTTATTTGACAGAGAGAGAGAGAGGGAGATAGGTGAGAGAGAAGGAACTGCAGGCAGAGGGAGAGGGAGAAACAGGCAGAGGGGGTAGAAAGAAGCAGGTTCCCCACTGAGCAAGGAGCCTGATGCAGGGCTTGATCCCAGGATCCTGGGATCATGACGTGAGCGGAAGGCAGCTAAGGGATTTCAAAACATGGCAGTATGAGAAAAGGTATTTTTTGTTCCAAGATGTACTCCTTTGAATAATGTTGCAAGTATTCCTAATCTCGATCCTTTAATATGTTCAATAAGAACCATTGCTTTTTTCTAAGCTGTGCATTGCAAGCCAGACTGGATTCTCTTTTCTCTCTACCTCTGCAAGATTTCAAGGTGATTCTCAAAGGGGTCTCTGCTTCTAGTCAAATACCAGGAGGCTTGGCATTCACTGGATTGTCACAAACAGGTGCACTTGGAAGATAAACCCAGTAGTAGTTCATTGTTCTCTCTCTTGTTTGGCTGCTGCTCATTGGCTCTTGAATGAAAACAGAAAACTTCCTCTGCCTTTAACAAAAGGCCTATTTTCCTTGTCTTCCTTTCTTTATTAGAAAACATCAGATGTGTATGAGGTAGTGGGAGGTCCAATTCAGTTCTAGGCTGGCTGGTCATTGGAAAGGAGTAAAAAGAAGTCTGAAAACCCAGCTTCCCAAAGAATCCCAAACAAAGCTGTTGTTTTCTTAACTACAAAGCTAAGATAATTTCTTACCAAATACAGTAGTAGCAGTTTCAAATTAGAACTACAAGCTAGGACACTCAAGGCCAACTTTGGGTGCATATGTAGGAGATGGTAGTGGAGCCCCCCTATGACTTTGTAATTATATTAAGTCTACCCCACTGGAAATGAAAAGACACATATGCTATGTGAATTAAGAATAATATATGGATAATTTTCATATCACTGAAAAAAATTATACTTTTTCCTATCAGTATAATTGCTATCACATTCACTTTATTATGTTTTTTTTTATGGGTAGATGCAACTTTGTCACATTCTAGTTATGTTTGCCTACCACTGTATGGTTTTCAAAGTGCATTCTTCTACATTTTATATAATCCTCACAACTATAGAAAGTTCTCACCACCTCTTAACATATGAGGAAACTGAGGATGGGGTACACAAAAACTCAGTATGCAAAAAGTTAGTGTTGGTGCTGAGACTTGAAATTCACAACTCTTCAGTCTACATCTGATGTTCAAAACACCATCGTTCTTTTTAAGTGATCAGGGATGCAGGAATTAAGGTCTAGACTTCCTGTGTATGAGTGTGTCATGTGATGTATCTACAACAATAATTTCTTATGGCTATTAATTCTAGATATAGTTAGGGAATTATTCAGTTATTACGATCACCATTTCCTCAATATAACTTTCCTTTATCATTACTGGTAAGAGTGGTAATACAGGCCCTTAAAACTTAGGCTTTGAAGCTATGTTACTAGCTATCACTTATTTTTCTCAGCCATAAAGTAGGGATAATCATAATACATTAGTTCGGTAGGGCTGCTGTAACCAAGTACCATAAACAGAGTGGCTTAAATAGCAGAAACGTATTGTCTCACAGTTCTGGAGGCTAAAAGTCCAAGATGATGGTGCTGGCAGGACCACACTCCCTCAGATGCTGCTAGAGAAAGATCTATTTTAGGTTTTTCCTCTTAGCTTCTGGTAGTTCCTTGGCTTGCAGCAACATAAGCCCAATCTATATGGTGTTCTCTCTGTGCCTGTGTATCTGTTTCTTCATATGGTATTCTTTTTTTATAAATTATTTTTTAATTTTAATTTTTAAATTTAAATTCAATTAGTTAACATATAGTGTATTATTAGTTTCAGAGGTAGAGTTCCATTATTTTTCAGCTGCATAAAATATCCAGTGCTCATTACATCACATGCCCTCCTTAATGCCCATCATCCAGTTACTCCATCCTTCCACACCCTTCCCCTCCAGCAACCCTCAGTTTGTTTCCTATGATTAAGAATCTCTCATGGTTTGTCTCCCTCACTGATTTCATCTTGTTTTCTTTTTTCCTCTCTTCCACTATGATTCTCTGTTTTGTTTCTTAAATTTCACATATGAGTGAGATCATATGATAATTGTTTTCTCTGATTGACTTATTTTGCTTAGCATAATACCCTCTAGTTCCATCCACATTATTACAAATGCCAAGATTTCTTTTTTTTTTGATGGCTGAGTTATATTCTATTGTATATATATACCACATCTTCTTTATCCATTCATCTGTTGATGGACATCTGGACTCTTTCCATAGTTTGGCTATTGTGGATATTGCTGCTATAGACTTTGGGGTGCAGATGCCCCATTGGAACACTACATTTGTATCTTTGGGGTAAATCCCTAATAGTGAAATTGCTGGGTCATAGGGCAGCTCTATTTTCAACTTGATTTTTTTTTAAGATTTTACTTATCTGTCAGACAGAGAGAGAGAAAAGGCAGGGGAAGCAGCAGGCAGAGGGAGAAGTAGGCTCCCCATCGAGCAAGGAGCCCAATGCATGACTCAATCCCAGGACCCTGAGATCATGACCTGAGCTGAAGGCAGAAATTTAAGGACTGAGCCACCCAGGCATTCCTATTTTCAATTTTTTTGAGGAACCTCCATATTGTTTTCCAGAGTGGCTGCACCAGGTTGCATTCCCACCAACAGTGTAAGAGGGTACCCCTTTCTCTGCACCCACCCAACATCTGTTGTTTCCTAAGTGGTTAATTTTAGCCCTTCTGACAAGTGTGAGGTGCTATCTCATTGTGGTTTTGATTTGTGCTTCCATGAGCCCCTGAGTGATGTTGAGCATTTTTTCTTTCATGTGTCTGTTGGCCATTTGGATGTCTTCTTTGGAGAAATGACTGTTCACGTCTTCTGCCCATTACTTGATTAGATTATTAGTTCTTTGGGTGTTGAGTTTGATAAGTTCTTTATAGATTGGATACTAGCTCTTTATCTGATAAGACATGGGCAAATATCTTCTCCCATTCTGTTGATTGTCTTTTGGTTTTGTCAGCTCTTTCCTTTGCTGTGCAAAAGCTTTTTACCTTGATGGAGTCCCAGTAGTTCATTTTTGCCTTTGTTTACCTTGCCTTTGGAGATGTGTCTAGCAAGAAGTTGCTGTGGCCTAGGTCACAGAGGTTGCTGCCTATTTTTCTTCTAAGATTTTGATGGATTTCTCTCTCACATTTATGTTGTTCATCCATTTGAGTCTATTTATGTGTACGGTGTAATTCTTCTTCATGTGGGTGTTCAATTTTCCCAACACTATTTGTTGAAGAAACTGTCTTTTTTCCACTGGGCATTCTTTTCTGCTTTGTCAAAGATTAGTTGACCATAGAGTTGAGGGTGCATTTCTAGGTTCTCTATTCTGTTCATTGATCTACGTGTCTGTTTTTGTGTCAGTACCATACTGTCTTGATGGTACTCAGCTTTGTAATAGAGCTTGAAGTCTGGAATTGTGAGGCTACCAGCTTTGGTTTTATTATTCAGCATTCCTCTGGCTCTTTGGGGTCTTTTCTGGTTCCATACAAATTTTAGGATTCTTTGTTCCAGCTCTGTGAAAAAAGCTGGTGGTATTTTAAAAAAAAAATTTTTAACTTTATTTTTTTCGGTGACCCAAGATTCATTGTTTATGTACCACACCCAATGCTCCATGCAATACATGCCCTCCTTAATACCCACCACCAGGATCACCCATCCCCCCGCCCCCCCTCCATAACCCTCAGTTTGATTCTCAGAGTCCACAGTCTCTCTGGGTTCGTCTCCACCTCCGATTTACCCCAATTCGCTTTTCCTTTCCTTTTTATTCCTTATATTCCACAAGTAAGTGAAACCATACGCTAATTGACTTTCTCTGCTTGACTTATTTCACTCAGCATAATCTCCTCCAGACCTGTCCATGTTGATACAAAAGTTAGGTATTCATCCTTTCTGATGGCTGTGTAATATTCCATTGTATATATGGACCACATCTTCTTTATCCATTCGTCTGCTGAAGGGCATCTCAGCTCTTTCCACAAATTGGAGATTGTGGACATTGCTGCTATGAACACTGGGGTGCATGTGGCCCTTCTTTTCACTACATTTGTATGTTTTGGGTAAATACCCAATAATGCAATCACAGGGTCATAGGGTAGGTCTATTTTGAATTTTTTGAGGAATCTCCACACTGTTTTCCAAAGTGGTTGCATCAACTTGCATTCCCACCAAAAGTGTCAGAGGGTTCCCCTTTCTCCACATCCTCTCCAAAATTGGTTCCTGTCCTGTCGATTTTGGCCATTCTAACTGGTGTAAGGTGGTATCTCAATGTGGTTTTGATTTGAGTTTCCCTGATGGCTAGTGGTGATGAATATTTTTTCATGTGTCTGTTGGCCATTTGTATATCTTCTTTGGGGAAGTGTCTGTTCATATCTTCTGCCCATTTTTTTTACATGATTATCTGTTTTTTGGGTGTTGAGCTTGAGAAGTTTTTATAGATCTTGGATATCAGGCCTTTGTCTGTAGTGTCATTTTGTGGGTTGCCTCTTTGTTTTGTTGACTGTTTCCTTTGCTGTGCAGAAGCTAGAAAGCTTCTTGATGAAGTCCCAGAAGTTTATTTTCATTTTTGTTTCCTTTGCCTTTGGAGATGTGTCTTGAAAGAAGTTGCTGTGGCTGATGTCAAAGAGGTTACTACCTATATTCCCCTCTAGGATTTTGATAGATTCCTGCCTCACGTTGAGGTCTTTCATCCATTTCGAGTTTATCTTTGTGTATGGTGTGAGAGAATGGTCAAATTTCATTCTTCTAAACATAGCTGTCCAATTTTCCCAGCAAGTTGGTGGTGTTTTGATAGGTATTGCATTGAATGTATAAATTGCTCTAGGTAGCGTAGACATTTTAACAATATTTGTTCTTCCAATCCATGAGCATGGAACATTTTTCTATTTCTTTGTGTCTTCCTCAATTTCTTTAATGAGTATTCTATAGTTTTATGAGTACAGGTCCTTTGCCTGTTTGCTTAGGTTTATTCCTAGGTAGCTTATGGTTTTTGGTGCAATTGTAAATGGGATTAACTCCTTAATTTCTCTTTCTCCTGTCTTATTGTTACTATATAGAAATGCAACTTATTTCTGGGCATCGATTTTATATCCTGCCACTTTGCTGAATTCCTGTATGAGTTTTAGCAATTTTGGGGGGAATCTTTTGGGTTTTCCACATACAGTATCATGTCATCTGTGAGGAGTGAGAGTTTGACTTCTTCCTTGCTGATTCAGATGACTTTTGTTTCTTTTTGTTGTCTGATTGTTGAGGCTAGGACTTCTAGTACTATGTTGAACAACAGTGGTGAAATTGGACATCCCTGTCATGTTCCTGACCTTAGGGGAAAAGTTCTTGGTTTTTCCCCATTGAGAATGATACTTGCTGTGGGGTTTTCATAGATGGCTTTTATGATATTGAAGTATGTTTCCTCTAGCCCTACAGTGTGGAGAGTTTTAATCAAGAAAAGATACTGTAGTTTGTCACATGCATTTTTTTTTACATTAGTTGAGAGGATCATATGGTTCTTGTCCTTTCTTTTATTTTTAGTGTAACACATTGGTTGATTTGCAGATTTTGAACCAAACTTGTATCCCAGGAATAAATCCCACTTAAGTCATGGTGAATCATCCTTTAAATGTACTGTTGGGTCCTACTGACTAGTATCTTGGTGAGAATTTTGACATCCATATTCATTAGGGATATTGGTCTGTAATTCTCCTTTTTGGTGAGGTCTTTGTCTGGTTTGGGATAAAGGTAATGCTGGCCTCATAGAGTGAGTTTTGAAGTTTTCCTTCCATTTATATTTTTTGAAACAGCTTCAGAAGAATAGGTATTAATTCTTCTTTAAAAGTTTGGTAGAATTCCACTGGAAAATCATCTGTCCTGGGACTCTCGTTTGTTGGGAGGTTTTTGATTAGTGCTTCAATTTCCTTGTTGGTTAGGGGTCTGTTCTGGTTTTCTATTTCTTCCTCATTCAGTTTTGGCAGTTTACAACTTTCTAGGAAAGCATCCATTTCTTCCATATTGCCTAATTTGTTGGTTTGTAGTTCCTCATACTATGTTCTTATAATCGTTTGTATTTCTTTGGTGTTGGTTGTGATCTCCTCTCTTTCATTCATTATTTTATTAATTTGGGTCCTTTCTCTTTTCTTTTTGATAAGTCCGGCCAGGGGTTTTTCAATCTACTATTTCTTTCAAAGAACAAGCTCCTAGTTTTTTTGATCTGTTCTGTTCCTTTGATTTTTATTGATTTCTGCTCTAATCTTTATTAATTCTCTTCTCCTGCTTGGTTTAGGCTTTATTTGCTGTTCTTTCTCCAGCTCCTTTAGGTGTCAGGTTAGCTTGTATATTTGAGTTCTTTCTTGTTTCTTGAGAAAGGCTTGTATTGCTATACCTCCCTCCAAGGACTGTCTTTGCTGCATCCCAAAGATTTTGAACAGTTTGTGTTTTCATTTTCATTTGTTTCTATGAATTTTAAAAATTCTTCCTTAATTTACTGTTTGAGCCATTCATTTTTTAGAATGCTCTTTAGCCTCCAAGTGTTTGAATTCCTTCCAAATTTCCTCTTGTGATTGAGTTCATTTCAAAGCACTGTTGTCTGAAAATATGCAGGGAATGATCCCAATATTTTGGTACTGATTTGTGACCCAGTATGTGATCTATTCTGGAGAGGGTTCCATGTGCACTCAAGAAGAATGTGTATTCTGTTGCTTTAGGATGGAATGCTCTGTATATATTTGTGAAGTCCATCTGGTCCAATGCATCATTCAAAACCCTTGTTTCTTTTTTTTTAAAAAATATTTTATTTATTTATTTGACACAGAGAGAGAGATTACAAGTAGGCAGAGAGGCAGGCCAAGAGAGGAGGAAGCAGGCTCCCTACTGAACAGGGAGCCCGATGTGGGGCTTGATCCCAGGACCCTGAGATCATGACCTGAGCTAAAGGCAGAGGCTTTAACTCACCAAGCCACCCAGGCACCCCTAAAGTCCTTGTTTCCTTGTTGATCTTCTGCTTAGATGATCTGCCCATTGCTGTGAGTGGGGTTTGGAAGTCCCCTCCTATTATTGAATTATTATCAATGTGTTTCTTTAATTTGGTTATTAATTGGTTTATATAATTGACTGGTCTTCTGTTAAGGTCATAAATATTTATAATTGTTAGATCTTCTTGTTGCATAGACCCTTTAAGTAAGATATAGTGTCCTTCATCATCTTTTATTATAGTCTTTGGGTTAAAATCTAATTTTTCTGATATAAGGATTGCCACCCCCAGCTTTCTTTTGATGTCCATTAGCATGATAAATGGTTTTCCATCCCCTCGCTTTAAATCTGGAGGTGTCTTTGGGTCTAAAATGAGTCTTTTGCGGCCAGCATATGGATGGGTCTTGCTTTTTTATCCAATCTGATACCCTATATCTTTTGATTGGGGGCATTTAGCCCATTTAGGTTCAGAATAATTACTGAAAGATCTGAATTTAGTGCCATTATATTACCTGTAAAATCAATGTTTATGTATATTGTCTCTTTCCTTTCTGGTCTATGTTATTTTGGGGTTCGATCTTTGCTTAACAGATTCTCTTTAATATTTCTTGCAGGGCTGGTTTAGTGGTCACAAATTCTTTTAGTTTCTGTTTGTCCTGGAAAGATTTTTATCTCTCCTTATATTTTTAATGACATCCTTGCTGGATATTCTTGGCTGCATATTTTTCTCATTTAGCACCCCGAATTTATCACGCCAGTCCTTTCTGGCCTGCCAGGTCTCTGTGGTTAGGTCTGCTGCCAGTCTAATGTTTCTACCCTTGTCTGCTATGGACCTCTTGTTCTGAGCTGTTTTCAGGATTTTCTCTTTGTTTCTGAGATTTGCATGTTTCACTATTATATATCAAGGTGTTGACCTATTTTTATTGATTTTGAGGGGGGTTCTCTGTGCCTCCTGGACTTGAATGCCTGCTTCCTTCCCCAGATTAGGAAAGTTCTCCACTATAATTTGCTCTATTATGCCCTCTTCCCCCCTCTCTCATTCCTCTTCTTCTTTGATCCCAATTGTCCTAATGTTGTTTTGCTTTATGGTATCCCTTATCTCCTGAATTCTCCCCTTGTGATCCAGTAGTTATTTATCTCTGTTTTTCTCAGCTTTTTATTCTCCATCATTTGTCTTCTATATCACTAATTCTCTCTTCTGCCTCATTTATCCTAGCAGTTAGAGCCTTCGCTTTTTATTGCATCTCATTAATAGCCATTTTGATTTCAACTTGATTAGATTTTAGTTCTTTTATTTCTCAAAAGGGATTTTCTAGTGTCTTCTATGTTTTTTTCAAGCCTAGCAAGTATCTTTTTAATTGTTATTCTGAATTCTAGTTCTGACATCTTACTTATATCCATACTGATTAGGTCCCTGGCAGCCAGTACTACCTCTTGTTCTCTTCTTCGAGGTCAGTTTTTCCATCTTGTCATTCTTGCAGAAGGCGGTAGCTTTTCCATTTGTATATTTGCAGCTATTCTTTTCTTATATCTCCAGTTGAGTCTGCAGATGCTCAGAATGGTTTGATAGCTATCTAGCTCAATTTGGGACCAGACGAAACTAAGGTCTCCTATTCCTCTGCCATCTTGGACTCAAAATCCATATGGTATTCTTTTTGTAAGGATGTGAGTCATATTGGGTTAGGGGCCCACCATACTGCAGCATGATCCATCCAAACTAATGATATCTGCAACAACCTTATTTTCAAATCAGGTCACATTCTTAAGTACTGGAAGTTCAAACTTCTACACATAAATATTTGAGGAGGACACAAACAGTATCTGAATCACTGGGTTACTGTGAAGATTAAATGAAATGATGTCTGAAAAATCCTTATCATGGAGATATCAACCGAGTGCCAAAGTTCAGAAATAGTTGCTCTTATTATTTTTGCTGTTGATAGTTTGCATTTCTTTGAAGAGGGCAGAGTATAAAGTTTTAGTTATTTTGAGAAAAATAAGCTAGCCGGCATATTTTTCCTCAAACCTGACTGTCTACCCTTTCTGCTACTTCACACCAGTGAGAATAGTAAGGAGCCAGGGACAGTTCTGTCTAGGTGGGAATCACCAGACATCCAAGAGACTGCACTCTTTCTGTTCATTATTTTTTTGGAGGAAGAGATACAGGATGATCATTTGAGATGAAACCCACTTCAGACTTGATAAACTGTTTTCTATTTGCCTCTCACTGTACATGACCTTGAATGAGTTAACTAACAATTAAAAGTCCTAGGCAAGCATAATGAGGGAAGGGAAATCAAATAATAAATTATATTCTAATAAGTTTATGCATGTCCACAGTCATACCACCACAGACAAATGAGAATCAATGTTATTTTTAAAATAGGCTAGAGAGGGGCGCCTGGGTGGCTCAGGGGGTTAAAGCCTCTGCCTTCAGTTCAGGTCATGATCTCAGGGTTCTGGGATCAAGCCCCATGTCGGGCTGCCTGCCTGGCGGGGAGCCTGCTTCCTCCTCTCTCTCTGCCTGCCTCTCTGCATGCTTGTGATCTCTCTCTCTCTCTCTCTCTCTCTCTCTCTCTCTGTTGAATAAATAAATAAATAAATAAATCTTAAAGAAATAGTCTAGAGAAGGATATGTTATAATCTCTCTCATTGTCAGCAAATATTAGTTTTGATCTAAATACTTCAAGTTCGAGTTTAAACTCATTTTTGTTTGTTTGTTTCCATTCTACAAGCAGAATAACTGGTCATTGTAAATTATATTAAAAATACTCTAGGTACATAGTTGTTTCTTCTGCCTTTGGAGTTCTCCCTCTTCTTCACACTGCTATCTATCCATTCAGTCATAATTTCTATGTATATATGGGTTATACATCTTCATTTCCAGGCCTGAAATTTTCTCCTTTCTTTTAGTATCATTTTCCCCTTCTTCTCACAGGCAATATCCATTTAGACATTCCCCAAATCCTATGCAGTTCTTCTTTCTCAGATAACACTGAAATGATAGCTTTTTCCCTCTCTTTTGTTGTTAAATTGATCTCCAAGTACTGGAGATTCTTCCTTCTACTCTTCCCTTCTTCCATTTCCTTACCATTTTTGTCATTAATGCTGAAGTCCAGAGCTTGTTTCTGCACTCAGGCAATAGTTCTTTGTTGTCTCCAAACTTCCCATCCTCCTACCATACTTCCTAAGTATATTCTTCCTGGCTACTAGTATTGTGAACTTGCTATAATTCTAAATTGTCATGTATAAGTAAGATTTCCAAAGGTAAGATAACCCAATGTCTCTACACCAACAAAACAATTCAATTATTGAGTTTAATAATTAAGCAAATGTTTATGGATCCTCTCTGATGTTCCAGGGAAGTGCTAAGTTCTGGGAAGGAAGTGGATGACGGAAAACTATCCTAGTTTCCTTGTACACGTGACTCATTTGTTTTCCCATTCAAACCTATGCAAATGACATTACCCATTCCAGAATGACCTTCATCTTTTCTGAGAGACTATATCATTCATCCCTAAAATTCACTTCCTTCTTGAAGTTTTCTTGAACTAACTACATGGCTTAGGTTTCTCCAGCTACAGCTGGTCCCAATTACTAAAATGTCTGTATAGCTGCCCTCAGTAGTATGTATATTTTATAAACACATGGTTTCATTTATTTGCTGCATTTCCTCAATTAGAGGCCCAACTGTCAGAACAAAAGAAAGTGGTCTAGTATGTTCTATAAATGTGCCCCTCACCTTTTATCAAGACTGAATTTTCTGACTGAATATGTCAATTTTAGTCAGGAGACAAAAAACACATTAGCTGTTTCAACAGAGAATTCAATATAACAAATTGTTAACCAGATATTGGAGATCCAGAAAGGCAAAAGGGAAACACTGAGATCTTGCAAGATTCCAAATATAGTTCCTACCCTCAGGACTGAGTAATACAGAGAAGAGGTTGGGATTATTAAAATTTAGTAGCGTGGAGGAGGGGGTGCTGCTCTGCTAGTGCTGATATCTTTGAGGGGGCAAATGTCAGTGCCAGGGTGAGGAAAGTGATGCTGACAGAAACAGTGAGTAAATGGGGATAAGTCACTTCTCCCTCCACCTTCCTCACAGACTCTCTCCTCAGTCCCTTATTAGCAGAGTCTATCAGGGGAAATCTGACCAAGCAAAGAAGTGGCTAGCTGACTCCCAGACACTGTATCAGAGGAAAGAATACAGCAGGGAAGGTTGGGTTTGGTGCTGAGAGAGAAAAGTTTTATAACCAAGATAATCACTTGGGAAAATACTTTAGTATGCAGTTGACCATGAAAATCTAAACTTTCCAGACACTTAAACTGAATTCCACCCCTCACCCATTACCTTAAATCATTTTCTGTGCATTTTACTCCCCCAAATCAATCCATCCTGTTTGCATTTTAAGAGAATGAGAGCAATGTGCAAAATCAGCACACAGTAGCAAACTTTGAGAATTTGTTAATGGGTTTTTCATGTATTCTCAGGAACAAAGTCAGTGGGGGGTGTCCTTCAAAGTTTAACCTTACATGTTACACTGTTCTGCACAGATAACCATGTGCTGGATGAGCTTGGGAGAGGCTGGCCAGTATCACCTCACTCCAGTGAGCCTGTGACCAGATATCTTAAGCCAAGCAACAAAGAAAAAAATGTGTGCTTTCCAGCTGAGTCGAAAGTGGCTGTTGGAGAATTTCACTGAGACTTAATTTGTTGGAAGGCCTTTTCATCTTTATGCTGTGAGTTCAGGGGAGGTGATGATTGTTATTCTTTGTAATTTCTTCTATTTCTAGTCATGCTCTGCTTAAAAGACTACAGCTTTCAATTACATAGGTAGGAGGTCTTCAGATTATTTTTTAAAAGACTTTTTTTTCCCAGAAAAAAAGGGATACATGTTTATTGTAGATAATTTATAAAACACAGTCAAGGAAAAAAAAGAATAAAAATCACTTGTAATTCTGTTTTCCAGAGAAAACCACTATTAATATTGTGAAGGTTGTGCTATATATCATTCCATATGGATATATGTATATGTTTTTGTATACACATACATACTTTAAAATACATACTTTAAATGTATTTATACTTAAAGGTAGTATGTATGTATATTATAAAAATAATTCTTTGCTGCTTTTTTGTAATCTTCCATTTAACAATCAGTTTACCTCTTATACTAAAATTTCTAATTTTTTCCCTATAGTAAGTATTATTCCTGTCCAGTTCTGGTTACATCCTGCTGGTTGCAAAGTGGAAATAATAACATATACTAGTCATGTGTATTTCTTGGTTGCTTATATAGATTTGCTTCAAAAATTGTCTCCACATCCCAAGCATGATATAGTACCTCAGAGAATGAAGAAATATATAGATGGAGAAGAATTTTCAAAAGTACCAAAGCACCACAACTTAAATTGGTCTTAACCTCTTAATCACCCTGGGTCAAGATTACCCACTTCTGATCTTCACAAAGATTTCTCTATTGGAGGGTGCACTGGGCCTAAGCAAACAGTGGATCAGCAGGTAAGTTCCAGTTTGGGCAACTTAATTTCATGATAACATACCTACCCTCCTATTTCATTTCATTTTATATCTTTATATGCAGAATTTTGGTCCTAATATTCCCCTTAACAATATAGATCAAACACTGAAATTAATCATTACAAAGAGGAAGAAGAAATAGGTCAAATGAATTTAGATGACATAATTTATTTGACCCAATAAATGCAATGATCATTTCTACATGTAATCAAGATGAAAAATATGTTGTTGAGATATTTTATGTATTTTTATATTAGTCATTGAAAATTGGCATGTGCTTTGTACTTACATTATATTTCAATTTGTGAGCTAAATTTTTATTGAAATTCCTGAGCTAGATTTAGATTTTATATATTTTCAGTTGAAAAAATAGATTCACATACCTAAGATCTTCCAGACATATTTAACAGGTTTTCAATGACTTGAATTAAGCAAGTACCAAAAAAAAAATCATGTGCCTTTACTATTTGCATCCACATTGACAAAACTGGTTTATTGTTTTTAGAAGCACTGATTTGATTTCAATGAAAAATCATTCAAATTTTGAAATGAAAAAGCATATCCATTTAAAACTACATCTGTCCAAGTTAACTAAATTCACCAAATCTTGTGTCAACTTGGTGTGATTAATAGGTTCAAAGAGATATTATAGAAACTCAAAAACAATTCAATTAGTCAAAATAAAAAAAGAATTTAAAAATTTTTTCCTGGAGTATTTTTATAGCCAACTTATACAATGTTATCAATTATAAGTATATTCTCTACATATTGTTTCATATTAGAAAACAGAGGGAAAGTGCCCTGAAGTTTGGTGCTACTGTATCTCTGGAAAATGCCTGGTCTGACTCAACCCAAGGCCAAGGTAGGCCAACTAACAGCACAGGGACCACACACTGCCCACAACAGGCAAAGAGAGTCAAAGAAGATAAGTGGACTGAGAAAAATAGCTAAGACATAACAGCAGGGTGCATGCAACAGACATAAGAGACACACCTGAAGTACCAGGTTCTGATGAACAGGGACATTGCAGTGAAGGGTACTACAAAACCACTACTTCATAAAGCCATTACTTTCAATAGCAGAAGACATAGCTGACTTTCCTAACACAGAGAAGAAGGCAGAGACTTAGACAAAATGCCAAGATGGAGGAATTTATCCCAAATGAAAGAACAAGATAAGACTATGTCCAGAGATTAAGCAAAACAGATACAAGTAACATGCCTGATGGAGATTTTAAAGCAACAATCCTAAGGATACTCACTGGACTTGAGAAAGGAATAGAAGATATCAGTGAGACCCTTACCATGTAGATAAAAGAGTTAAAAAAGAATCAATCGGAGATGAAGAATGCAATAAATGAGATTAGAAACAGACCTGATGCAATGAACAGCAGGCTAGAAGAAGCAGAGGAATGAATCAGTGACCTAGAAGACAAAATAATGGACAGTAATGAAGCTGCACAAAATAGAGAAGAATTATATGACACAAGCACAGACTTAGGGAACTCACTGACTGCATCAAACATAACAAGATTTGTATTATAGGAATCTCAGAAGAAAAAAATAGAGAAAGGGGTGCAGAAAATTCTTCTCAAGAAGTAATAGCAGAAAACTTCCATAATCTGAGGAAGGAAACAGACATCCAGATCCAGGTGGCACAGAGAAATCCCATCAAAATCAACAAAAACAGGCCAACACCAAGACATATTGTAATTAAATTTGCAAAATATAGCGATAAAGAAAAATCTTAAAAGCAGCAAGACAAAAGGAGTCCTTAAATTGCAAGGGAAAACCCTTAAGGCTAGCAGGAGATTACTCAACAGAAACTTAGAAAGTCAGAAGAAAGTGGCACGATATATTCAAAGTGCTGAATGGGAAGAATCCATAGCCAAGAAAATACTCTATCCAGCAAGGCTATCATTCAGAGTAGAAGAGCTACTTCTGATAGTAGAAGAGCTACTTCTGATAGTAGAAGAGCTACTACTGATAAAGAGCCTCCCAAACAAATACTAGAGTTTATGATCACTAAACCAGCTCTGCAAGAAAAATTAAAGAGTACTCTTTGAATGCAAAGGAGAGACCAAAAGTGACAAAGAAAGGATCAGAGAAAATACCCAGAAATAATGACAAAACAAGTAATAAAATGGCAATAAACACATATCTATCAATAATTACTTTGAATGTAAAAGAATTAAATGCTATCTCCAAATCAAAAGACATAGAGTGTCAGAATGGATAAAAAACAAAACAAAACAAAACAGGACCCATGTATATACTGCCTCCAAGAGACTCATTTTAGACCTAAAGAGCAGCAAATTGAAAGCAAGGGGTTGGAGAAACATTGATCTTGCAAATGCATGTCAAAAGAAATGGATATAAAAAGAAAGCTGGGGTAGCAATACTTACATGGGATGAAGTAGACTTTAAAAAAATACTATAAAAAGAGTCAAAGATGGGCATTATGTAATCATGAAGGGGACAATCCAACAAGAAGATATAACAATTGTAAATATTTATGCACCCAATATGGGAACACCCAGATATATAAAAAACAATTAATAACAAACATAAAGGGACTAATTGATAATAATACAATAATGGTAGGGGACTTTAATATTCCACTCATATCAATGGACAGATAATCTAAACAGAAAATCAACAAGGAAACAAGGGCTTTGAATGATACACTGGACCAGATGGACTTAATAGATACATTCAGAACACTTCATCCCAAAGCAGCACAATATACATTCTTTCCAAGTGCACATGGGACATGCAATAGAATAGATGACATACTAGGTCACAAATCAGCCCTTGACAAATACAGAAAAGATTGAAATAATAACATGCACCTTTTTGACCACAACGCTGTTAATCTAGATGTCAAGTACAAGAAAAAATTTAGAAAGACCACAAATACATGGAGGTTAAACAACACACTCCTAAAGAATGAATGGGTCAACCAGGAAATCAAAGAAGAAATAAAAAATACATAGAAACAAATGAATATGAAAATATGACAGTCCAAAAGCTTTGATATACAGCAAAAGGGATCCTAAAAGGGAATTATATAGCAATACAGGCCTACCTCAAAACAGGAAAAATCTCAAATAAACAACTTAAACTTATACATAAGAAGCTGGAAAAAAACAAAAACAAAAACAAGAAATGAAGGCTAAAGCCAGCAGGTGAAGGGAAATAATAAACACTAGAGCAGAAATAAATGATACAGAAACAAACAAACAAAAAACCCCAGTAGAACAGATCATTGAACCTGGAGCTGGTTCTCTGAAAAAATTAACAAAATTGATAAACCTCTAGTCAGACTTATCAAGAAAAAAGTGAAAGCACCCAAATATATAAAATCACAAATGAGAGGGGGAGAAATAACAACCACCACAGAAGTACAAACAATTATAAGAGAATACTATGAAAACATATATGCCAACACATTGGACAACCTGGAAAAATGGACAAATTCTTAGAAACATATAAACTACTAAAACTAAAATAGGAATAAATTGAAAACTTGAACAGACCAATAACCAGCTAACAAATTGAATTAGTAATAAAAAATCTCTGAGCAAACCAAAGTCCAGGGCCAGATGGCTTCACAGGGGAATTATACCAAATATTAAAGAAGAGTTAATGGCTATCCTTTGCAAACTATTCCAAAAATTCAAGAGGAAGGGAAACTTCTAAATTCATTCTATGAGGAAAGCATTACCCTGATTCCAAAACCAGATAACACACCACAAAAAAAGAGAACTATAGGCCAATATCTCTGAGAAACACAAGTGCAAAAATCCTCAATAAAATACTAGCAAACTGAATCCAACAATATGCTAAAAAAAGCATTCACCATGATCAAGTAGGATTTATTCCTTGGTTGCAAGAGTGATTCAATATTTGCAAATCAATCAACATGATACACCATATTAATAGAAAAAAGGAGAAGAACCATATGATCATTTCAATAGATGCAAAAAAAGCATTTGACAAAGTACAACATCCATTAATGAAAAAACCCTCACAAAGTAAGGATAGAGGGAAAATACCTCAACATCATAAAGGACATATATGAAAAACCCACAGTGAATATAGTCCTCAATGGGGAAAAAACTGAGAGGTTATCCTCTAAGGTCAGGAACAAAACAGAGATGTCCTCTCACCACTATTATTTAATGACCCAGCAATCAGGCAACAAAAAGAAATAAAAGGCATCAGTAAAGAAGAAGTCAAACTTCCACTATTTGCAGATGACACGATACTCCGTAATAGATAACTCAAAAGACTCCACCAAAAAATTTGCTAGAACTGATACATGAACTCAGTAAAGTTTCAGGATACAAAATCAATGTACAGAAATCTGTTGCATTTCTATACACCAATAATGAAGCAGCAGGAAGAGAAATCAAGGAATTGATCCCATTTACAATTACAGCAAAAACCATAAGGTACCTAGGAATAAAGCTAACCCAAGAGGTAAAAGATTGGTACTCTGAAAACTATAAAATCCTGATGAAAGAAACTGAAGATGATATAACGAAATTGGAAAACATTCCATGCTCATGGATTGGAAGAATAGCTACTGTTAAAACGTCTATACCACTAAAAGGAACCTACACATTTATTTCAATCCCTATCAAAATACCAACAGCATCTTTCGCAAAGGTAGAACAAACAATCCTAAAATTTGTGTGGAACCACAAAGACCCTGAATAGCCAAAGCAATCTTGAAAAAGAAAAGCAAAACCAGAGGCACCAATATTTCAGACTTCAAGTTATATTACAAAGCTGTAGTGATCAAGACAGTATGGTACTGGCACAATAACAGACACATAGATCAATGAACAGAGTAGAAAATCTAGAAATAAACCCCCAACTATATGGTCAATTAATCTTCAACAAAGCAAGAGAGAATAACCGATGGACAAAAGACAGTGTCTTCAACAAATGGTGCCGGGAAAACTGTACAGCAACACGCAAAGAATGAAACTGGACCATTTACTTACACCTTACACAAAAGTACACTCAAAAGGGGGAAAGAGGGGCACCTGGGTGGCTCAGTGGGTTAAAGCCTCTGCCTTCGGCTCAGGTCATGATCTCAGGGTCCTGAGATCGGGCACCTCATCGGGCTCTCTGCTCAGCAGGGAGCCTGCTTCCTCCTCTCTCTCTGCCTGCCTGCCTCTCTACCTACTTGTGATCTCTCTCTCTGTGTCAAATAAATAAATAAATAAATAAATAAATAAAATCTTTAAAAAAGGGGGAGGGGGAGACCTATGTGGGAGACCAGAAACCTTAAAAATCCTAGAAGAGAACACAAGCAGTAATTTTTCTGACATTGGCCATAGCAACACCTTTCTAGCTATGTCTCCTGAGGCAACGGGAGGAAAAGCAAAAATGTACTACTGGGACTTCATCAAAATAAAGGCTTTTGCACAGCAAAAGAAATGAACAACAAAACTAAAAGGCAACCTATGGAAGGAGAGAAGATATTTGGAAATGACATATCTGATAAAGGGTTAGACTCCAAAATATATAAAGAACCTCTCAACACCCCAAAAATGAAAAATCCAATTCAAAATGGGCAGAACACATAAAGAGACATTTTTCTAAAAAAGTCATAGAGATAGTCAACGGACACATGAAAAGATGCTCAACATCATTAATTATCAGGGAAACAGAAATCAAAACTACAATGAAGTACCACCTCACACTTATCAGAATGCCTAAAACAAAAATCTACTACAAAAATACTACAATCTACTACTACAATCTACTACTACAAAAATACTTATTCGAAGGGATACATGCACCCCTATGTTTATAGCAGCATTATCTACAATAGACAAATTATGTAAACAGTCTAACTGTCCATCAACTGATGAGTGGATAAAGAATAGGTTGTATATTTATACAATGGACTATTACTTAACCATTAAAAAAGAATGAAATCTTTCCATTTACAACAATGTGGGTGGAGCTACAGAGTATTATGCTAAGTGAGATAAGTCAGTCAGAGAAAGACAAATATTCATACATGGAATTCAAGAAACAAAACAAATGAGCAAAAGGAAAAAAGAGAGACAATCCAAGAAACAGATTCTTAACTTTAGAGAAGAAACTGGTGATTTCCAGAATGGAGGTGGGTGGAGGATGGGTTAAATAGGTGATGGGGAGTAAGGAGTATACTGTGATAAGTGCAGGGTGTTGTATGGAAGTGTTGAATCAGTATATTGTACACCCGAAATTATTATTGCACTGTATGTTAACTAACTGGTATTTATATTAAAACTTAAAAGAAAACAATGTTGGCAAGAATGTGGAGAAATTAGACCCCTCATATACTGTTAAGAACTTGAAATAGGGCAGCCGCTTTGGAAAAGAGTTCTAAAGTTCCTCATAAAGTTAAACATAAAGTTACTGTATGGCCTAGCAATTCCACTTCTAAGTATATATGCAAGAGAAATGAACACATGTCTACACAAAAACTTGTACATGAATGTCCACTAAAGCATTATTCATAATAGCCATAATGTGGAAATAATACAAATATCACCAACTGAAGAATGGATAAATAAAGTGTTGCATATTTATATAATAGAATAATATTCAGCAATAAAAAGAAATAAAGTGCTTGATACATTTTACACCATGGATGAATGTTGAAAGCATTATGATGATTGAAAGAAATATGTCATAAAGAACCACATACTGTATGATTCCGTTTAGATGAAATCTCCAAAATAAGCAAATCCATAAAGACAGAAAGTAAACTGGTGGCTGCCAGCAGGAGGGAAAAGGGAGAAACTGGGAGGGAATTGGGCAATAACTATTAATGGACATGGGATTTCTTTTGGGGTGATGAAAATGTTCTCAAATTGTGGTGATGGCTACACAATTCTGTGAATAGGCTAAAAAATCACTGAATGGTATCCTTTACATGGGTGAGTTGTATGATGTGTGAATTATATTTCAATAAATCTGGTATAAAAACTTTAGTTTTCTCATGTGTAGTTTGGTATCAGTGAAGAAATGTAAATCCCACTGCCATTTTTGTCTTTGGTTATTGACTATTTGGCAAGAATTCCTTTTACCTTAAGAAAATATTGAATTTTACTTAAAAGTACTGTACAATAAATCTTTTCAGAGCTCTTTTGCAACTCAGCCAATAAGTATTGGCAAAGACCAACAATCATTGTCTTCTATTTCTGTCGACAGTTCCATAAACTGGCAATGATTCATAGCATTTGCATGTGGACCAAATAATTTTAATAACTATATCCATGATACTTTTCTTAGGTTTGCTTCAGAAAACTGAGAACAAATATTTTCAATATGTATTATACAGTGGAACAAAGCAATAAGGGAAACATCAGTCTTTTGTTTAAAAATTCAATAAATCTGTATTTTTAAAACCAACATAGCTGAAGCATCATCTATTATGATAAAAATGAATTTTTTAATATCTAGCTGAAATTCTTCTTTTACTGATGCAAAATATTAAAAAATACCTGCCCCATAAATTTGATTTTTAGGCTGCTAATTGACATAATTTCTTTGTAAATTTATAAGTCCTTTGAGACAAAATGTACCCAAAGTATTATTGGGCAGTGTCATTTACATTGCATAACTCATCCAAAGCTACAGAAAAGTACACGTAATTTTTCAAATTTTGAATCAATAGATCTTTAAAATTGTTAGAAAATTCTTATATGCCACAGGTAATTATTTGGTGGCATAATTGAGATTATTTCACTTTTTGTAAAGTACCATTTAAAATTTTTTCCTTATGACTTTCTTTTTTGAGGGGGGAGAGAGGGGTAGAGGGAGAGGGAGAGAGAGAGAAAATCTTAAGCAGGCGCCATGGCCAGCATGGAGCCCTATGCGGGGTACCATCTCATGACCCTGAGATCATGACCTGAGCAGAAATCAAGTCAGATGCTTAACTGACTGAGCCACCCAGATGCCTATAATTTTCTAAAATAATTTCCACAACTGGAATGATAAATCTTTTACTGTTTCTCTATCTAAGCATTTTTTTTTGTTCAGGAATCTAAGCCACTCATTTTATCATTAGCCAAAGTAATGAATTATTTTTTTAAAATTTGTTGGACATTTCATTCTGATTTCTAGTGACTGATTTCATTATTTTTTGACTATTGATATAAAACTTCTTATCGAATTCACTTATATCTGCTGAAAATATCTCTTAATATTTTCCATTTAATTTTTTCTAAAGTGTTTTACACACAAGTAGCTTTTTTGTTTTGTCCTGCTGTTGCAAGTTACAATTGCCATTCATTGTGAAATATGTGGCATACCTTCTTCCAATTTGTTTCTTTCCTGTTCTGGTCATAGTACTAGTTGCTACATATGCTCTCAAATCTGTATCAGTTGTATGCCTTCATTTTAAATTAAAAAAATTTTTGTCCATAATGTGTTTTGAAACTAGAAGAGTAATTTCATTATACTATAATTAAAATAAATATTTCAATTTGATTAACAATTATGATTTTCATAGGTATTATTGTAAATTGTGGTGTCTGCATAAAATATTCAAATAAGCATCATCATGATACATCAGTGTGTTCGAATTGTATCGGTCCATTGACACTGACTAGATCAGAAATGGGGCACACACACATACCATGTGCACTACATAACAATGATAATAGCTTATATGATGTAATGTGAAAATGAAACAGAGTACTTCACTTATTCTACCTCATTGATGACATTATCATTCCTCATCTTTACTTGGGATACTCTTTATTCATCTGTTAACCCTCAGCCCATGTGTAACTTCCTATAGGATGCTTTCTCTGTTTTTCCCACTAGGCTGCGCCCATCAAACTGCTTAAATATTAGAAGAATAGCAAGGGTTCCAGCTTGAGTCTTAGAACTTTGTACATAGCCTGCTCATAACTTCCCATATGGTGAAAAGGCACTTTTGTGAGCCTGATCACCCTGAAGAAAGAAAGAGGAAGGCCCTATAAGGGTAGTTTAATAAGTAACAGCTTAGAAATTCCAAGGGCATGGAGATTTTGAGTACAGCATGGTATTTGTCATTCAAATTTGTCTCTTGTACTAGTATAGGTCCATAGGGAGAAGAGGGATCATATGGCAATTAAAAAATAGAACCCTTAAATATCTATAAGATATTTGAAAACTCAGGATCAATATCAACAAAATGTTACCCAGAAGGGATGTACCATTGAGGACCTCGCAGGACTGGGTCAGGACGCAGTGATTCTTGGTGAGAGTGCATAACTTCACAAATATACATGAGATACTAAATGGGGATCTCCGGAGATTGTCAAGGCATACTTCTAAAAGTCTGAGGTTTTCCACAATGAGCTACCACCTCACACCAGTCAGAATGGCTAAAATTAAGTCAGGAAACAACAAATGTTGGCAAGGATGCAGAGAAAGGGGAACTTTCTTACACTTTCAGTGGGAATGCAAACTGGTGCAGCCACTCTAGAAAACGGTATGGAGGCTCCTCAGAAAGTTAAAAATAGAGTAGCCCTAGGGGTGCCTGGGTGTCTCAGTGGGTTAAAGCCTCTGCCTTCAGCTCAGGTCATGATCTCAGGGTCCTGGGATCGAGCCCCGCATCGGGCTCTCTGCTCGGCAGGGAGCTGGCTTCCTCCTCTCTCTGCCTGCCTCTCTGCCTACTTGTGATCTCTCTCTGTCAAATAAATAAATAAAATCTTATAAAAAGTAGAGTAACCCTATTACCCAGCAATTGCACTACTAGGTATTTACCCAAAGGATACAAACATATTGACCTAAAGGGGCACCTGCACCCCAATGTGTATAGCAGTAATGTCCACAATATGGAAAGAGACCAGATGTCCATCGACAGATGAGTGGATAAAGAAGATGTGGTATATAGATACAATGGAATATTATTCAGCCATCAAAAAAAGAAATCTTGGGCGCCTGGGTGGCTCAGTGGGTTAAAGCCTCTGCTTTCGACTCAGGTCATGATCTCAGGGTCCTGGGATCAAGGCCCGCATCGGGCTCCCTGCTCAGCGGGGAGCCTGCTTCCCCCTCTCTCTCTCTGCCTGCCTCTCTGCCTCCTTGTGATCTCTCTCCCTCTGTGAAATAAATAAATAAAATCTTTAAAAAAAAGAAATCTTACCATTTGCAATGACGTGTATGGAACTAGAGGGTATTATGCTAAGCGAAAAAAGTTAGTCAGAGAAAGACAATTATATGATTTCACTCATGTGGAATTTAAGAAACAAAACAAGATCATAGGGGAAGGTAGGGAAAAAAGATGAAATCAGAGAGGAAGGTGAACCATAAGAGACTCTTAACTATAGGAAACAAACTGAGGGTATCTGGAGGGTTTAGGGGGAATGGGGTAACTGGGAGATGGGCATTAAGGTGGGCACGTGATATAATGAGCAGTGGATGTTATATACAACTGAAGAATAACTGAACTCTACATCTGAAACTAATGATAATCTATATGTTAATTAATTGAATTAAAATTAAAAAACTAAAAATAAAAAAATAAAGCAAATGCCAGTTAAATTGCAAAAAAAAAAAAAGTCTGAGGTTTTCACTGAATATGTGGGAGTAAGATTCAGTGGAATGTGTACCATTGTTAATATGGCTCCTTTTGTGGTGCAGCCACTTTGGAAAACAGTGTGGAGATTTCTCAAAAAATTCAAAATAGAGCTACCCTATGACCTGTGATTGCACTACTGGGTATTTATCCCAAACATACAGATGTAGTGATCAGAAGGGCCGTATGTACCCCAATTGTCATAGCAGCAATGTCCACAATCACCAAACTGTGGAAGGAGCCGAGATGCCCTTCAACAGACGAATGGATAAAGAAGATGTGGTCCATATACACAATGGAATATTACTCAGCCATCAGAAAGGATGAATACCCAACTTTTGTATCAACATGGATGGGTCTGGAGGAGATTATGCTGAGTGAAATAAGTCCAGCAGAGAAAGTCAATTAGATGGTTTCACTTGTGGAACATAAGGAATAAAATGGAGGACTCTAGGGGAAGGGAAGGAAAAGTGAATTGGGGTTAATCGGAAGGGGAGACGAACCATGAGACTGTGGACTCTGAGAAACTAACTGAGGGTTATGGAGGGGAGGGGGTTGGGAGTGGGTGAGCCTGGTGGTGGGTATTAAGGAAGGCACGTATTGCATGGAGTGGTGGGTGTGGTGCATAAACAATGAATCTTGGATCACTGAAAAAATAAAGTAAAATAAAATATGGCTCCCTTTGAACACTGGCTTCACTCTTTAATAACAGATTTTCTTTTTTTTAAAAGGTTTTATTTATTTATTTGAGAGAGAGAGAGAGAGAGAGAGAGTAAGCAAGAGCGTGAGAGGGGAGAAGGTCAGAGGGAGAAGCAGACTCGCCACGAAGCTGGGAGCCCGATGTGGGACTCGATCCCAGCACTCCGGGATCATGACCTGAGCCGAAGGCACTCGCTTAACCACCTGAGCCACCCAGGTGCCCCTAATAACAGATTTTCAATGTATGTGTCTGACCAGACAAAGGGACACCTAAGCTCCCAACTACTTATATCTATTTTTTCTAATTGACTCTTAGCTCTTTAAAAATAGGGATTCTTTTTTCTCTTTTTTCTTTTTTAAAAATTAATTTTGGTATCCTTAGTGTCCAATACTGTGTCAGGAACATAATAGTTATACAATAAATGGTTAATTGAATGAACAAATCAACACATTTTAATTGGCACTATTTGAGTGAATGTTCAGCCTTACTGTTTAATGCAGAGAATGTACTTTAATGGTGGACATTCACGCTATGCAGGAAGGGTGATTATTGACATGACACGCCAAGGGAGGGATATGCATTTCCACAGGACAGATTTGCCTCACTCCAGAAATAATATTGTCTAGATCTGTAAGTTTTCTTCCTACACATTAAGAGCTCTCCCTGACTCTTAATGAACAAAGATGGCCCTTGTGTGTATTTTATACACCAAGGCTCTGTTTTATGTACCAAAGATGCTTTGTTAAGGAAAAAGGACTCTGCTATTCATTTTTTTAATGAATTTATAAATTTTATATTCTTCCTAGTATGCAAGAGCTTTAGAAAAGGCCAAAAGCAATAAAAACAAAAGTCTTATTTTTCACTTCATAAACACTACAACAGGGGACAAAATGCCTATATACTTTCTTACCCTACCTATGAATGTGTTTGAATCACAACCTCTAAAAATTGACTCAGTAACAACCTCAATTTCAAGCAGAATTCATCTCTGTGTTTTGCCCTGAGTTTGGGAGAGAGCTTCATTCACAGGAATGAGTTTGATGATAGGATTGAAAAAGGTATTTCCACAGAACCCAGTCCAGTTCTACCAATTTGAATCCCAGGTCTTAACAACTGCCAGACGGTAACAGCTGTGGCTTCCTCCTGACAATAAAAATGGAGAATTTCTGAAAAACTGCTTTGGATTATGAAGCAGATTCGCTTCCACTGCTTCTGTCATTGAGGGATCCCAAATTCTTTGTGGGTGCTAGAGCTTCTGTCTCCTAATGGTAGAGGAGAGAATGTTTTGTCTTGTCAGAATTAGCTTTTGTGGGGGTTTTCAAATACTCATTTCTGAATAGGTTTGAAAGACAAAACTTCTCACCCACTGCACATGCTCAGAACTCTTGTGTTCTCTGGGTTTAAGTTATGGCTCCTTGAAATTCTTAGCTGGCCTATTTCTTTCACATGACATTTTTCTGCCAGCACATCACTTGCCCAATTAAATCTAAGAATTTTGGGCACCTGGGTGGCTCAGTGGGTTAAAGCCTCTGCCTTCAGCTCAGGTCATGATCTCAGGGTCCTGGGATCGAGGCCCGCATCAGGTTCTCTGCTCAGCAGGGAGTCTGCTTCTCCCCCTCTCTCTCTGCTTGCCTCTCTGACTACTTGTGATCTCTCTCTCTGTGTCAAGTAAATAAATTAAATCTTAAAAAAAATAAATCTAGAATTTTAGGCTTGGGTGACTGCTGATTACCTATAGTAGAAATAGGGAAATCAGGAAGAGGGGCTAGGATGGGTAGGAGTTGGGAGTGACATGAGGATTAGAATACATGAATTTCTTCATGTTGACTTAAGGTGCTTGTAGGATATACATTTTCTCTTAAGACCATAAGCTGCTTCAGTTTGTTGACCAGTCTTATTAATTTTTGTGCCCTCGGTGTCTAACAAAGTATTTGAAATTTGTTAAGTTTTCAATACACGTTTACTGAAGGATGGAAGTCCAGGGGGGAAGAGATGAGGAGGGGAAGAAGGTGGTGAATGTCAGTTCTCCCACTCATCACTCCAGCTGAGTTAATTCAATGTGTGGTTTTCAGGGAAGGTGGGGGAGCAGTCTGAAAAGCAGTTTCTCCAGTTGGTCTGATGCCAGTCTGGGAAAATGCTCATCTGTCTTTTCTTTTTCCAGACCAAGATTCCTTATAGGCAGCAAGGCCAATGGACAAACATATGAATATGCAGCCAGTTAATACTTGACCTACACTAACTTTACCAACATAGAATTAGAAACAATAGGAATGTACTGGTCCCTGGAGATATTACAAGTGTGTAGATCCAAGGTAATCTTTATGCACTTAATCCCAATTTTTTCTCTTGTGATCTATCTCATTCTTTGTCTGAGGCACACACCCTACCCAAACTCTCTCAAGACTACCAATGGCTTTACCTCTATCTTGTTATTTGCATTTTTCACAAAAGTCAATATGATGGCACTACTGAAAGGTAGGTGACACCAATGCCAGGGTATCTGGGATTGGTACATATATAGTTTCAGCTTCCACTGGGGCCTAACTTTACTTGGTTAAATTCCCACTCTGTTTTTCTTCCTTTGGTTTGTCTATCTTCAACAATTCACTCACCAAAACACATTCCCTCCTAAATGTACTGTTTTACCTCATTTTATTTCTAACTAACCTTAATGTTTTCCCTTTCATCAAAATGAGAGGCCCCCATAGCTTTATACTCTGACCTGCAGTGCTGCTGATGCAATAGGATGAAAGACCCAGTTTAGCAATCTAGATGATAAGAAACAGTATCAGGGTCAACAATGTCAAATGTTGTGGGTAAATGTCAATAAGAACGATGACTGAAAAAAAGACCAAAAGATCTGTTAGTGGCTAGAAAAGTAGGCCATTCATTAGTGACCTTTATGACTGCATTTTCAATGGAGGTAGGGATTAAAAATTGAACACTAATATTAAAAGAGATGAATATTTTCCTTCTGGAATATACTAATTAAATAAATTATAATTTCTTCTCACACTATTAACTTGTTAGAAACTTCATGAGACATTAAGCCCAACAAAGCTTTAGGATTTTGCAATGTGGTAAAATGAGTAGGGCCTAGACATCAGGAAGTTAAATTCTTATTCTGACTCTCCCATGCAATTTTGGGCAAGTGATTTTTCTGAGATTCACTTTCTAAGTTTTAAAAAATATGAGAATAGGAGTAGCTACTCTAGATTTCATCCCAAGACTAAGTCTTTAACTATGAATTATTTGTTTGTTACCCAGTAAAGACAAACTGTTATGAAACATCATCATCTTTCTTTTCCTTCAGAACTCTTGGTAGAAAGAGTGAAATGTCAGCCAGATATAATACAACTGAATACAAAATGGAGCCATTATACAAATATCAATAATAATTAGAATTTCTGCTTATACTTTCACTCTTATGTCCATATCAAATGAGAATGAGGATTATAATTTTGGAAAGGATAACATTTCTAATTTTATTAAAATCAATAAGAGAACTTGAATTTGATCGAGAGTTGTTTTAAACATGGTTTAGTTTGATCAGCCTCAGACATAAGTAAAATCGACAACAACAACAACAGAAAAGATAGGCTAGCTAAGAGACGTTTATATTCTGACTTTACTTATCCACAAGGAAAATCAGTGTGCTTTGGACAGATTCCCTTGAAGGGATTTCCCCACCTCCCAATCCCAATTTGGTTGTTTCGGTTGGGACAGAATCTGATGATATTTGACAGTGGTTCAGAAATACAAAAAAATGATTAATTTGGAAAGGAAAATACTTTGGGGTAGGTTCCTTATTTTCTGCTATTAAAAAAAGCTCCAAAAGTGAACTAAGTCAGTCAGAGAAAGTCAAATACCATATGATTTCACTCATGTGCAGAATTTAAGTAACAAAACAAAGAAAAAAAGAGATGAACAAAAAAGCATACTCTTAAATACAGAGAACAAAATGGTGGTTACCAGAGGAGAGGTGGGTGGAGGGGTGAGTGAAGTAGATAAAGGGAATTAAGGGTACACTTATCTTGATGAGCACTGAGAAATGTAAAGAATTGTTGAATCATTATATTGTACACCTGAAAGTAATATAACACTGTATGTTAATTATACTTGAAAAACAAAACCCCAAAGACATCTTCATACATTAAATAATAACAATTTTGGAAACTCACTAACATTCTTAACACACAACCCAAATGGATTTCTTCACATGACTTTTCTTGTATCTGGAGTACTTATTTCCTTTATAAGCCAGGTTCCTTTCTTGTCTTCCAAATCTTTCTCAAGATACCTTTCCTTCCTGAAATCACATTGCCAACCTTGAACATCATCTCCCTGCTCTGTCACTCACTTAGTTGTAGATCTTTCAAATATAAGTGCATTCTCTAATTGTGCATATGTGTCCAGACAGCAAAAATTCGTTTGTTTCTATGAGCCATCGTAAAGAACACTGGGGCTATGAAAAGTAGCCCCAACACTGGGATGGCAGGTTTCTTAGACCTCTTCAAATTCCTCCTGAGGAGTTAAATGCCCATGCAGCCATTTTTTTTCCAAAGTGAAAAGGTGTTTTATTGGAGAAAGTATTTTTTAACAAAGGCCATGACTCAGCTATCCATATGCAAACAAAGAAAAAGAAAAAAAGAAAAACTTGTAATGTAAATATATTAACTCAAAGGTTCAGGGACATGAATATAAAACCCAAATATCTAAAATTTCCAGAAGGAAACAAGACAATCTTTTGTTTGATCATTTTGTTTGATCATTTCTTTCATTTTTCATTCTTTATTTGGCCATTTTTTCTCAATTCTCCTAACCTCATTAAACAGTTTCTGGGTTGCTCCAGTGTCATCATCTATTCCTCAAATTCAATCAGTTCCAAGTTGTGTTGATTTTACTACTCATGATCACTAGATTCCTTCTCCTTCTTACAATCTCCATTACTTTCACTTTGGTCCAAAGCACCATCATTATTGTTATAATGTCCTTACTTGTTCCCCTGCATTCACTATTGTTCTCTTATTTATTCTCTACATAACAGCTAGAGTATTATTAAAAATAATCATAATAAAATATAATTATACATTTCCCCACCTTTAATTTAAAATCATTCAATGGCTTCTTATTGTTCTTAGGCTAGAGAATGAATCCTTTATAAGGCCTTACAAATTAGTCAGCATCTGTCCCAGTTCACCCAATTCAATATCTGTGTATGGCTGTTCTCCCGGTTCAATTATTATCAGCACCAATTTCACTTTCAAAAGTATGTGGATTGGCTGATAAGTCATGTGACCCTTGTCCACCAATCCCTACTTCATTGCATGCCACTCTCCCTCCCACTCACTGGGCTCCAGCTTCACCAGCCTTCTCTCTCACTGCCTTAGATTTTCTTTTATTCTTTTTCTTCTTCTCCTTCTCCTTCTTCTTCTTTTTTACCTCAGAGCCTTGGCACATGCCTCTCTGAAATGTGTTTTCCTCTTCTCTTTGCCAAGTTTACTGTTAATCACCCTTCAGATCTCATTTGATCTCATTTTAAATGTCAAGTCCTCCTATTATATGTTCAGTATTTTGCTTCAAAGCATACCACCTTTGTAATCACATATAAATGTGTGTCATTAGTCAAATAATATCTGACATCCCTTTCCCTCCATAAGACAGCAGAGGAGGTATCTGTTTTGCTCTCATTAAATTTCTAGTATCACCCACAGAAACTGGCACAGAGTAGGCTACTGATATGTATTTATGGAGTGAATAAACTGCTGAATATGCTCAGGGCACTCTGTACATAGCACCTCCTACAATGTCTAGATTAAAATTGAAATTAAATGACTACAAATATGATTAATGTCTTATATGAGGTCTTTTTTGCTCACCAGGATGTAAACCCCAAGACAAGAGACCAATATAGACTAGGACTATCTGGAAGACAGCACATCATAGAGTTCAAATCCCAGTTCTAGCACTACTTGTGTGGCCATGGGCCAGCCACCTAACCTCTGTCCCCATCTTTAAAAGGGGGAGGACAAGGATATATATCTAATGGGGTGTTGTGTGAATCTTACAAAGTAGAATAGTGCCTGGTATGTTGTCAGCACCATATAAGAATTCATTCTTTTTGTTATTGAGCACTGTATCTTTGATATTTAGCACAGTATTCTGCTGCTGTGTGCCTATGTTCATTAAGTATTTATTGAATTATTTCAGGGACTAAATTCTCGGCTGTCTGATGTGGCTATAGCCACTCCTGCATTTAATCACTCATTGAGCTGTACTAGGAGCTAGAACTGCCTCCCACTTTGGTCATATTTTTATTATGTCTTAAGATAGCTCTGCATTTTTCTGTGAGGATTTTAGAATCACACCAAGAAACAACTCTTTTGTTTCATTTGCTATTCTTTAAGGTGTCCTTTTCATGGAATCCTGGTCTTGTACCCAATGTGGGATCCAATCTAGAAGACATTTTGAGGATTAGTTGGCTAGGGGATATCCCATTTCTCCTTTTACCTGGCTATAATGTTCTTGGGCCAAGGACATTCTTCAACTCTCTTTCATCATCTTTCCTTTTTTTTTTCTGAAAAACACTCAGTCTGGGGGTTTAAGGGATAGTTCTTGGTGTTTGGTACCTTTGTAGGATGGGTGAGAACTGTCCACCAGCCTACTTTTCAATCATTGTCCTGCCATGAGGATCTCTAGGCCCTCAGACAAAGACAAAGTGGCCCCCTCCACTGATACTTCACATATTAACACAACTATCTACATGATAATGATTATATGTCATAGGCCTATGATATTAATCATATATTATGAATATTATGAATAAATATATCACAGATCTTAATACATATCATACATATACATAATTATACATATCATAATTATAATATCATAATACATATCATAATTATATTTATCTCCTATAGAGTAAGGCCAGTATTAACTATGATTATTCTTACATATAAAAAATGCTAACCTGGTTGGCATGCAGTATGTTGCTTTGAATTGTGTGAAAGGAATATAATCTTACATTAAGAAACAAATTGTCATTGCCTCTTCCATCCTAAGACTGTTACAAATACAGCCTTCCTTGGATATATTATATTTAGAGATCTTCTTTGTATTGAATTTCCTCCATTGTTTACCCTGGGCTTCTGGGCCCCATTAGATAGAAAAAGTATTTTTTTCTGTGGAAGAGGTAGATCTTGGGAAGGAGCTGTAGCTACTAGTCATCCTTTGTCTGCTATCTGGGCTGTCCCTAACCCTGTTTCAGTTAGCAGGAATAACATACCACAGGTCAACCTTTGATGCCAGCCCTGTGTGAAAGTGAGTAGAAGTTTGTCTTGGTTGGGTTTTCCCCAGATGCATACTATCAGACAAAAATCGAATATATGTTAGGGAGGTATAAAAACACTGGGTAGTTAAGGGGAGGTAATACATGGAAAGGAAGACAGTCAATAAAAGGTGCTTTTTAAAAAGGTAGACAACTAAAGTTTATTCCCATTGGGAAATATTGGAAATCTGGTAAAACATAAATTGTAGCATAACCACCCCAAGGAGCCAGGTATCCAAGACATGTATACCTCCATACCCATTAACCATTTGTTCAGGGCTCTCCCTGGAGGAATATTGGTCCCAGGAACTGTTGTATGTATGGACAGACTTGGTTCTAGCAGCCCCATGTCAGCCTTCTGGCAAAGACAGATGCACAGGCTATTAGAGGTCAGGCTGGTATGCAATGGATGTGGTAAGGAGATCAAAGAGGACATAGGAGGAACATTGACAATATCTACTATATTATTGAAAATATCCCCAATTGTATATCTGACTAATGAACACATTACAGAGTGGATATAATGTGACTGTGGCTGAAAAACCTCTTATTCTCAAATTTGTTTTAAAACCAGTTTTATAAAAAAATTTCTCGCTTTTATTGTGTAGCTCTTATTGTGCCACTTTTCTCACTGCTACTTCTCTTTTATCCCTTTGTTCCACTCTCAATTCTACACACTCTGCTTTTATTCCTCCCCTACTGGCATACCCGTCCTGCTTACATCACCTTTCTTCTCTAAGTTTTTCCCAAATGGAAACCTCAAGTCTTCTCAGAACAAACGCCATTATCATGGGTGATAACATGATTATTATTGCAGTTATGGTAACATTTGTTGACTGAATGCTCCACTGGTCACTGCTCCCAGCTGTCACAAAGATGGCTGAGGAACCACTAAGTCAGGATAATGAGTAATAAAAACTGAAGGGCTCTTTTCAGCCTGGCTTCCCTTATGCCCAGGTGGCTAGTGCCCCTGTGTAACTCTGTTCTGGATCTGAGCCATTCTGCCTCATCTATCTAGTATTGCCTGGAGGAAGACTGCTGCTCATGTCAGATGAAACTGATGATGATTCTTAGCTACGAAAGTAAGGTTCCTGAATGATTAGGATAGTGAGGCCCAAGTTCATATCTGACACTCCTCTAACCAGGTCTTCTGATGCTCACTCTACTTTCAGGACTATGACTCCTGCTAAAATGCCTCTGGGTTCTATTTTTATCATTTAATCATGCTGTCATAACTGTTTACTCAAGAATGCTGACTTTATTTAGAAATTACAGTCACAATGTTATCAGATGTGCATACTAATAGTAGACTAGGACCAGTCCTCCTATAAGTGGAATACTATGATGTGATCTCAGGGATACTGGGTTCACCACATGTAGTACCTACTTACTTCCCTCTGCCTGACATTTCTTGACAAGAAATAAATCATTTCAGGGGGCTGTGGGGGGGGGAATCCACATTGTAAAATAATACTTCTTGGAGAATTAATTTGTTGTTGATTTGCCTATATTTTTATTTTTAGCAAATTAATAGATGTACTTAATTTTAAAAAGCACAATTAGCACTAAAAAACTTGTAAGAAAATACTGTTACTGCTCCACTCCTTCCTATTCCTCAGAAACCAGTCCTTAGAGAAAAATACCTTCAATTCTTTTAGCTATTTATTCTATTTACCTACATAATCATACACAAAATGTTTATACTGTGATTTCTTATTTATCTATTTTGTACATTATTTATTGACTTCCTACAGTGGAAGATTAGAATTCAGTACACTTACACATACTCATATGTCTCTCTCTTGATCTTTCCAATATAGCTGTAACATAGTTTTTGGTTAAATGAATATCCTGCATCAAACACTATTATGACTATGTAGAACTGTTCACATTTGGGGCATATAGTATGCAATAATTCCATTTCCTTTATTGTACATCTTTCTGTCTAGGTAATAATTGCCTTTTCTTTATGTTTGCTTAGTTTCTGTGAACCAATCACTAATCCTTCCCCAACTCTCCCGTAGAGTTATGGATGTTTCTCAATACCATTAAACACATCTGGTATCCTCTCAGCCTACCTCCCGACTCTTCCCCCATAAGACATCTGTCCCATCTGTCCTAGAGTCTCCCGTTATCTTGATTCAATCTGAATTAGGTGTTCTTTAGACCAACTTCCTGGCTGCCCTGCCACAATTTCCTGTTAATAAAGAAACTCTTTTTTCTCTCCTGTGTTGACTTCTCTGTCTCCTGGATCCTAAGTCTTCCACTTTTTAGGTTCACTCCCTTGTTTTAATAAAGCACATTCTGGAGTAGCTTTCTGTAAATACATTTTAGATTTCTCTCATGCCTGAAAGTATTCTTCTCCCACTCTTGAATGTTAGTTTGGCTGCAGGTAGAATTCCAGAATGGAAATAAACTTTAGTCAAATGTTATGGGCATTGCTCCAGCTTCCAGTGTTGCTGCTGGAAAGTCTGCTGATAAATTGATTCTTGATTCTTAGTGAAGAAACTTTTTTTCTTCTAGGAATTTTTAGGGTTTCTCTGTATCTCCTTGTTATTCTAACACTCAAAATGATGTGCCTGGTGGATGTGTAGTTCTTACTTTCTATATTTTACTTGGCATTTGGTGAGTTCTTGCACTCTGAAAACTCATTTCTATAATTTCTGGGAAGTGTCCTGTTGCATCTTTTATAATTTCTTCACCTTCTTTTAACTATTTTTGGTTTGAAATGTTTTTATAAGTGTATTTATTTATTTTTATTTTAAAATTCCAGTTCAATTAATGTACAGTGTCATATTAGTTTCAGGTATACAATATAGTAATTCAACAATTCTATGCATTGCTCAGTACTCATCATGATGAGTGTAGTCTTAATCCCCTTTACCTTTTCCACCCATCTACCATCCTACCTCCTTTCTGGTAACCATTGGTTTGTTCTCTATATGTAAGAGTCTGGTTTTTAGTTTGCATTTTTTTGTTTGTTATTTTTATAAATTAGACACGAGTGAAATAATATGGTATTTGTCTTTCTCTGACTGACTTATTACATTTAGCGTTATACCCTCTAGATACATCATCTTGTTGCAAATGGCAAGATTTAATGCTTTGTTATGGTTTAGTAATATTCCATTTATATAGCTCTGCATGACCGGATGGGACTCAACTATTTTGTTAGAGAACCCTCAAATATAAGTATCTATAAGTGTTTTTCTCTTGGGATTGTGTCTTCAGAAAAGACTCTTTCAACTTCCATCCTGGAGTGTTAGAAGCCTAACTGCTAGGGTTCTAGAAGTTAAAAAAAGGAAAGGAACTTTAAAAATTTCACCTGCTTCTCTTCCATACCCTTTACTGTGTCAGGCTCTGGAGCCTCTCAGGCTCAATTGTTCCAGGTTCCTTTTGAGTTGCAGAGTGGCAGCTGGCTGGGCAGGGTTATAGAGAGAACCTGGGGTGGGGGGCTTTATACACTTTCAATTAGTTTTCTTATGTTTCGCTTAACCTTCTGAGGTATTTGTGTGTCTGGTTTCTCAGCCTTTCTGGGATTCTACAGGGAAAATTAGCTTGTTTCCTGTTGGCATTTCTCTTCGTAGACATTTAGTTTCAGCTTTCTGTTCTAGGGAGTTGCCCTTATAGAGATGGGCAAAGCTGTTTTCTCAGCACCGCATTTACATTTCTGCCCTTAGGGAAGAGAGTAGAGAGGGAGGTAAACCAAACAGTTTCCTTTTATGTATATCTATATCTATATATGGATGATATAGATATATATCCTTGTTCATATTCCATTGGGATAATTCAGTATCATGGCCACACTTACCTGTAAGGCAGGATGAAAAATGTAGTCACTAGCTAGCCAGCTACACACCTTGATAAAACTCTATATGTGTGGGGAGATTCTTATTAAAAGGAAGAAAGGGAGAATGGATACTGGGGGATGATAAACAGTCTTTGCCACAGATAGGAATAGTGGCATTTCATTCCACATTACAGTGGTTCACCTGCCCACAAAGCACAAGTCTTTCACAGATGGACATGTGGTCAGCAGCATGTGCACTTCTAAGCATCTTATGCCCTGGACTTATGAGTGAGCTCTACTGACCAGCCTAACCCGTCGGGGTCCCAGCACTCCTAGATTCCCTGTAAGCAGTTCATTCTTTCCCTTAACAGAAACATAGATTTACCCAGATAAGGCTTTCAACTATGTAGGTAATTTTAATAGGCTGCCTCTACTCATAAACCATCAGGAAAATTTACAGGAGCATCTCTTTTCTATGCTTGGAGAGAGCTGGACCACAATCTCCAAATTGGTACCTATTTTACATGATATAAAAAAGAATATTCTATGTTTAATACAAAATGGGGAAAATTCTTTTTTTTAAATGGGGAAAATTCTATCTGCTATTAAAAATTAGTGCTTTCTATATACCCTATAGCAGTACTTCTCAAAGTTGGATGTGTATAGGTGTCATCTGCAAAACTGGTTAAAATGCAGATTTTAATTCAGTAGGTGTGGGCAGGGCCTTAGTGTCTACATTTCTTCCTTCCTTCCTTCCTTTCTTTCTTTCAGTATATTTGACATACAACATTACATTACTTTTAGGTGTACAACATAGTGATTCAACAAGTTTATACAGTATGCTTTGTTCACAAGTGTAGTTACCATGTCACCATATATCACTATTACAATATGTTTGATTATATTCATTATGCTGTGACTTTTATCCCCATGACTGATTCATTCTATGACTGGAAGCCTGTATCTCCCACTCCACTGCACCCATTTTGCCCTATCTCCTACTCCCTTCCCTTTGACAATAATCAGTTTGTTTTCTGTATTTATAGGTCTGATTCTACTTGTGTTTGTTTATTCATTTTTTTTAGATTCCACATTTAAGTAAAAATATATTATTTGTCTTTATCAGCCTGAGAGTCTGCATTTCTAACAATCTCCTGGGAAATGCCAACTTTGCTATCCAGGAACCACACCATGGTTAGCCAGATACTAATTCCTCTGTTAGTATCTAGTTACACTTTGCTTTGAGATCAGATAGTTTACATTAGATTCAGAATTCATATGTGTCTTAAGGAGACAATAAATCCATTTCTTCTGATAAGCATAAACAAAGGAGTATCACAGATTTTTGCAACTTTTGCTGTACCTAGGAAATTTAGCAAATAGTAAAACTGAATGATAATGATGGGTGGGTTACAATCCCACAAGGGACTGCTTAGTCATGTAAGCCATGGTTTCATAATTGCCTAAAGCATCCAAAGAGAAAAATTGGTTATGCATCTGGCTAATCTCTTGCTATATGATTTAAGTTGCTTAATTAATGAATATGAACATGTACTCAAAAACCAACATATTTCATTTATTTTAAGCAGCTGGTATCTGGTTTCAGTGTGTCTAAATTTTTGGACTGTTTTGATGGCTGTGGTGGCTGCTGGTTTTTGGAAACTGCAGTTTAATATGGAGACCACTACTTACTAGTGGAAGCAGGCCAAGATCACTGATTATTTTTCCTAAACAACTGAAGTATAAAAAAAAATCCTTTTAATACCTGCATTTTTGCTTCTTTGCTTTATGGTGACTGACTTGCTGAGTGACTCATTCTCAAAGACTGCCCCTTAGAATTAACTTGCCAGAGGTACTAATTTTTACCTAAAGACACTGTGAAGTGCAAGTCTCTTCTTTTTATTGTCAAATTTTATTTTCTTTTTTTCATACGGGACAAGAAGAAGAGAAATAACCATTTAGTTGTGGGAGAGGGGATTTTCCTAAATTCTTATTGTTGGAAAAAATGGTTTTATCCCAGTTTCTCATGAAGAAATTTTTAAGTAGATGCTTGAAAATAATCAATGAAAGAAGGCTGCATTATCAGTAGCATTGGAAAGGGTTTTGAATTTTGGGGGTAGGAGGACAGAGTAAGGGGTTAATTTCTTTTGAATCTTAAAATTGAAGTAAAACATAGGGAAGCACAAAAATAAACAAGTATGTGGCTTGAGGAATCTTCACAAATTGAACAACATTAATGAAACCAACATCCATATAAATAGAACATTACCAGTACTCCCAGAAACTTGGCTCATATCGACTTCCATTCACTTATACCATATCCACCCTTTGACCTCAACCAACAAGGGTAACTATTATCTGACTTTAAATACCATAGAGTATTTTTTCCTGTTTTTGAACTTTATATAAATTGAATATGCTGTATATACTCTTTTAGGTCTGGTTTCTTTTGCTCATTTTTACATTTATGTGATTTTTTTGCACATATGTGTTATGCATTTCTACATATAGATATGCTTTGTTCATTTCATTGCTATGTACCACAGGTTGAGCAATATATAAGCAACCCCTAAAGGAACCAGCACCACTCTAAAGTGACTCCAGCCCTGAGGAGAGAGAAAGCTAACCATACACCAGTCAGACTATAGTCCTAGCAGTGGGTAGGTGGAGAACAGCTTGTTTGACTGCAGGCCCTGCCCACCAGTGAAAGGTGTCAGAGAACAACACGGGTAAAGTGCCCTGAAGTTTGGTGCTACTGCATCTCTGGCAAATACCTGGTCTGGCAACTCAAGCCCAAGGTGGGCCCAGACTGGCCAACTAATACCACAGGGACCAAACACTGCCCATAACAGGCAAAAAGAGCCACTGGTGATGAGTGGACTGAAAAAAGCAAACAAGACACAACAGCAGAGCACATGCAACACACGTAGGAGACAACCTTGAAGTGTCAGGTTCTGGTGAACAGGGACATTGCATTGAAGGGCACTATAGGATCACTACTTCATAAGGTCATTACTTTCAAGAGCAGGAGACATAGCTGACTTTCCTAACATGAAAACAGACACAGAGAGTTAGACAAAATGAGGAGACTGAGGAGTATGTCCAAAATGAAAGAACAGGACAAAAATCACAGCAAGATATCTAAGCGAAACAGAGACAAGTAATAAGACCAATAGAGAATTTATTTATTTATTTATTTATTTATTTATTTATTTATTTATTTAAGATTTTATTTATTTATTTGACACAGAGAGAGAAAGATCACAAGTAGGCAGACAGGCAGGCAGAGAGAGAGGAGGAAGCAGGCTCCCCGCTGAGCAGAGAGCCTGATGCGGGGCTCGATGCCAGGACCCTGAGATCATGACCTGAGCCAAAGGCAGACGCTTTAACCCACTGAGCCACCCAGGCACCCCCAATAGAGAATTTAAAGTAATAGATATAAAGATACTCACTGAACTTGAGAAAAGAGTAGAGGACCTCAGTGAGACCCTACAAAAAGATAGAACACATAAAATAGAAACTATCAGAGATGAAGAACTCAATAACTAAAATTAAAAACATATTAGAGGGCATGAATAGTAGACTAGAGGAATCAGAAGACTGGATCAGGGACCTGGATGACAGAGTAATGGAAAGCAATTAAGCTGAATAGGAGAAAGAATAAAAATAAAGTAAAATAGATTGAGAGAGCTCAGCAACACCATCAAGAATAACAATATTGGCAAATTTGGGATCTCAGAAAGAAAAGAAAGAGAAATGTATTTGAAGAAATAATACCTGAAAACCTCTTGAATCTGGGGGAGAAAACAGAAATCCAGATCCAGGACGCATAAGGAGCCCCCAAGAAAATCAACTCAAGGAGGTCCACACCAAGACATGTAGTCATTAAAATGATAAAAAAGTAGTGATTAAGAGGGAATTTTAACAGCAGTAAGAGAGGGACACATGGGCTTCTCGGTCAGTGAAGCATCTGATTTTGGCTCAAGTCATGATCCCAGGACCCTGGGATTGAGTCCCAGGTTGGGCTTCTTGCTCAGCAGTGAGCCTGCTTCTCCTCCTGTCTGACACTGCCCTTGCTTGTGCTCATTCTCAGTCAATCTCTCTCCGACAAATAAATAAATAAAATCTTAAAAATTTTTTAATTAAAAATAAATAAAAGCAGCAAAAGAAAAGAAAATAGTTACCTATAAGGGAAACCCCATAAAAGTATCAGTTGATCTTTCAACAGAAACTTTGCAGGCCAGAAGAAAGTGGCATAATATATTCAAAGTGGGGGGTGATGTGATTTAAAAACAAAATCTGGAGGGCGCCTGGGTGGCCCAGTGGGTTAAAGCCTTTGCCTTCGGCTCAGGTCATGATCTCAGGGTCCTGGGATCAAGCTCCACATCAGGTTCTCTGCTTAGCAGGAAACCTGCTTCCTCCTCTCTCTGGCTGCCTCTCTGCCTACTTGTAATCTCTCTCTCTCTCAAATAAATAGATAAAAAATATTAAAAATACATATATATTCAAAGTGATGAGTGGGAAAAACCTGCAGCCAAGAATAATCTATTCAGAAAGGCTATCATTCAGAATACAAGAAGAGATAAAGAATTTCTCAAAAAAACAAAAGCTAAAGGAATTCACGACAAAGGCATTGTTGGTAGAAGAGCAAACTTGTACATCCACTGTGGAAAACAGTATGGAGGTACCTCAAAAAATTAAAAATATAATTACTATAGGGTCCAGTAATTCCACTACTCTGTATTTACCCAAAGAATACGAAAACACTAATTCGAAAAGATATATGCACCCCTATGTATATTGCAGCATTATTTACAATAGCCAAATTATGAAAGCAGCCCAAGTGACCATTGATAGATGAATGGATAAAGGAGATGTGAGATATATATATATGTAAAATACATAATTTACTTATTTATTTATAATGGAATATTACTCAGCCATAAAAAATGAAACCTTGCCATTTGCAACAGTATCAATGGAGGTAGAGAGTATAATGCTAAGTGAAGTCAGTTAGTCAGAGAAAGACAAATGCCATATGATTTCCCTCATACATAGAATATAAGAAACAAAACAAATGAACAAAGGGAAAAAAAGACATATCAATAAACAGACTCTTTTTTTAAATTTAAATTTGTATTTTTTTTAAGGGAGAGGGAGTGCATGAGCAGTGGTGAGGGGCACAGGTAGATGGAGAGAGAGAATTTTAAGCAGGCTTCATCCTAGCATGGAGCCCAATGTGGGTCTTGATCTCATGACCTTGAGATCATGACTTGAGCCAAAATCAAGACTCAGATGCTTAACTGATTGAGCCATCCAGGAAGCCTAAAAAATAGGCTCTTAAGTATAGAGAACAAACAGATAGTTAACAGAGGGGAGGTGGGTAGGCAGATGGGTGAAATAGGTGAAAGGATTAAGAGTACAGTCGTCTTGATAAGGACTGAGTAATATATAGAATTGGTGAGTCACTATATTGTACACTTAAAGCTGATATAACACTGCATGTTAACTATACTAGAATTAAAATAAAAATTTAAATTAGGGCACCTGGGTGGCTCAGTTGGTTAAGCAACTGCCTTCGGCTCAGGTCATGATCCCGGAGTCCCAGGATCAAGTCCCGCATCGGGCTCCCAGCTCCACGGGGAGTCTGCTTCTCTCTCTGACCTTCTTCTCTCTCATGCTCTCTCTCACTCTCTCTCAAATAAATAAATAAAATCTTTTTAAAAAATTTAAATTAAAAATAGGTGAAAAGATAAACAACTTTTAGTATATGTACATAATGAAATACTACTCAGCAATACAAAGAAATGAACTATTGATTCATGCAACAATATCATGAGTCTCAAATATTTGTGGTGAGAGAATATAGATAAAAAGAGTTATACTGTATGGTTACATTTATATAAAATTCCAGAAAATGTAAGCTAATATAGAAATTTAAATTGATCTATAGTAGCTGCACATCAGTGGGTGTTTGGGACCAGTGTGGAGGGAAAGATGTACTGCAAAGGGGCACAAAGAATTTCTGGGTGGGAATGTGGAAATTTTCTATATTTTCATTATTTTGGTAGTTTCATACATATGTATTATTGAAATTCATGAAAATATACACTTAAAATGCGTGCAGTTTATTGTATGTAAATAATAACTCAATAATATTGTTTTTTAGAAAGCATCTCAGAAGCCCAGTATTGACAATGTATTCCAATGTATTATGGTGGTAAACCATGGCAGGGCCATTGTTACTCTCAGACAGACTGAAGATGCCAATTTCATGGAAGATAAGGAGGCAGGTATTTTGCATTATGGCATTTTTTTTCCAGATGCCTACCTTAAAGAAATCTCCAGCTTCTGATAAGAAAGCGTAACTTTATAAGTAAATAGGAAAATAAAAGAGGCATTTTCTGTGATATGATTCATAGTTCTATAAAGTAGTGCCCAATATTTCCATTTTTATACCCTTTTTGTGCACGTGAGAGAGAAGAACTGATTACAAGTGTCCCCAAATCCATGTGCGTCCTTTGACCTCTAGTATTTATACGTATGCTATACATTTTTATTTTTCCAAGGGTAAGAAAAATGCTAGAATTCTTCCACATGGGAATTTCAAATTAGTCTATAAATATTGCATTCTGAATTAGATACTTTACTCTAAATAACTTGTGCTTTTTATGGTTTATTTTGAAAAAAAAAGGTGAACAGTGATGCTGGATTCCATATATAAGTTAAGCATAGGATATTTGTGCTTCACATGCTAGGAAAAGACAGTTGAAATAATGTTTTTCTTTCTTTCAAATTCTGTCTAGAACAACTGCCATATGACTGTCAGTGCAGTCTAGAACAACTGCCATATGACTGTCAGTGCAGTTTCTCCTTAAACATTTTGAGAGGAAGGGTAAAATCCATAAAAGAAAAATGACAAGAACCGAAAAGCTATTAAGTACCAGGCATCATGTCATTTTATGTCACAAAAGCTTTTGCATTCAAGTGTTGCAATACTGTAAGGTTTGTAGTATTAGCCCCATTTATAGGTAAGGGAACTGTGGTTCAGACAGGTTAAGGTACTTACCAAAAGCTCCTGACACACTTGCCAATTTGAGGACAGCAGTTGAGGAGCTGAGAAACTGAACAGAGGACTTAGGAATCTCATGGGTTTGGAAAACAAAAACTGGAATACAGGGTTCTACAGTGAGGAGGAGCCCTTGTGAATACTCACAAGTTTCACTTGGAACTCTTGAAGGACTATACCTTATGTATAAGTATGAACTGTTACATTAGCAAGATGGTAAAAATAGGAGGCTCCTAATTTTTCCTCCTCCGGTGGATATGTTGAATATATAGCTACACATGGATCAATTCATGCTGAGAGAAATCCAGAAGCTAGTTGAGTGACTCCTACACATCAGAAAACTGAGAAAATACCCACATCAAAATGGTGGGAAAATCTGAGACAGACTCATGCCATAAAGCCCTCTTGGCACAGTGTCTTAAAACTGACACAGAACTCCCAACTTTCAGCTTCTCCTTGAGGAGGGGAGAATTTTGGGCACACATCTAGCCCCCTAACTTTTATCACTGTCTCCTAAGGGGTTAGCTCCCAAATCACCTAGCTCAAAAACCTGAAGAGGATTGGCATTTGGATGACTCTTTGGACCACAATAAACAAAGAGAGTTTTTAAACAGGTGCACAAACACTTCCCACAGCTATTCCCCTGGGCTTAGAGAAGGGAGCAGGCAAAACTGCCAAGCTTCCAGTTTCTCTCTGGAAGGGATACTCTTCAGGCTGCTGTCGGAGATTCAGGCTTCTAATCAGCTTGCACCTGGGAGCCTGAAAGGGTTTGTGGGCACTCCCTTCACCTTCTTCTCCTAGCTCATTCCAACAGCAAAACCAAGTCTCCAACTTCTCTCTTAAGCAGCTAGTTGACACATCTAGCACTCTAACTTTTACAGCTGCTATCTGAGGGATGGGTTCCTGAATTATCTAGCTCTGGGAACTGACAGGACTCAGCATTTGTGAGTCCACCAGGACCACAGAGAACAAAGAGCTGCTTTTTACGGGTGCACAAGTACTCCAAGCAGCTATCCCTCCTGCATCATTACTGAGCCTGTAGGCAAGACCACCCTCTTCCTTATCTTCCCTAATATTCCTGATAGGAGATAGACAGCATATCTAACATCCCAACCCTCCCAGAAGCTGCCTGAAGGTCAGACTTCCAATTAGCTCACATCTAGGGCCTGGACAAGCAATTAATAGTTTTCCAGGAGACTGAATAGGTGTGGCATTGATAGGACTTCACACACCTTAATCTCCTAGGAGCACTAAGAACAAAAATGGTGGTATAGACAAGTACAAGTCTGACAGGCACCCAGAATTTTGGGCTAGTTTAAGTGGTGAGTTTCATATCCTACATGAGGTTAGTCTATCCATACTAGGAGAGGTGATTGTTATATCTAATGTGCAAAAACTACACATAGAATCAAGAAAATTGAAGAAACAGTGTAATATGTTCCAAACAAAAGAGTAAGATAAATCTTTAGACACTGACCTTAATGAAACAGAATTAAGTGATTTAATCCCAACAGAGATTTCAAAATAATGTCATAAATATGCTCCCTGAGGTCAGAAAAACAATTCATGAACAATGTGACAATTTTAACAAAGAGATAGAAAATATCTCTTTGTACCAAGTACAAATAATATATCTGAAGAATACAATAATTGAACCAAAAATATTCAATTGAGGGATATGACAGCAGACTAAATCAAATGAAAGAAAGGATCATCAAACTCAGAAATAGGTCAGTGGAAATCATCTAATCAGAGAACTAAAAAAAATGAATGAAAAAAGTTTAGATACCTTAAGAGACTTATGGGACACCATCAAAAGGACAATATACACATCATGGGAGTTGCAGAAAGTGAAAAGGGGACAGAAATCTTATTTTAAAAATAATGGTTGGAAAAACCTTCCCCAAATTTATGAAAAGAAAAAGACATACAGATCCAGGGACCCCAAGAATGTTAAATTAGATTAATTCAAAGATACTCACACCAAGATACACTGTAGTTAAATTGTCAAAAGTTAAAGACTGAGAATTTTTAAAGCAGCCAGAGAAAAACAACTTTTTATGTACAAGGAAATTTCCATAAGACTATAAGCAAATTTTTCGACAGAAACCTTGAAAGTCAGAAGGGGGTGAGATGATATATTCAAAATGCTGAAAGAAAGAAAACCTGCCAACCAAGAATACTTGGCCCTGCAAAGTTGTGCTTCAGAAGTGAAGGACAGATGAAAATATTCTAAAACAAACAAAACTGGCAGGACTTCATCACTAAGACCAGCCTTATAAGAAGTGTTAAGGGGAGTTCTTCAAGCTAGAACAAAAGGCCACTAAATATCAACATAAGAACATATGGAAGTATAAAACTCAAGGGAAAAAGTAAATATATGGTCAAATTCTCTAATATTGTAATGGTGGTGTGTAACACACAACTCTAGTATAAAGATTAAAAGACTGAAGTATTAAAAATCATTATAGCTATAATAATTTACTGATGTGTAATATAAAAAGATATAAATTGTGACATCAAAAACATAAAATGTCAGGAGGAGTAAAAGTATAGAGCGGTTGTATACAGTGGAAGTTAAGTTGTTATCAACTTAAAAAAGACTTGTAAGACATTTTATATAAGCCTTGTGGTAACTGCAAAGCAAAACCTATAGTAGTTACATGAAAGATAAGGAGAAATTAATCAAAGCAGAAAATGATCAAATAACAAAGGAATACGGCAAGAGATGAAATAAGAAAAAATCTACAAAATACCCCCAAAACAATGAACAAAATGGTAATAGTAGGCCCTTATCAATCAATAATCACTAAATGTGAAAGGACTAAATTCTCAAAAGACACAGAGTGGCTGAATGGAAAAAAAAAATAAGACCCAACTATATGCTGCCTACAAGAGACTCACTTCAGCTTTAAGGACCCATAAAAATTGAAAACAAAGGAATTAAAAACATATTCCATGAATATTGAAACCAAGAGAGAGCAGGGGAAGCTATACTTATGACAGAAAAAATAGACTTTAAGTCAAAAATATTCACAAGATACAAAAAAAAGGTCATTATATAATGATAAGGGGGTCAATTCATCAAGAGGATATGGCAATTGCAAACATTTATGTACCTAACATCAGGGCACCTAAATATATAAAGCAAATAAAACACACCTAAGGATGAAACTGACAACATTATAAGAAGAGTAAGGGACTTTGTTACCCTGCTTTGAAAAATGGATAGATCATCTAGACAGATAATCAATAAGGAAATATTGGACTTGAATTACATTTTAGATCAAATGGACCTAATAAATATATACACAACATTCTATCCAAAGGCAACAGAATATACATTCTCAATTACACCTGGAACATTACCCAGGATAGATCATATGTTATGCCATAAAATAAATCTTAACAAATTTAAGATTGAAATCATATTAAGCATCTTTTCTGACCACAATGGTGTGAAACTAGAAATCAATAACAGGATGAAAACTGGAATATTCACAAATGTGTAGAAATTAAACAACACGTTCCTGAACTATCATGGGGTCAAAGAAGAAATGAAAAAGTAAATAAAAAATCATGAGACATACTAAAATGGAAATGTAACATAGCAAAATGTGAGATATAACAAAAGCAGTGCTGAAAAAGAAATTTATGGTGATAAATCCTATATTAAGAAAAAAGAAAAAAGAAAGATCTCAAAAGGCAATCTAACTTTACACCTCAATGAAACAGAAAAACAACAACAACAACAACAACAACAACAACAACAAACAAACTAAGCCTAAAGTTAGTAGGATGGAAATAATGATCAGAGCAAAAATACATGAAAAGTAGACTAGAAAGACAATATAAAAGACAAGGAAAATAAGAGTTGTTTTTTTAAATAAGGTAAACAAAATTCACAAACTTTTAGCTAGATTAAGAAAAAAAGAAGACTCAAATAAATAAAATCATAAATGACGAGCAGACATTACAAAACTGACACCACAGAAATAAAGGATCATAAGTGATTACTATGAAGAATTATGTGCCAACAAATTGGATAACCTAGAAGAAATGTATGAATTCCTAGAAATATACAACCTACTAAGGCTGAATAATGAAGAAATAGAAAATCTGAACATAGCAATAATGAGTAAGATTGACTTAATAATAAGAAATCTCCCAATAAAGAAAAGTCTGGGATCAGATGGCTTCGCTGGTAAAATACACCAGATATTTAAAGAAGAATTAATACAAATCTTTCTTAAACTCCTCCAAAAATTAAAGAGAGAACTTTTTCAAATTAATTTTACAAAGCCAGCATTAATTATCCTGGTACCAAAGCCAAAAAAGGAAACTACAAAAAAGAAAACCACAGGCCATTATCACTGATGAACAAAGAAGCAAAAGTCCTCAACAAACTATTAGCAAATTAATTCAACAGATCATTAAATGGATCATATACCATGATCAAGAGGGGTTCATCCCTGGGAAGAAAGGATGGTCCAAGATATGCAAATTAATCAATGTGATACACCACGTTAATGAAACAAAGGATAAAAATTATATGAGTAACTCAGATACAGAAAAGGTATTTGACAAAATTCAATGTCCTTTCATGATAAAAGCTCTCAACAAATTAGGTATAGAAGGAATGCACCTCAGCATAGAAAAGGCCATATACAAGCCCACACTTGACATCAATCTCAATGTTGAAAATCTGTAAACTTTTCCTCTAAGATTGGGAACAAGGCAAGGATGCCCAGTCTCACCACTTCTATTCAACACAACGCTGGAAGTCCTAGCTGGAACAATTAGATAAGAAAAAGAAATAAAAGGCACACAAATTGTAAGGGAAGAAGTAAAATCATCTTTTCTTGCAGACGACATGACTTCATACATAGGAACCCTTAAAGACTCTAAGAAAAAACCTGTCAGAACTGATAAACAATTTCAGTAAAGTTACAAAATTGACATACAAAAATCAGTTCAATTTCTACACACTAAAAATGATCTATGCAAAAAATTAGAAAAAAATCCTATTCTCAATAGCATCAGAAACAATGAAATAGGAATACATTTAATGAACGAGGTAAAAGTCCTGTACACAGAAAACTATAAAATATCAATGGAAGAAGACCTAAATAAATAAAAGAATATCCTGTGCTCATGGGTTGAAAGAATTAACATTGTCAAAATGGCTATACTACCCAACATGATCTACAGATTCAGTATAATCCCTACCAAAATTCCAATGGTGTTTTTGACAGAAATAGAAAAAAAATCCTAAAATCCATGTGGAACCATAAATGACCTCAAATAGCTAGAGCAGTCTTGAACAAGAAGGGCAGTGCAGGAAGCATCATACTTCCTGATTTCACACTATATTACAAAGCTATACTAATGAAAAAATGCCATAAAATACAGACACACAGACAAATAGAACAGAATCAAAAGTCCAGAAGAAACCCACACCGTTATAGTCAACTAATATTTGACAAAGGAGTAAAAAATACTCAGTAGAGGAAAAGATAGTCTCTTCAATAAGTGCTGTTGGGAAAAATGGATAAACATACATAGAAGAATGAAATCAGAATCCTATTTTACACCAGTCATAAAAATCAACTTGAAATGGTTTAAAGATTTAAATATAAGACTTGAAACCATAAAACCAAAAACCATGGAAAAAAACAGGGTAAACTTCCTTGACACAAGTCTTAGCAGTGATTTTTTGGATATGACACAAAAACAAGTGACAAAAGTAAAAATAAATAACTGGGAGTAATGAAACTAAAAAGCTGCAGAACAGAAGAAATAATTAAGAAAATGAAAAGGTGGGCGCCTGGGTGGCTCAGTGGGTTAAAGCCTCTGCCTTCAGCTCAGGCCATGATCTCAGGGTCCTGGGATCGAGGCCCACATCGGGCTCCCTGCTCAGCAGGGAGCCTGCTTCCTCCTGCCTCTCTGCCTACTTGTGATCTCTCTCTCTCTCTCTCTGTGTCAAATAAATTAAAAAATCTTAAAAAAAAAGAAAATGAAAAGGCAATCTATGGAATGGGAAAAATATTTGGAAACCATCTATATGATAAGGGGGCATATCCATAACATATAAGGAACTCATACAACTCAGTAGCAAAAAACCAAACAATACACATTTTAAAAATGGATCTGAATAGACATTTTTCTTTTTTTTTAAAAAGATTTTATTTATTTATTTGACAGAGAGATAGATATCACAAGTAGGCAGAGAGGCAGGCAAAGAGAGAGAGGAGGAAGCAGGCTCCCCGCTGAGCAGGGAGCCCGATGTGGGCCTCGATCCCAGGACCCTGAGATCATGACCTGAGCCGAAGGCAGAGGCTTTAACCCACTGAGCCACCCAGGCGCCCTAGACATTGTGGCAAAGAGGACATACAAACAACTAATGGGTACATGAAAAAATGCTCAACATCACTAATCATCAGGGAAATGAAAATTAAAACCACAATGAGATATCACCTCTTACCTGTTAGGATAGCTATTACTAAAAAGTGAAAAGATGATGTATTGGCTAGGATGTATCCAAAGGAAACAAAATAACTATCTTGAGATATCTGCATTCCCATGTTTATTTAGTCACAATAGCCAAGATATGGAAACAACCTAAGTCTCTGTCAACAGATAAATGTATAAAGAGAATGACATACACATACAAACACACATGTGAGCACACATGAATCCTGCCATTTGCAACAATATGCATGAACCTAAAGCTTCATTATGCTAAGTGAAATAAGACAGATATAGAAAGAAAAATATTGCATGATCTCACTTACGGGTGAAATATATAATATATATATATATATTTCTAAACTCGTAGTAATAGAAAATAGAATAATGGTTACCAGAATCTGGGGCATGTGGGAAAAGGGGAGAGAGAGAGACGAGAGAGAGAGAGAGAGAGAGAGAGAGAGAGAGAGAGAGAGAGAGAAGGAAGGAAGGAAGGAAGGAAGGAAGGAAAGAAGGAAGGAAAGAAAGAAGGAAGGAAGTATGGATGGAAAGAAAAAAGAAAGGAGTTATGGGGAGTGATTTTTTAATGGATACAGTTTCATTTTTGTAAAGTGAAAAGAGTTCTGGAGATGGATGGTGGTTATGGTCAATAACAATATAAATGTACTTAATATCACTGAACCATACACTTAAAAATGGTTAAGATAGGGTATTATGCTAAGCGAAATAAGTCAATCAGAGAAAGAGAATTATCATATGATCTCTCTGATATCATCTGAGGAATTTGAGAGGCAGGGCAGAAGGTCAAGGCCGCAGGGAGGAAAAAAATGAAACAAGATGGGACCGGGGAGGGAGACAAACCATAAGAGACTCTTAATCTCAGGAAACAAACTGAAGGTTGCTGGGGGGTGGGGGTAGAGGGATAGGGTGGCTGGGTGATGGACACTGGGGAAAGGTATGTGCTATAGTGAGTGCTGTGAATTGTGTAAGACTGATGATTCACAGACCTGTATCCCTGGGACAAATAATACATTATATGTTAATAAAGAAAAAAAAGAAAAAAAGTGGTTAAGATAGTAAGTTTTATGTTACATGAATTTTGCCACAACAACGATAAAAAATGAGTGAACTGGTAATGGAACAGCTTTCACAAAAATTTAAACAAAGTTTCAAATCATCTCAATCCCAGTCAAAATAAGACAACCTGCCCCTACCATAACGTTCTGCTAGAAGCAAAAGTGGCTCATTTTTGGAGGAAGATAATTATCATTTAAAGCCTCACATTAACTTTTACTATTTTTTTAAAACATGATGTCCAGTGTTCAGTTAGTAAAACTGAAACCAACCATGAAAAAAGACACAATTTATTTAAAAATAAAGGGCGCCTGGGTGGCTCAGTGGCTTAAAGCCTCTGCCTTTGGCTCAGGTCATGATCTCAGAGTCCTGGGATTGAGGCCCACATCGGGCTCCCTGCTCAGCAGGGAGTCTGCTTCCTCCTCTCTCTCTGCTTGCCTCTCTGCCTACTTGTGATCTCTCACTCTCTCTGTCAAATAAATAAATAAAAAATCTTAAAAAAAAATAAAAAAGGGCGCCTGGGTGGCTCAGTGGGTTAAAGCCTCTGCCTTCGGCTCAGGTCATGATCTCAGGGTCCTGGGATCGAGTTCCGCATCAGGCTTCCTGCTCTGCGGGGAGCCTGCTTCCTCCTCTCTCTCTGCCTGCCTCTCTACCTACTTGTGATCTCTCTCTCTCTGTCAAATAAATAAATAAACTATTTTAAAAAATAAAAATAAAAAATAAAAATAAAAAGGAAAAAATCAAGTCCTACTTGAGTCAAATATTGAATTATTAGCCATATATTTTAACTCAATATGTTCAATAAATTACATGACAAGATGAGGAATATCAGCAGAAAATGGATGCTGTAGGAATCAATCAGAAATTATAAAACTAAAAAATATAACCTCCTGAAATTAGGAATTCAGTAGATGGGATTTATATGAAGGGTTTAGAATTTGTTCAATTTTATATATATGCCTTGCAGATCAGATATTCTAATATAGACAGAAGTTAAAATAACTTTTATTGTTTTAGTTCCACTGAGAGAATTCTATTTTTGAGTGAAGCTTCTGTGTGTTCATTTTCCATCTTTTGAACACTGGAGATAATTGCATTAATGCAACTATCCTTGAGTGTAATAATAAAATGTATAGTCATATACACATTTAAGAATTACTGTTTAGTTCTCTGTCAAGGATTCAGAGGTTTCTCATCTCTATCTGATGTTTCAGTAGTTGGTTTCAGCCCAGAAATTTGAATTATTTCATACAATGCAACTGCAATGATAACTCTTTATGATTGTTGGATTTATTTCCATTATCATTGTCAAGAAGAGAGAAATTGCTCTTGCTAACACTAATTGATAAGGTAAATGTGAGCTCCAAACCTTAAAATCAGATTTTTTAAAGAAGAAATTTAGCTTTACAAACCTTGGAGAAATGGTTTTTCACAATTACTTTTAAATCCATTTAACTACTAATCTCTTTCTTAATTTAAAAATAAGAACCTGAAGGAGCAAGATGACAGAGGAGTAGGAGAGCTAGATTTTGTTGGGTCCCAGGAATTCAGCTAGATAGTTATCAAACCATTCTGAATACCTACAAACTCAACAGGATATTAAAGAGAAGAAGAGCAGCAATTCTAGAACAGAAAAGCGACCACTTTCTGGAAGGTAGGACATGTAGAGAAGTGAATCCGAAGTGATATACGGGAAGATAGACCGTGGGGAGAGGGGCCTGCTCCTAGCAAGTGAGAGAGCTGTGGAACACAAAATCAGAACTTTTAGAAGTCTGTTCCACTGAGGGATGTCACTCCAGAGGCTAAGTGGGGGGGTGGAGCCCTCATGGGGACAGTGTGGCCTCAGGTCCCTTGTGGTCACAGAAAGACTGGGGGTGCCTGAGAGTGGCAGTGCTCCAAGGTATCGGAGGGGAGAACCTGGCTGCAGAGATGGAGCCAAGGGGTGGGCTCTCAGCTCCAGGTTGGCATAAACTGTGATCCCCAGCACAGTTGGGCCACTACTCTTTGAGCAGATACTCCACGAGAGGCAGATCTGGGGAGACTCACCTTCCTCTCCTAGGCGGAGTGGTGCAGAAGCATGCTGCAGGAATCTGCTGGGTTTGGAGACTCCAAACAGGGCCGTGTGCCAGAGATAGAAACGCTCTGTCACAGGCCCGGTGAGCGTGGAGTGCGGCTGGAGACCAGGGAGATGGGAGGGATTGACTGCTTTTCTCTGAGCGCGTACTGAGGAGTGGGGCCCTGAGCTCTCAGCTCCTTTAGGGCTGGAGATTGGGAAGCCACCATCTTCATTCTCCTCCTCCAAAGCTGTATGGAAACTGTTCAGGGAACAAAAGCTCCCAAGAGCAAATTGAGCAGATTGCTTAGCTTGGCTCCTGACATGGGTGGTGCAATTTCACCTCGGGCAAAGACATTTGAGAATCACTGCAACAGGCCCCTCCCCCAGAAAATCAACAAGAATATCCAGCCAAGAACAAGTTCACTGATCAATGAGAACTGCAAAACTTCAGAGCTAGGGGAATACAACATATAAAATTCATGGCTTTTCCCCCATTATTCTTTAGTCTTTCAAAGTTAAATTTTTTAATTTTATTTTTTTCTTATTCTATTTTTAAAATTTTTCCTCTTTCCTATTTTAACCTTTTTAAACTATTTTATCAATACCTTTTAAAAATCTTTTTAAATTTTAATTTTTTATAGTCATATTCTATCCCTTCATTGTATTTAACCTTATTTTTTGTATACATATAAGTTTTTCTTTCTTTAAAATTTTGGGATACATTTTCTTCTAACAGATCAAAATATACCCTAAATCTAGCATATAGCTTTGTTCTAGCCTCCAGCCTGATCATATTCTCTCCTTTTTTTTTTCCACCAACTTATCAATTCCTTTTTTTAAAATTTTTAAATTTTTACAGTTATATTCCATCTTTACAGTCATATTCCATCCCTCCATTGTATTTACCCTTGTATATATATATATATATATATAT
>LNAC01001005.1:48427-224307 GCA_002007465.1 Ailurus styani | reverse complement strand
GATCCCAGGACCCTGAGATCATGACCTGAGCCGAAAGCAGAGGCTTTAACCCACTGAGCCACCCAGGCGCCCTCTACCAAATATTTAAAGAAGAGTTAGTGGCTATCTTTTGCAAACTATTCCAGAAATTCAAGAGAAAGGCAAATTCTATATACATTCTTTGAGGACAGCATTACCCTGATTCCAAAACCAGATAACACACCACACATACACACAAAAAGAGAACTATAGGCCAATATCTCTGAGAAACACAGGTGCAAAAATCCTCAATAAAATACTAGCAAACTGAATCCAACAATATGTTAAAAGCATTCACCATGATCAAGAGTGATTCAATATTTGCAAATCAACATGATACACCATATTAATAGGAGAAAGGAGAACCATATGATCATTTCAACTGATGCAAAAAAAGCATTTGACAAATTATTCATCACAACATCCATTCATGATAAAAACCCTCCACAAAGTAGGGATAGAGGGAACATACCTCAACATCATAAAGGACATCTATGAAAAACGTGCAGTGAATACCATACACAATAGAGAAAAACTAAGAGGTTATCCTCTAAGGTCAGGAACAAGACAGGGATGTCCACTCTCACCACTATTATTTAATGTAGTAGTGGAAGTCCTAGACCCAGCAATCAGACAACAAAAAGAAATAAAAGGCATCAGTAAAGAAGAAGTCAAACTTCTACTATTTGCAGATGACACGATACTCCGTAATAGATAACTCAAAAGACTCCACCAAAAAATTTGCTAGAACTGATACATGAACTCAGTAAAGTTTCAGGATACAAAATCAATGTACAGAAATCTGTTGCATTTCTATACACCAATAATGAAGCAGCAGGAAGAGAAATCAAGGAATTGATCCCATTTACAATTACAGCAAAAACCATAAGGTACCTAGGAATAAAGCTAACCCAAGAGGTAAAAGATTGGTACTCTGAAAACTATAAAACCCTGATGAAAGAAACTGAAGATGATATAACGAAATTGGAAAACATTCCATGCTCATGGATTGGAAGAATAGCTACTGTTAAAACGTCTATACCACTAAAAGGAACCTACACATTTATTTCAATCCCTATCAAAATACCAACAGCATCTTTCGCAAAGGTAGAACAAACAATCCTAAAATTTGTGTGGAACCACAAAGACCCTGAATAGCCAAAGCAATCTTGAAAAAGAAAAGCAAAACCAGAGGCACCAATATTTCAGACTTCAAGTTATATTACAAAGCTGTAGTGATCAAGACAGTATGGTACTGGCACAATAACAGACACATAGATCAATGAACAGAGTAGAAAATCTAGAAATGAACCCCCAAGTATATGGTCAATTAATCTTCAACAAAGCAAGAGAGAATAACCGATGGACAAAAGACAGTGTCTTCAACACATGGTGCTGGGAAAACTGTACAGCAACACGCAAAGAATGAAACTGGACCATTTACTTACACCTTACACAAAAGTACAATCAAAAGGGGGAAAGACCTATGTGGGAGACCAGAAACCATAAAAATCCTAGAAGAGAACACAAGCAGTAATTTTTCTGACATTGGCCATAGCAACACCTTTCTAGATATGTCTCTTGAGGCAAGAGAAACAAAAGCAAAAATAAATTATTGGGATTACATCAAAATAAAAAGCTTCTGCACAGTGAAGGAAACAATGAAGTAAACTAAAAGACAACATGATGACTGGGAGAAGATATTTTCAAATGACATATCCAATCATGGATTTGTATCAAAAAATATAAATACCTTATATAACTCAGCATCCCCAAACAAATAATCCAATTAAGAAATTGGCAGGACATTTCTCCAAAGAAGACATACAGATGGCCAACAGAAATCACTTCTTGGCCTTTTGGTTAAGATAAAGTGCAGATAGCCAACAGACACATGAAAAGATGCTCAACATCATTCATCATCAAGGAAATGCAAATGAAAACTACAATGAGATATCACTTGACACCTGTCAGAATGGCTAAAATCAATAACACAAGAAACAAACAACATGTGTCGGCAAGATGTGGTGAAAGAGGAACTCTCTTGCACTGTTGGTGGTGATGCAAACTGGTGTAGCCACTGTGGAAAACAGTATGGAGTTTCCTCAAAACATTAAAAATAGAACTACCTTATGATTCAGCAATCATACAACTAGGTATTTACTGAAAGAATACAAAAATACAAGTTCTGAGGGATCCATGCATCCTATGTTTATAGCAACAGTATGTATAATAACCAATTTATGTAAACAACCCATGTGTCCATGGATTGATTGATGAATGGATAAAAGAAAATGTATATATGTGTACATATATATATACATACATACATATATATATGAATATTACTCAGCCATAAAAAAGAAATGAATGAATTCTTGTCATTTGCAAAGACATGGATAGAGCTATAGAGTATAATGCTAAGTGAAGTAAGTCAGTCAGAGAAAGACAAATACCATATGATTTCACTCATGCATAGAATTTAAGAAACAAAACAAAGGAGCAAAGGGAAAAAGAGAGACAGAGAGAAGGGGAGACAGAGAGAAACCAAGAAAGAGACTCTTAACTACAGAGAACAAACAAATGGTTACCAGAAGGGAGGGGGGTTGGGGGATGGGTGAAAGAGGTGATGGGGATTAAGGAGGGCACTTGAGATTAGCACAGGTTGTTGTATGGAATTGTTGAATCATTATATTGTACACCTGAAACCAATATAAAACCGTATGTTAACTAACTTGAATTTAAATAAAAACTTTAAAAAAAGGAGAGAGATCTGACAGAATCGAGGTCCTAGTTCATCTAGGAAGGGAACTGAATATAATAAAAACCTTATTATTTGGGTCTCAAATTTTTCAGCATGTGAAGCTAGGTGGAGAAAATATAAATAGATTTATCAGGAAACTGATAGAATTACTCAGGACAAAAACTTTCTGGACAAGATGGGCCTTGAAATAAACATGGCCAACACAAGAAAGAAAGATCTTGCTCATATACTGATACCCACGTTGAAGTTCAGAGAAATGGGAGAACTGGAGGTCAGGAACAGGAAGAAAGAAGATTTCATTGCAGCAAAGATCAGCCAGGGAATGATGCAATTCCATGGGGCAGGCTATATGCAACTACTTAAATTCAGAGAGCCTCAAAGAACCAATGGCAATTTTAAGGTACAAATTTATGGCAGGTAAGAAAAGATTAGAGGCATGAGATAGATAAGGGGATGCCTGTCTGATAACATTGTGTCTTGGTTATTAAATTCCAAACACCCCACAGATTTAGAGCTAGAATATTCAGGTTCAGAATTAGCCTTATTAAACCAGTCTTGCTAACATAATTTCAAATGCATACCACCCTCCTCATTTTTCCCCAATATATCGACTCTAGTTCAATTACTAATGTCAAAAAAGAATGTATTTCAATTTTAATTAAACAGTCACAACTATAAAACTTCCACTTTGGACCATTACAAAGTAACTGACTTTTGATCTACCCTCTTATCCATAACAAATACACATCAGACAAAATATATGTGGCAACAGTTTTCAAGCGACTAATAATAGGCAGTATAGTACTGTAATCCTTGACAGAAAGGAAATATGGAAAGTTAACCCCACAATCACCCAGATTTTTGTTTATGAATACTCTCTTGACTCACACTGGGAAGTGGTGCCCAAGCAGAAAATTGACGTTAAAGAGCCAGATACTGGAGTTCTGGGATGTTGAAGAGATTGGATTTTATGGGACTGAATAGTAGAGAAAATGAACCTGTGAAAACGGGTGGCATCAGATATCTGCATGGTTCTAAGATGACAACTGGGCTGCCCACAGTCAGGGCTTGACTCTGCTAAGCTTATTAGAGATTGTATATTATGAGGCTGATTGCTAAATGGAGATACCATAGGTTATGTAGTACTAAAATATATTAACATTCTGGTCTAGCTACAGAGGAAAGATCACACTGAACACCTCAGGCATTCATTTGAGAAGCCACACCATATTCTATGGTAAAGAACAAAAAGTTAAAGACCCACTCTTACTAAGCTAAACAGGACCTAAAGTATCCACCAGTAATTAAAGAGGTTTACAAAACAAAACTTGATGTCCTTTAAAAGATGAAATAATACAGACTCTGTACAATTTACCATTTATGATATCCAGCATACAAAATAAAATAATCCTAGGCATGCAAAAGGGCAGAAAAATGTGCCCTGCAGTCAAGAAGAATAGTAGTCAATAGAAACACAAGAGAGGGTACGGCTGTTGGAATTAGCAAGACAAGGAATTTAAAGCAGGTGTTATTGTGGACATTGCTGCTATGAACATTGGGGTACATATGGCCCTTCTTTTCACTGCATCTGTATCTTTGGGGTACTCAGTAGTACAATTGAAGGGTCATAGGGTATTTTTAATTTTTTGAGGAATCTCCACCCTGTTTTCCAAAGACAAACTATGGAAAGAGCCAAGATGCCCTTCAACAGATGAATGGATAAAGAAGATGTGGTCCATATACACAATGGAATATTACTCAGCCATCAGAAAGGATGAATACCCAACTTTTGTATCAGCATGGATGGGTCTGGAGGATATTATGCTGAGTGAAATAATTCAAGCAGAGAAAGTCAATTATCATATGGTTTCACTTACTTGTGGAACATAAGGAATAAAATGGAGGACTCTAGGAGAAGGAAAGGAAAAGTGAATTGGGGTAAATCGGAGGGGGAGACGAACCATGAGAGACTGTGTGGACTCTGAGAAACAAACTGAGGGTTATGGGGGGGTGGGGGGTATTAAGGAGGGCACATATTGCATGGAGCACTGGGTGTGGTGCATAAACGATGAATCTTGGATCACTGAAAAAATAAAGTAAAAAAATAAAATAAATTTTGAAAAAAAAGCAGGTGTTATTAACACGTTTTTAAAGCCTAAAGGAAATTTATGGTCATAACGAGTGAACAGATGAGAAATTTCAGCAGATAAATAGAAATTATAAATATAAACCAATTATTTTATAACTGAAAAGTACAATATCCAACATAAGAAAATCACTAGATGAGACTAACAGGAAAATGGAGCCTGCAGAAGAAAAGATTGTTGAAGCTGGATCAATAAAATTCTTCATCTGAAAGAAAGATGGGGGGAAGACTAAAATAACAGTTTCAGTGACATGTGGAACAATATAAAATGGCCTAACATGGTTGAAACTGGAGACAAAAAGAGAAAGAAAATTGTATTTAAAGAAAGCACAGCTAAAATTCCCCCAAATTTGTTGAAAAACAATCACCCTTCTGATCTTAAATATCTGAACTCCAAATGGAATAAATACAAAGAAAACTATATTTGTGCATATCATAGTCAAACTGCTGCCTTCTCATTAGAAACAATGGAGGCTATAATTCAATGAAATGGTATCTTTAAAGTGATGAAAGAAAAAAAAGCAGGGAAACATCTAGGGAAAACATCCTTCAAAACACAGAGCAAAATGAAGACATTTTCAGATAAGAAAAAGTTTGGAGAATTTTTTGCTAGCAGACCTGCACTAAAAGAAATACTAAAGGAAGTTCTTTAAACTGAAGAGAAAGGACATTAGACAAAAACTCAAATTTAGGAGGAGTTATCAAAAATGACAAATAGGTAAGTATAAAAATCCTTGTAGGGCGCCTGGGTGGCTCAGTGGGTTAAAGCTGCTGCCTTTGGCTCAGGTCATGATCCCAGGGTCCTGGGATCGAGGCCCGCATCGGGCTCTCTGCTCAGCAGGGAGCCTGCTTCCTCCTCTCTCCTCTCTCTCTGCCTGCCTCTCTGCCTACTTATAATCTCTCTCTCTGTATCAAATGAATAAATAAAATCTTAAAAAAAAGTCCTTGTATTTTCTACTCCGAATTTCTTAGAAAAACAACTGACTACTTAAAGTAAAAATAATAGCTTATATTATGGGTTTTATTATATTTACATAAATGTAAAATACATGATAATATCATGAAGAAGGGGAAGATGGAATTTTGCTGTTGAAATGTTCTCACATTTTATATTAAGAGCTATAATGTTACTTTGATTATATTATGATAAGTTAAAACACATATTATATTCCTAAATCAATGGTTCACATCTGGGGATGATTTTGTTTCCCAGAGGACACTGGACAATGTATGGAGACACGTTCATTGTCAAAACTGGAAGGAGATGTTACTGGCATATAGTAAGTACCAGCTAGGGGTGCTGCTAAACATCCTACAATGCACAAGACAGCCCCCAAGTCAAGTATTTGACTGAAAATGTCAATAGTGCTGAGGTTGAGAAATACTGCTCTGTTTTTTTAAAAGGATTTATTTATTTATTCTAGAGAGAGAGCATGAGTGGAAGGGGCAGAGGGAGAGGGAGAGAGAATCTCAAACAGACTCTGTGCTGAGTGCAGAGCTCCATGTGGGGCTTGATCTTACCACTCAGAGATCATGACCTGAGCTGAAACCAAGAGTTGGATGCTCAACTGACTTCACCACCCAGGTTCCCCAAGAAACCCTGCTCTAAAATAAGTACAAAAAAATGCAAAGAGGTATTATACAGGAATTAAAATGGAATAATAAAAAATGTTTGTTAATCCCAAAGAAGTCAGTAAGGGAGGAATAGAGGAACAAAATATGAATAGGACAACTAGAAAACAAGTAGCAAGATGGTGGGCTTACACTAAATTTTATCAATAATTATATTAAATATAAATTAATTCAACATTTCAAATAGAAGGCAGAAAATTGCAGACTGTATAAAAAAAGCAAGATCTAACTATAAGCACTCTAAAGAAACACATTTTATATACAGAAAATAAAAGAATGGAGAAAGATAAACCACCCAGTAAACAACAGAAAGCTGATGTAGCTATATTAATTTCTGATAGAATAAACTTCAAAACATGGTACATTAACAAAAATAAAGATTATTTCAAAATGATAAGGTCAATTAACAAGGACATACATAAGAAACTCTAAAATAGCACTGCTTTAAAATGCACAAACTCAGAATTGACAAAATAAAGAGGGAAAGAGACAGATTCACAATCCAGATAGAGAATTTAAGACTCCCTTTTCAGGAATTAATAGACCAAGTAGACAAACAAAACAAGAAAGAACAGAACAGAACAGAACAAAACAAAACCAAACCTAGTAGGGATATAGAAGATTTGAACAAGATGATCAATGAACTTGACCTAATTAATATTTATAGAATATTGTACCCCAAAAGTACAGAATACACATTCTTTTCAAGTGTCTGTGAAATACTCAACAAGATAGACCATATGCCAGGTCATAACAATGAGTCTTAATTTATTTCAAAAGACCAAATTCCTACATTGTATGTTCTCTGATTATAATAGGAGAAAATTAGAAATCAATAAGAGTATGACACCCAGAAAGTCCTTAAATATTAGGAAACTAAACAACACATTTTTAAATAAAATGTGGGTCAAAAAAGAAATCCTAAGGGAGATTAGAAATTATTTAGAACTGAGTGAAAGTTAAAATATACCAAATTTTGTGGCATACTACGAAAACAGTATTCAGTGGAGAGTTCATTGTTTTAAATATTTATATTTAAAAGGAGAAAAGTTTAAAACCAAATTAAGTTTCCTCCCTAAAAAAGATAAAATAAGAAGAGTAAATTAAATAAAAAATAAGTAGAAGGAAGGAAATCATAAGGATGAGGGAAAAAATCAATAAAAAACAGATAAACAACAGAAAATCAACAAAGCCAAAAGTTGATTCTTTAATAAATAAAATTGGAAAACTCTAGGAGGATGATCAAGAAAAAGAGAAACACAAATTCTTTTTTAAGGGAAAAAACTTTATTTTAGGTTATTAAATTGCTTAGATCCATTTTTAAAGTTAGTTCAAAACTTTTTTTTTAATTTTATTTTTATTCTTTACCCAAGGGGTACAGGTCTGTGAATCATCAGGCTTACATCTTTCACAGCATTCACCAAAGCACACACCCTCCCCAATGTCCATAACCCATCCACCCTATCCCTACCCTCCTGCCCCCCAGTAACCCTCAGTTTGTTTTGTGAGATTAGGAGTCTCTTATGGTTTGTCTCCTTCCCCATCCCATCTTGGAGAAACACAAATTCTTAATACCATGAATGAAAAAAAGGATGTCACTAAAAATACTATAGATGTTAAGAGGATACTATGGCAATGTTATGTACAAATTCATCCCAATAAATTCAACATTTTTGATAAAATGGACAAATATGTCAAAAGAAAACTACCAAAATTAACAAGAAATAGAAAATATGAATTTTCTGTATCTATTAAAAATGAAATTGCTACTACAAATTCTTTACACAAAAACCTCCAGACCCATGTTGCTTTACCTATGAATTATATCAAACATTTAAGGATGAAATATTACCCATACTTTCTAAATTATTTCAGAAAATAGAAGAAGGGATAACACCTCTCAACTTGGTTTTATGAGGCCACAAAATCACAATATCAAAACTTGACAAAGACATTAAAAGATACTAACAGATTGATATGTATTATGAACTTAGATGCAAAATTCCTTAACAAAACAATAGTAGATTGAAGCAAAGAATATATAAAAGGACAATACACCATAACCAAGTAGGATTTCTCTAAAGAATGTAAGGCTACTTTAATGTTTAAAATCAATCAATGTAATTAACCATTGACAGAATAAGGGAGAAAAACTATAATATTATCTCGATAGATAAAGAAAAGCATTTGACAAAAACTGTACATCCATTTTTGATAGAAATTCATAAAACTAGGAATAAGATGGAACTTCCTCAACTTGAGTAAAGGCACCTACAAAAAAGCGTACATCTAGAATCATCCCTAATGTTGAAATGCTAAACGTGTTCCCCTAAGTTTGGGAACAAATCAAAGATTTACCATCTCTAGTCAAAAATGTACTAAAGATACTGCCTAATGTGATAAGGTAATAAGACAAGGTATACAAATTGGAAAAAGTAAAACTTTTTTTTTTGCAGACAATGTGATTTTTACTTTGAAAATCTTAAGGAATCTAAAAACAACTACTAGAACTAACTTGTGAATTTATCAAGGGCTCAGGATACAAGGTCAATATAAAATCCAACTTTATTTTTAAATACTTGCAGCAAGTAATTGAATAATGAAATTTGAAAATTTCATTTGTAATAGTGTCAAAAACATAAATACATCTTAGTACATTTAACAAATACCAGATAAACTTCTACACTGAGAACTATAAAATATTGCTGGAAGAAATTATAAAAGGCCTAAATAAGTGGGACAATTACACCATGGTAAATGGATTGTAAAACTCAATATTGTTAATATATTGATTATCTTCAACTTCATCTATAGATTTGGTACAACCCCAATCACAAGTGTAGCAGATTTTTAAAAATAGAACTTGACAAACTGATTCTAAAATCTATATTAAAATTCAAGGGACTGAGAATAGTCAAAATGACCTTGAAAAAGACATAAAAGCTGGGTCACTTGCACCACCTAACTTCAAGACTTACTATAAAGCTACATTAATCAATATGATGTCATATTGGCATAAAAGTAGAAAAATGGAGGAGAATAACAAATGTAAAGGTAGATCCATGTTTGTAAGGTCAATTGATTTTTAATATAGGTGCTAAAGCAATTCAATGGGGAAAGGAAATTCCCTTCAACATATGACTCTTGACCAACTGGTATTCATATGGAAAATAATGAACATTGACACCGTATGCAAACACAAACTCATATATAATAGGTGTGAATGCAATAGCTAAAACTATAAAGCTTCTAGAAGAAAGCTACTAGAGACTATCTTTGCTATCTAGACATAGGCAAAGATTTCTTAAATAGGGCACAGAAGTCATTAAATATAAAATAAAAATTGATAAATTGACTTCATCAAAATGTAAAACTTCTGTTTTTTAAAGTAGACAATAGAGAAAATTTAAAGCAAGCCAGAGACTGGCAGAAAGTATTCACAACACAGTTGCCTGACAAAGGGCTTGTAGTAAAGATATAAAAAGAATGCTTTTAATGTAATAGTATAAAGGCAATAAACTCAATTTAAAATGATAAAAATACTTGAAAAGACACTTAAGAAGACATGGTCATGCCCAATAAGCACATAGAAAACTGCTCAAATTTATTAGTAATCCAGGAAGTAGAAAATAAAACCACAGTGAGCTATTAAAACAAGTATTTAACCATTAGAATGGCTAAAATTAAAATGACTGGCAACACCAAATTTTATTAAGGATATAGAGCAACACATATATTGCTGGAGACATGGAAGTGATAAAATCACTTTGAAGAACTGTTTAACAAACTTTTATTAGACAGCTAACTATATATCTACTATGTGATTCAGTAATCCCACTCCTATATATTTACCTGAGAAAAATGAAAGCATAACTCCACAAAACATTCATCAATAAGAATGTTTATAGTTGTCTTTCTCTGATTGACTTATTTTGCTTAGCATAATACCCTCTAGTTCCAACCATGTCATTGCAAATGGCAAGATTTCTTTTTTTTTTTTGATGGCTGAGTAATATGATCTCACTGATATGTGGAATTTAAGAAACAAGGCAGGGGATCATAAGGGAAGAGAGGAAAAAATGAAACAGGATGATACCAGAGAGGGATACAAACCATAAGAGACTCTTTTTTATTATTATTATGTTCAATTAGCCAGCATATAGTACATCATTAGTTTTTGATGAAGTGTTTACTGATTCATTAGTTGCATATAACACAAAATGCTCATCACAACACATGCTCTCCTTGATACCCATCCCCCAGCTACTCCATCCCTTGACCCCCCTTCCCTCTGTAACCCTCAGTTTGGTTTCTGGAGTCCGGAGTCTCTCATGGTTTATCTCCCTCTCTGATTTTTTCCCATCCGGTTTTCCCTTCCTGTGGTCCTCCACACGATTCCTTATGTTCCACATCTGAGTGAAAGCATATGATAATTATCTTTCTCTGCTTGCCTTATTTCACTTAGCATAATCCCCTCCAGTTCCATCCATGTCAATGCAAATGGTGGGTATTCATTCATCCTTTCTGATGGCTGAGTAATATTCCATTGTATATATGAACCATATCTTCTTTATCCATTCAACTGTTGAAGGGCATCTTGGCTCCTTCCACAGTTTGGCTATTGTGGACATTGTTGCTATGAACATTGGGGTGCATGTGGCCCTTCTTTTCATTACATCTATATCTTTGGAGTAAAGACTAAGTAGTGCAATTCCTGGGTCATAGGGTAGCTTTATTTTTAACATCTTGAGGAACCTCCATACTGTTTTCCAGAGTGGCTGCAACAGCTTGCATTTCCACCAACAGTGTAAGAGGGTTCCCCTTTCTCCACATCCTCACCAACACTTGTTATTTCCTGTCTTGTTAATTTTTTGCCATTCTAACTGGTGTAAGGTGGTATCTCATTGTGGCTTTCGTTTGTATTTCCCTGATGGCTAGTGATGTTGAGCATTTTTTCATGTGTCTGTTAGCCATTTGTATGTCTTCTTTGGATCTTAGGAAACAAACTGAGGGTAATTGGAGGGGATGGGGGAGGGGGTTGGGGTAACTGGGTGATGGACATTGGGGAGGGTATGTGCTATAATGAGCACTGGGTATTATATAAAACTTATGAATCACAGACTTGTACCCCTGAAACAAATTATACATTATATGCTAATTAATTGAATTTAAATTAAAAAAAATAAAAATAAATTAAAAATAAATTCCAGATTAGGCTTCCAAAAGCCTAAATGTAAAAAGCTAAACAATAAAACTCACATAAGAGAATATCTTTTATGCTATCAAAGTAAAAAAGGAAATAAGACTCACACACAAAAATTTAAACCTTAAAGTAAAAGACTGATGAATTAAAATAGAAGTCACTAAAAACCAAGTTAACAGACTTGCCACAACATATTGGAAGAAGGCATCTCCAATGCATAAAATAAGCAAAGGATTAGAGGTGCAGAAATTAGAATTTCTACAAATCAGTAAGGGCAAAAACTTAATAGAAAAATGGGCAAATGATATGAACATATAATTCAGAAAAAAATAAAATCAAAAGAGTCATTAAACATATGGAAGTATGCTCAATGTCATGAGTAATCAATGATACCCATCACACTGGCAAAAATTAAGAGGTCTGAAATGTTAGGAATCAGCAAGAATGTGGAAAAACAGCAAATACCAAACACAGATGATGAGAATAGAAACAAACAGGTGGTCACCTTGGCAATAATAGTAGAATAAGCTACTCTATTGTCTAAGAATTCCACCTCCAGATAATTACTTAGAGAAACCCCATATGGGCATACAAGATTGGTACAAAGATGTATAATGTGGCCTTGTTTATAATGGTAAAAGATTAGAAGCAATATGAATGTCTATTAATAGGGAAATAAACTGTGGTGTATTCATTCAATTGACATTATAGGACTATTAAAATGAATTAATTAGATTTACATGTATAAAATTGATAAATTAAAAAAATTAATGAAAGAAAGAATGTTTATAGTTGCTTTATCACCATGGCCCCAAAACAGAAACAAATTAAATTGAGTGGAATACCCCTCAGCAGTAAAAAATTAGTGAACAATGTATAAAACAGCATGATGTATAAAACAGCATGAATGAGTCTCAAAACCGTTATGTTTGAAAAAAATAACACATTCTTCATGTTGAGAACAGATAACATTAATCAATGTGATAAAAATTGTAATAGTAATTGTGGGAATGTAGAAATTGATTGAAAAGGGCACGAGGGAATTTTCTAGAGTGATGGAAATGTTCCATATTTTGATTGAGGCGTTGGTTACAGGTATGTGTACATTTGTCAAAAGTAATCAAATTGTACCCTTAATATCTGTACATTTCACTGTATGTAAATTTTACGCAAATTAAAAAAATCTCTAAGGGAAAATTAATTTGGGGTCACACAATGATTAATTGTGCAAGCCAGGTTAATGAGTTTGGACTTAATCCTGCATGCAACAAGCCTTCAACAGAGGTTTTTTTAAAAAGATATTTTATTTATTTATTTGAGAGAGAGAGGGAGAGCAAACAGGTGCAAGACAATGAGTGCCAGCAGTAGGAGAGAGAGAGGAAGAGGGAGAAGACGTGGGGCTCATGGAGCTCTATTCCAGGACCCCAGGATCATGACCTGAGCTGAAGACACTTAACCAACTGAGACACCCAGGTGCTCCTCAATAGAGATTTTTAACCAGGAACTGAATGTATTTATTTTTAAAGGAACACATTTTTGACAAAACTGTAAAAGACAGATTGGAAAGGGGAGTATCTGGAGGCTATTACAAGTCCAGGCAGTAAGTGATGAGGCATGAAACTAGGGCAGTGGAAGTGGGCGTGAGGGACTTAACAGATGGGAGAAACATCAAAGAGTCAATATCAAGGGAAATGTTTGCTGGGGTTGGGAAGAGAGAAAGAGTTGTGGATAGTTGCTATTNCCATGTGATAAAAATGGTAACTTCTTAACATAGAATTTAAGCTTAAATTTAGAAATGAGAAGAAGTGTGTAACAAAGACAGCAATTTAAAATGACAGCCTCAAGGAAGGTCAAAGTGAAATTCCCTTGACATTTTCTTCCCAAGTGAGGGCATTTATCACCTGACTTAAGATCTCGTTCTCTATCAGTATTCAAGGAACAGAAATACACTTTCTAAGGACCAACTAACTGATCATTTGTTTAAAATGTTATATGTTGGATATATATGTATATATATATATATATATATATATATATATTTGCAGGTATATTTTTATTGGGTAAAGGGAATGAAGGGTTGGGGGAGGGCAGGAAATAGGTTCAGTTATGAATGAAGTCAAGTTGCCTGCAGGACATCTGTGTGGAGTTATTCAATCAACACTTGGAAGTGTGGATATGGATCACTTGAGAGTGACCAGGACAGGAATCAGGGCTAGAGAAAAAGATTAGGTGGCCTGAGAAAATAAGCAAAGTGACAGATAAGAGGCTAAAAGGCAGTGCTGCACCAGGCGTCTCAGACCTGATAGCTTACACCAAGCTTGAGAGTCAGAGCAAGTGTGTAAAACTTCTAAACACCAAAAGATGACCTGATCACTTTCATAAAACCTAAATGCCCTCATGTCTTAATCCTACAGACTTCCATCATACTGATAACACGTAATAGGGACAAAAGAGGGTAGGTTTGATGATAACTAACTGGTGCCAATTCCCAACACCCTGTCAGGAACAACCTTTACTTGAAGGAATGTAGTAGAGGTCACAATACAGGGCAATGAAAGTGATGCAAATTTAATCAGGTTTGGGAGCTTGGAGCTGAGAGTTGCAGAATGTTAAGTGGTAGGTAGCATTCTGCGACTCTTCTATTTTAGTGACATATTTTTATCCATTTGAATATTAGGTGAAAACCCACATACAAATCTTCCTGCTTCTCCTTCTGTTGATGGTTGTGGCCGCAGGTGGTGGTGGTGAGTCCTTAAAGTGACATTGATGATGGCAATGGTTGAATGTGTCCCTGAGGACCCCAAAGCTTTCAGGTAGCCACCCTCCTCATGATTTTAGGTTGATGAAGCATCCAACAGACAGAGTATACAGTATATCTAACTTTAAGTATAAAGTATATCTAACTTTAAGATAAAACTAGGGAAGAGGATCTAGTGAAGCTTAGAGAGAAGAAATGGGAAAAAATGAGGAAGAAAAGCATCCAAGGGCTAGGAAAGAGAATCAATGAAGAGTGTGCTCAACAATATTGAATGCTGTCAAGAGGTCAGCAGGATGATTAGTTGTAATTGGCAATTAGTTGAAAAGTATCTTGTCATCAGAGAAAAAATTTTAAATTGTTATTGAAGTATAATTGACATATAATGTCATAATAATTTCAGGTATATAATATATTGATATGACAAATCTGTTCATTATTCAGGGTTCACCATGGTAAATGTAGTTACCATCTATCACCCGTACATCTGTACATTATTACACTATTATTTATTTTGTAAAAGATTTATTTATTTGAGAGAAAAAGAGAGAGTGAGCACACAAGTAAGGGAGGGGCAGAAGGAGGGGAGAGAAGCAGACTCCCTTCTGAGCACGGAGCCTGATTGTGGAGCTCTATCTCATGACCCTGAGATCATGACCTGAGTCAAAACCAAGAGTCTAACAGTCAACTGACTGAGCCACTCAGGCATTCCAACAATATTGCTGACTATATTCCCTATGCTGTAATTTATATCTCCATGACTTACTTATTTTATAACTGGAAGTTTATACTTCTTCAGCCCCTTTATCTATTTCACTCATCTCCCCACCTACCTTTCCAAATGATTGAAGGACTATTTCCCACAGAGTTATGAAAGCAAAATTACAGGGAACTAAAGAGTAGAAGAATAAAGTGTAGGCATCAAATACACCTCTTATTTGGAAAAAGTTATGAAAAAAAATGGGTGTGAAGAGGTGGGGGACAGTAGCTTGCAGAAGAACCAGAACTCAGGAACATTTATTTAGGCAATGAAAACCTGAGCATGCTTGATGGATAAGGGAAAGGGTCCAGTGGAAAAAGAGGCAGAAACTGAAGAAAGGATAAACGACAAACAAAAGTGAGTAAGGTAGGGAGCAGGAGAAAGAATCTGAGAGCCAACATACAGTCTGTCCCCAACATTCCAGGCATACCAGGATTAGGACAGCACAAAGCTCTCTTGGTAAGTTTCTCAACTTCCCTACCTTCTTTTCTCTCTAGGCTAGAGTTAAAACTGCCTGCTGCTCAGTTATACCTGAGTGGTCCACATATATCCCCAAACTTAACATACTCAGAAGTCAACAATTCATTCTTTTCAAAACTTTTTTTTCTGTCATGCTTTTCATATTTCATCTAGCCACATCTTCTTCTCTGCACTGGTAAATAAGGCCCTGCATCTGTATGTGGCCCACCAGGAGTATTCAAGATTAATAAGAAGATATAGGACTTCAGTTAGATCATAAGTAAACCATAGCTCCTAGGGACCAGGCTGTCTGATTTACCCACCTGGGCTTTAATGACTCCCAAGGAGCCCATTTCTAATAGTCTGGAGACTAGATCCTCTCCTATGGAGCTTCATAATTAATGAAGACCTCAGCCTAACCCTCTTCAGAAGCTGGAATCTTTCCCATTGACTTGAGCTGTCTTGAAAATGCAGTCCATTAGATCTTGGCTGATGCTTGAAAGGCCTGAGTGCCCATTCAGTCCACCAGTGGAATGATTAACTTGGCAGAATTATGGGCAGCTAAATCCACATATCTCTTATCCCTGTTATACTTGGTCACCTTGGTCACCTCCCAAATATAGGAAGCCTTGGGTCTTCTGACCATCTTCTGCCACAGTCACAATTTCAGAATGCCCTGTGCCATTGGAATGCACTCCCATTCCAAATTCTCACTGGTTCCCACTCTCCAAAACTTTTCCCCTGAGCCCTGAAGAACTCCCTTTTCTATGGTTACAAACTTCCCATATTCTCATCCTCTTCTTGGAGATTTCCTCCCTCTCCTTGTTGAAACAGAGTCAGGGCTCTCCCCAGAGACTCAGCTTCAGCTAAAGCCCTTTCAAGGGGGAATACTCTTTTTTCCACACTTCAATTCCCCCTTGCCACTTTCAGGACACTGTTTTTCCATCTTTTTGGAGAAAAACACCCCATTGATGTTCATGCCATCAGCTCATTATGGAAGACTGAAATTAAGCCTTGTTTTCAGTTATTCCCTATGCTATTTATTTTATATGGATAATAACTTTCACACAAAAAGTCTTTAGACATGTTCTTAGTTCTAAAAGAATCTGCATCATCTTTTATACTGGCTAAGTAATTAAAGCTAGATCAGTATGGTCATAGTAGGCAGGTTAATTATCCCAAGAATGATGAGTAAATTTAACCTCCAGTGGCTATCAGTGTTAAATGCAACCTCCATAGATTACAGAAGTTCAGTCACCATAGTTTACAATTTTAAGTCAACAAATCCTGTTTTCTGTGCTAACATCTTAACAAATGTAGTTTTTGGTAATAAACACTGATAATCTCAAAGTTACAAGTCAACAGTTCTTAGAACTATTTTGAAAAAATCTCTCTGTTAAAGAAATCTCTGACATTTTTAGTAATTAGAACTAGACAGAAATTTGACTTCATGATAAGAATATATTGCATACATACAGATTTAACTCAAATTTTGTGCTAGTTGGTATGTAACTCTTCCCCAAACTTCATTATTCCTTATCCAAATAAAAGCTAAGGGCCAAGCTAGTGCATTGTCTGCACAAACTTCTTGTGTTCACAGATTTCTTAATGTTTTCCATTAAGAGGTTCTAAGAACTTAGAGAATAATTTTATATAGCCTGAATCAAGTTAATGCAACCATTATTCATTTTAATTTCCAGAGGTTAAACTACCCTTCCTCTTCCTCATTGCTGTCATCTATCAAACCCTTGCTCCTCTCCTTAATCCATTTAAGACATTAATACAAAGTATCACTGATTTCTTGTGTATCCAAACATCTGCCATTATCCTGAATACTATATCAGCCACAAACATAGAGTGTTATGGGCTGAACTATGTCCACCCAAAATTCATATGTTGAAGTCTTAACCCCCAGTACTCAAGAATGTGATTTATTAAAAAATATGGACTTTAAAGAGGTATGTAAGTTTAAATGAGGGCATTAGGGTGAGCCCTAATCCAATATTACTGGTGCCTTTATAAGAAGAAGAGATTAGGACATAGACACACATAGAAAGAAAATCATGTGAAGACACAGGGACAAGACAACTACCCACAAGCCAAGGAGAGAAGTTTCAGAAGAAGCCAACCTTGCTGACACCTTAATCTCAGACTTTTAGCCTACAAGGTCATGAGAAAATATATTTCTGTGATTTAAGCCACTCAGTGTTTAGCATTTTGTTATGGCAGCCCTAGTAAACGAATACACACAGTATTTACTATGTGCCAGGCATTGTTCTAAGTGCTTTACCTCTATTAACTCATTTAATCCTTACAGTATCTACATGAAATTGGCAGATGAGGAAAGTGAGATACAGGGAAATAAAATAACTTGCCAATCCTACACAGTTTAGCCGAGTCAGAAGCCAATTGTCCAACTGAAGTCAGGTTGTCCAATTCCAGTAAAGCACTTTTAGACAATCATTCTTGGATCCTGCAAAGCACTGGATATGCCATTAACCTTTGTTTAGATGGAGAAGCATAAAGGGTAGAGATTATTTAAGTAATTTACCCACTGTATTCTGGTCTGTTGAGTGACATCAGTATTCACATAGATATTTAGCCCTTCAATTTCATGACCTTCATTCCACCTCTGGCTACTATCCTATTACTCTTCTCCTATCCAGGGCCAAAGAGCTTTAGAATGTCACTAGAATGTCTCAATTTACTTCAGTGTTATTCTTTAATTCACTGAAGTATGGTTCCTATGCCTACCATGTCTCTGAAGCAGCCACTACTTAGGTTATTTGCAACCTCTTTCTGCTCGATACAATGAAAAGCTTTCATTTTATTTGTTTCTGTAATTTTCAATAGGTACCATACACACTTGAAACAATATTCTAAAATTTCAAAGGTGGAGCACTGGGTGTGGTGCATAAACAATGAATTTTGGAACACTGAAATAAAAATGAATTGGAGCTTATGAAAAACACTGTTCTGCTCTTCCGATGTTTTCATATAATGACAGACATTAGAGATCTTTCTATATCAGTACATAGAGAGTTCACTCATTCTTTTGAACAACTGCATAGTATTCTATTAATTTATGACATGGATTTATCAAAATTTATTTATCTTCTATAGCACCTATTTTGTTTCAGTAGTCACAATCAACACTGCAATAATTTCCTCAAACATATGTCAAGAATATGTTGCACTGAGGCACCTAGGTGGCTCAGTTGGTTAAGCATCCGACTCTTGATTTTGGCTCAGGTCATGTCTCAGGGTTGTGGGATGGAGCCCACGTGGGGTTCTGTGCTCAGCAGGGAATCTGTTTGAGATGCTCCCTCTCCCTCTGCCCCTCTCCCCCACGACATGCGTGAGCTCTCTCTCTCCCCTTCTCTCTCTCAAAATAATAAATAAATAAATCCCCCATTTTTTCCCCCATACATAGTAGGATATAGGGTGAGGAAAACAAGGTGCCTAGGGCACAAACTAATGAGATGCTCACTCTCAGGTTCACGCAAATGGGGAAGCAACACTTGTATGATTCTGAGTATGAGTGCATTGAAAAACAATCATCAGAGTACGCATATCCTGGCAATTGTTTGCAATTTCCCCCCTTCTTTTTGCTGTCTTCAATATTTCCTTAAAACTGTTTTGCTGTTGTTGTTTGCTTTAAACAATAAGCACTTTTGAGAGTAAGGGAAAATGAGAAATTTAGATTCCTAGGAACTGAGGGTTATGTAACTCTAGGTGACTCACTGTTCTGTAGTAAAGGAGGAGGAGAATCTCAAAGCTTATTATAGGCTGTCAAGGGTGGGAATAGGTGAATATGTTAACATAATTCCTCTTCCCCTTTCTATTTGTGAGAAAAGAAACATTATAATATGATATGGCACATAAACTTGAAATAATTTAATTCTCGAGTATGGGTTTGCTAAAGAGCTCAGAATATATATTTACTAATTACCATATTATCTCATGTGGTTTCATAATGTTGTATGTTAAGCATATGTTTCAAATAGTAGTTTCTCTGCATTATTTCTCAACACTACAGATTCTATGATTAATAGTGAAAGCTGAAATGGAAGAATAAAATAATTGTCCTAAAATCTCTTATGGGATTTTGAAAGTAGAGCTTACATTCAACAGAACATGGCTGTGATCAAGACAGTATCAGATTGACAACTATGGGGTTGAATACAAATCATTAGTACCGTTTCTGCAATTTACCTTTATTTTATAGGTTTGGACTCTAAAGGTTAGCATTTATGCAGCTGTTATATTTTCTTAGACACTCAAATTACCAAAATTTGGATACGTTTTCATAAGAAGTGATGTCCAGCTAGGATAGCAAAATTCAAAGGGTCAGATTTTTAATGACTTTGATAACTAAATTGTCAGATTAGAACATATATTTCATATATTTGTGCCTTTTATAAAAATATCATTTCTAAAATATAAATAACAAGGGATTAATTTTTTTAAGATTTTATTTATTTATTTGACACAGAGAGAGAGAGATTACAAGTAGTCAGAGAGGCAGGCAGAGAGACAGGGAGAGGAGGAAGCAGGCTCCCTGCTGAGCAGAGAGCCCCATGCGGGCCTCGATCCCAGGACGCTGAGATCATGACCTGAGCCGAAAGCAGAGGCTTTAACCCACTGAGCCACCCAGGCGCCCTGGATTAATTTTTAATAATTAATTACTATCATAAAGCATTTGTTAGAAGCTTATACCTTAAAAACCTTTTGATATTTTTATCACTAATCATTAGCTACTAAAATCCATTGCTTAATTTTATCCTGATTCTCTCTCCAAGGCTGTAATAAACAATACAAGGCGAATGTTTTCTTTGAATCTCATGGCTTCCAGGCCATATACATGCTTATGATTCTGCTTTTTTTTTTTCAGGATTTCCAAGATGTTTGATTCGAAAAATTTTTGCAAGTGTGTTTACTTCCTTTCAAAATCTTCTCAATTCTGCAAGTTGATATTTTATAATTTGACTTATTTTAATTAATTTTGTACCATTCTTTCTTATTTCATGGGTACACTATCTTCTCTTACTTCTCTAAGGGTATTTATGACAGCTTGCTGGACTCCTATTAGCATAGCATATGCTTTTTTTGGGGTTGCACTTTTTAATCTGTTAGTTTTGGTCTGTCTTCAATATTCAAGTTCTTTTTTATTTGTCTAAATATTCTTTTATGTTTTAGTGTAAGATTTTGACTTTTCAATTTTAAATTCTCAAGCAATCTGGAACTGATCGTGGACAGGAGATCCAATTTTATTTTTTTTCCATATGCGTATTAAACTGTCTTAGCACATTTTTTCAGCTTTATTGAGGTATAATTGACAGATAAAAATTATATATATATTTAAGGTGAATAACTGGATGTTCTGATTTCTATATTCAAATTCTTTTCAGAATTGGGTAAACTTTTATTGTCTACTCATTTTCAAGATAGGAGACTAAAAAGCCAACTGGGAGGAGCTCTGTTTCTAAAAATGATTTACTAGCTTGTTTCAGAACCACTTTAAAGAGAAGAGAGAGCAAAACTGGATGAAACATTTTTTTAAAACATCAGAGTCACCATACAGCAAGGACATGCAGAATTAATATCCCAGAGAGAAAAGAAGCCAAAAGAGAAGAAGTAGAGTTTGTGGCAGTTTGGGGGACAAAAATAGAGTTTTATAACTCCATGTAATGGAGTTATAACTCCATAAATACTCTTGGTCTTCAGTTCCAACCCCAAAGGGCTACCTAAGAGTTAGGGTGAACCAGAAATAGACCTGCTCTAAGTTCACTTAGAATCAGCTGAATCTTTGATAGGATTAAAAGGTTAAAAATATTTTTTAGACTCACTGCCAGAAGCAAGAATAAATACACTTTGGAGAAATATAACATCATCTAGAGCTTCAAATTATCTCTAAAATTTTCATAGACAATGTCTAGCATTCAGTGAAAACTAACCAGTCATGTACAGAATAAAAATTGATCAAAAGACAATAGAAAAATAAACACCCAGGAAAATTTGGAGAAAGTATTTAACCAGGCATGGACTTTAAAATAGCTGATTAATATTTTCAAGAATTTAAACGACAACAAGAATTTTAACAGGGAACTGGAAAATATAAAATATTATCAAATGGAAATGCAAGAAATTGAAAATAAAATTTCTGGAATTAAATCAATAAATGATTTAATAGCATATTAGACACAACTGAAAAGAGAATAATAAATTGGAATAGATGAGAAGAAAATATCCAGACTGAACCATGGAGAACAGAAGGATGAAAAATACAGACAAGAGCATTAGAGATATATGGAACATAATGAAACAGTCCCGTTTTTCATTGATTTCATTTTCAATTAATAAAGATGATTGAAGTTCCTGAAGGAGAAGAGAAAGCAGATTGAGCTGAAACAATGTTTGAAAAGATAAATTTTGAAAACAGATAAAAAGCATCAGTCTATTGAAGTCCAAAGCAAGAAAAATTAAAAGAAATCATACCGAGGCATATAATAGTAAAACTGCTGAAAACCAAAATCCATGAAAGAGTAATGTTTGATATGATTTAAAATACCATTAGAATTAAAATATACAACAAACAAGGTGAAAAAAGGGTAAATGAAGTAAAAGAGTACCATGGTCTTTTCATTTTCTGGGAAGTGGTACCACTTTTCATTAGACTTTAATTAAAGTCAAGGATATATGTTGTAATTCCTAGGTAAATACTACAGAGTATGAAAATCATGCATTGCTAAAAAGCAGTAAGGGGTGCCTGGCTGTCTCAGTCGTTAAGCGTCTTCCTTTGGCTCAGGTCATGATCCTGGGGTCCTGGGATCGAGCCCCGCATCGGGCTTCCTGCTCAGTGGGAAGCCTGCTTATCCCTCTCCCACTCCCCCTGCTCGTGTTCCCTCTCTCACTGTCTCTCTCTCTCTCTGTGTCAGATAAATAAATAAAGTCTTTAAAAAAAAGAAAGAGAATAAAAACACTCAATATAAAAGAAGGTGAGAAAGAGAAAAAAACATCGAAAATATGGGACATATGGAAACAAGAAGAATTAGACCCAGGCTCATATTGTCGTCTTCTCTGGAAGCAGAGCCTGTTTTTGATGGAAATCTCTGATACAACTTTATTCTTTTCTTAAATTTTTTAAATCTCATACTCTTTCTTGAGCATTTGTATAGTTACATAGTTATTAGGTTATAGTTACTTTATATTTATTGGTACTTTTTCTCTGAATATCCATCATATTCGGTTTCAAAAGAAAGTACTGGAAAATAATCTTTATCTGAAAAAAAATTTTTAATTATTTGTATTTTTTTAAGATTTTATTTATTTGAGAGAGAGAGAGCGTGCACGAATGGGGGGTGGGGTGGGCAGAGAGAGCCGGAGAAGCAGACTTCCCCCTAAGCAGGGAACCCAATGAGGGGCCTGGGATCGAGACCCGAGCCGAGGCAGAGGCTTAACTGACTGAGCCACACGGGAGGCACCCCTCTTTATTTTTTAACTACATATTTTTTTTTGAAACCTGGTTTACTTTAAAAGGATTTTTTAGGATCCAACTGTTACCTGAGGCTGAAGGTATGCTTTTTGAGGCTTCCATGTAGGTGAACTACTCATACAATTATCCCTCATACTATGAATCAGGTTTATCTTTTATCCTGCATTCTGATATTTCCCTATTGGTATTCTATAAGCTCCAACAGAGTTTACAGAAATGGCATCTCTAATTGAATTTATATTTTTACTAATTCTGTAAGAGAAATGTTTAAAATAGCTCTTTAAGATTTGAAAAAAAATCCCTCATGGTTGTAAATATTCTAAAGAAAGCAAATGTACTCAAAAGTTATACAGCTGTTTTACCATAATTACTCTGTAAAAACTGTTGTGTATAGTATGGAGTCAACTGTTTTACAATTACTTTTTCCAGCATAGCTACAAAACAATGAAAATTGTTATTTGTAATAATGACCCTGAGGTCATTTTGAAGAAAAAGCTAAAACATGTTATTTTTGGTTTTAATACTCAATGTACTTTGTTGTAGGATAATTCTTCTAAAATTGATAGCCCAGGATGTAACTGTTATGCCAAATCACTTAATTCTCATACCACATTATATGCCACAGATTTTACAGCACTATCATCTGCAGTTCTTTTTGAGGTGCTGGCAATAGGAAGCTATTTTTTTTAACCTTGGGAATCTCCTATTCATCCAAAAAATCATAAAAACCATCTTAGTACTTTAGGACAGGGCAGATACACTAATAGGGCTGTATTGATTATTAAAACCGTGAAATATTACCTACTGGTTAGTAAATGGCCTTGGCCCAGAAATGAGCTGTTGTTCCCTCCACAACTGTCCTGGGACCATTCTTGACATCTTTCAGGATCCTATTCCAGAGTTTATGCTGTTACAGTGGGTAAATATTTCAATAACACCCCATACAAGTATATATGTTGCTTATATATCATATATCTATATCTATATCTATCTATCTATCTATATCTATCTATCTATCTATCTATCTATCTATCTATCTATCTATCTAATCTACTAATGTTGCTTAAGCAGATTATAAACCATCCTTAGCCATTCAGCTAGGCATATATGGCAACAGGAGGCACCTGGAGACTTCTCCCAGGGTTCTACATTCTCTCTCAGGTTATAGATACACATTGTCAGTGTAGCTTTTTATACTGGTCCTTGGGATTGACTTGATCATGCAGTTCATTTGTGATGTTAGAAGTGGTAATTTTGGTTTAGAAAGCCATCATAATTTGTATTCTTCCAGAAATACAAGGATTCTGGCACAAATAGCTTATTAAGAAGGTGGCCTTGGAAAACACCAATAAAGTAGTAGGGAAGTGAGACAGGGAAGGAAAGGCAGCCAATAGTGTTTTTTTTTTGTTTTTTTTGTTTTTTTTTTTAAAGATTTTATTTATTTATTTCACAGAGGGAGAGAGATCACAAGGAGGCAGAGAGGCAGGCAGGGAGAGGGGGGGAAGCAGGCTCCCCGCTGAGCAGAGAGCCCGATGCGGGCCTCGATCCCAGGACCCTGAGATCATGACCTGAGCCGAAAGCAGAGGCTTTAACCCACTGAGCCACCCAGGTGCCCGCCAATAGTGTTTTTTATCAAGCAAGATGGCATTATGGGAAATTAGTGCTTCATTCTATTGGAGAACTCACCTAGAGTCATCCCACCTAAGGTATTAGAGATCTGGGGAATAAATACCCCAAGTCCTGTTTGTCATGGATTGAAGACTTTTCCAAGGGGCATTAATTCTTTAGGACTTCTGATCTGGTGTGGTGTAGATAGAGTTGGTCCAAATTGCTAGATAAAATTCTCTAGCAAAGAGATGCAAGTGCTGGTAATGGAATCTGTTCAGACAGGATTGCACTAAACGAATAAGGTCCATGGGGCACCTGGGTAGTTCAGTCAGTTGAGCAACTGACTCTTGCTTTTTGGCTTGGGTTGTGTTCTTGAGGTCATGGGATCAAGCCCTGTGTCAGGCTCTGTGCTCACCAAGGAGATTCTCTTTCCCTCTCTATCTGCCCCTCCCCCCCCATTCTCACTCTCTTTTTCTGTCTCTCTCTAAAATAAATAAATCTTTTTTTTAAAGAATAAGGTCCAAAAACACCTGCTAATCTAGACTTAAGCCAAGAGATGCACATAGAAAACTCCTACTGGCTCTATCATTACCACTTCACCTTACTGCGAAGATGAAGTGTTTTGAGGATTGATCAACTTAAAGGGGTGCAAGTTCTCATCCGGACACATTTTCTAGGGTGTGAAGTCTTAGCAGGAGGGAACTTAATTAATTTGCATTGTAGTAATATGTTTCTTTTAGGGGAAATCTCAACCATCATTTTGTTTTTGGATCCCCACTTCAGCTCTTCAAGAGCATTTTCTTCCTTAAAGCAGTAGTGGTCATGGGGACCAAGGATGCTGCCAACTGGGAAAAGACTTAGCCATCTCTTTTTCTTTGAATCTCTTTACTCCCTCCTAGCTCCTTGTTGTGGGGAAGGGAGGAGGCTAAGAAGTCTACATCTCTTTGCTAGACAGCTAAGGAGCAGCCCTACTCTGGAAAGGTCTGGAGTAAACTGTCTACACAAACTCTTTCTAGATATTGGGGCACTCTCTGCTTTAAATCTATGCTCTTATGTTTGCCATTTTTTATACTGGCCATCCAACTACTAAAGTTTTGATTTGGCTATGATCTTTGTGGAAAATATAGAAAAGTAAATCATTTGACCTGCCTCAACTTTAGGCCTCTGGTGATCTTCACCTTAGATAAAATAGTATGAATAACAATTATTATTTTTATAATTATTATAGTGTTAATTTATTGTGCCCTAACTCTGTGGTCCAGTGGTATGTAGTTTACATGGATTGGCTTATTTAATCCTTATAATAACTCTCCGATGTAGCTACTATTATTATATTCATATTACAGATGACTGTTTCATTGGTTCCACCAGACTTCTCCGATGAAAGGAAAACCTTTCTCTTTGCAATTACCAAGTAATACAAAGGGTGGTATTTTGACACCATCCAAATATTTTGTTCCCCCAATAAACCTTTACCCAGTGACTTTAACATTCTTGTACCAACCAATAATTACGTTATGGCTGCAAAGGGTCATTTTCTATTTTTGTCAGTCCTTCCACATTTATTAGCTGACATCTTTCTGTAGAAAAGGGCATTTCTTTTTTCCCCCTCTTCTTTTCCTTGAGCATCACTTGGACCCATGGATTTTTATTTATTCAGCATTGTAATAATTTATGGCCATTATTCCTTTTGATGTTCAAATAGTCTCAAGAAGTGCCAAGAAGGACCTCCTTCAAGTTGGCTCTATGTCCTTCTAGTACTCATTGAGTGCTTTCTTGCTTTCTGGCATGGAAAAATATTTCAGGCTCATTCCCATACTCTTCCTGACCCAGACCTATGAATGATCATTTCTCTAAGGAACCTTGTTTCCTTTCAGAGAGAAATGGTATTTAAACACCAAATCTGGGCATTAGGTATGTTCACTGCTATTCAGCATCAATGTCTCCAGACCTCTTCATTAGACAGAGCCAGAAAAGATCTTTTTTCAAAAAATAATGAATTTATTTTGATCATTCCATTTTCATTATTCTGATGGATAACCAAAAGAAGAACTGGATTTGCAGGTGTGCCTTCTGTGTGGTGCCCTTTGTGAACTCTCTTCTCTCCGTTGGCTGTTGGAAGATGTTGCTGTCTGCAATTTTACCTCTCTCTCTCTTCCAGACTTACTAACATCTTTGGTTACAGAAAAGACCTCAGTGACTGTTTTCCAGGCTGTTTTTTTGTTTTCTGCTGCTGTTCTTTGCCCCCATTTCACAGCCAGGCTAGGGCTGGATACCAAATAACACTCTGTGCCATCTCACTACATTACATTCCTAGTTGCCAAGAGAACATCATATTTCAAGGACATAGTTTGGCTAATTGAAAGGTGTGGAAACTACGTTAGCTTCCAGCCAGAATTATTTTCTGTTCAAATGCAAGATAATATCTTATTATCCTCAAGGGTTCTCTTATAAAACTTCACTTTCTCCAGTTTCACTTTATCTTGCTTTTGTTTTTTGGACATCTTATTTGCATTTGCAAATTCATTACCGAAAAAGAGGTAAGTTTAATTTAAAAAAACATTAGGAAGTATCTGTCAAGTTTGCGGTGTTATATTTATTTAAACAAGGTTTATAATTTTTACAATGGTGATAATGACAATTAGATTTGCATTAGCTCATTTGTAGCACTTATTTAGATCCCATTGCCCTGGTAGCTTTGCTTCCTAACTTGTCTTTTCTCATGGTGGCAGGAAAAGCAGTTAGATAATTATGTGTTTTCTTTCCCTACTCTTGTGGGGTATTTTCTTCTTTAGTTTGTTCAAAATATCTGGAATCCTCAAGTCCAATCCACTACTCAGAGATCTTTTTCCACCTTCTTCTCACATTTATCCCTTTGTGAACCTCTTATCCTGTTTCCCATCAACTATCTCCTGTTTTGCTCTTTAGCATGGTGGTTAAGAGCATAGTTTCTGGAGATAGTTTTTAGTTATGTAGCTATAGGCAGGCTACTTAATTTTTCTGTGTCTTACGTTCCTTATCTGTAAATTGGGGATAATGATAGTACCTACCTCATAATCTTGCTGTGAGGATTAACTGAACAATATGTGTAAATCACATAAATTGGTGCTTAGCATTAAGAAGAGCTTTAATAAATGTGAGTGTATTTTATTATTTATTGCATATACATCAACATGAAAAAGACTTGCACCTATCTGTTTCCAGGAATCAAATGCCTGTCCTTTATCTTCCCATAAATAAACTGAACAGGGTCCCACCACCTCTATCTTTCACACAGAAGGCCAAAGTGTCTGACTCAAGTAAATGACAAGTGGGAGATATAGGTAAGGAGGGAGGTGGGGGAAGTACAAGTGTACACTATTCTCTCCTAGACATGTTGGCCTTGTTGCCTCTCTCTGTCATGTCTTTCTGGAGGTAAGGTTGCTAGATAAAATACGAGACACCAAGATCAATTTAAATGCTAGATAAACAACAAATCATTTACTGTTATGGACATACTTATACTATATTGTAAATATTTTTTAGGTTTCTATATATTATGATATTTTGATACCCTAAAATGAAAGCAAAACCTTTCTGGCTGGAGAACGATTACTCCTCCCTGAGTTAGACCATTCTTAGAGATAGCAAAGGGCCTAAGCAGAGCATGTTTTTGATGTACAAACTGACCATTTGAGGGCTACCCTTTCTCCATCTGGTCTGTACACCACACAAGACCATATTACTCTGCTTTAGTCATCGCAAGGCCAGATGCCAGGTAACTAGGGAGCACCCCTGTAGTTCAAAGCCTGATGAAATTATTCAATCTAGCCAGTCCTAAACTGTTCACCCTGTCCTGCCTTACCTTCCTTATGGAAACCCCAATACAGACAGTGGCCCAAACCTTTCCCTTGCTCCTGACTTCTGCTTCCTGACCATTCTGGTATTTTTCCTATATGACTTTGAACAGTGTGCCATGCCTCCTGTCTCTATGATCTGTGAGTATAATAAAATTTGTTTTTTCCTGAGACTCTCTTCAGTCTCTTATGGCCACATCTGACCATCTCATAAAAGTTAAACACATGAATGATTTGCTGCTCATCTGAAACATAATTTTAATATATATAAAATATAAATTTAACTAGGTATCTTGTATTTTATTTGCAAAATCTGTTGACCTGAACTGCAGGCCCCATGACAAAGACTAGTATAACATTCTTAAGATACATGATTAGGTACAAAGGAGAAATGTAGCAGATGCTGTAGTCTGCTGCTCTTTCCTTTGGACTTGGCTGGACAGTATGCTTCAGCCCTCTTCTAGCTCCAATGTCTACATTTCTGGGCCTGAGGGCTTCTTCTAAAACGGTTAAAGTAGATGACAAATGTTGATGAAATAATTTCTGCCCTTCCTCCACATCAGTAGTTTTCAACCAATGACTGCCTATAGGTGTGGTATAATTGCTTCAGTTCCCTTGGTCTCTGGGTGGGATAATCCTGAGACATATATTTTATAGCATTTTCTAGATTTTTCCTCAGGATTAAGCTTCAGTTGTCCACTGTAGTGGCTGGCTTAATAATGGATCCTGTCCTTGAAAATGTTGCTTTCCCCCCACAACTGGCAATACAATCCTCATGTCAGGGTCTAATTCTTGGAAATCTAATTAAGATATAAGCTCTAGTTTCACCTTTGTCTACAGCATCTTCTTGATGCTGTACTATGTTAGTTCATTTGTTTAATGCTGCTACTTCAGCAGATTAAGTATACAGGTTTTGTTAAAAGAAAAACTCTCTCCAATTCCTATATTGCTTCAGAAGAGCATTTCATTTTTCATACCTCGCTTGTATTTTAGTAATTATCTGGTCTTCTTTTTTGACAACTAATAATCTGTTTCTCCAAGATGCCAAGAGATTGGTTTGGAATTGGATATTAAGACCAGCTTTGGCAAAACAAATGAAAGGCCTTCCACTGCTGCTTGTGAGGAACTCTAACAAAGGTAGGATAATATGTAGCAAAATCACTTGCCTCTTTGAGCTGGCAAAGAATATAATTAAAATAAAAAACTGACATCTTATGTGACAGAGTCTGAGTAGGAAGCATAGCATTTATCACCTCCTGTTCGCCAGCTTTTCTTTGGGGAAAAAAAGTCAGTAAGATTTTATCTTGGATGACGCCTACTCACCTGGCTTGGCTTAAACTAAAAAAAACATGAAAATGGTGGAGTGTGAAATAATATGCCAGATATACAATTTAGCTTTGTTGTGGCTTAAACACTAAAATTCAAATTTGCTTTCCCAGAAAAGGGATGATCAGTAAATTCACACCCTATATTAAAAACTAATAAGGGTGCAACCATTATTAAAGAAAATGGGGCATGGACTGTTGTCAGTGCCTAAGTGTGGGGAGAAATAGAAATGTCTGTCCTTCAGGATTATATCAGGAGAGTCCTGAAGGCTGAAACTCAGTGTGTATCCAGATTCTTAGGAAGAAAACTATTGCATGGAGTAGGATATATGTGAATGATGAAGCAGGTTATACATGGATTTTACTGTGTTTATCTTGTAATAAATATTTTTTATCTCCAATAATTATTCCTAAAGGGAAACTTCCTTAAAATATTGACCTGATCTTTCACTGAGGAGTAATAATTAAATCTGCTGAACTTTGTGGAGTCTTGCTGAAGAACTTGTCTAGGAACTCAAGGTCCCTCAAATCTAGGCCTCATCTCAGACCACGGCATCCTTTCTTTCCTAAATACAGTCTCTGAGTGGGAGGTTCTCAATGTAGTACTGACGTAGGTGTGAACATTTAGTATTTAAAGTCATGGGAAGCAACTTAAATTAAATTGCCTTGAAGTTTTTCAAGCTTTGAAATTTCTATTTTGGATATTTTTAAAAGGAGGGGTGGGGAGAGAGAGAGAGAAACAGCTTGTTCACTGGGTAGCTTTTTGTCCACCCGCCTCGCCTTGCCCACAACTCTCTGGAAATCAACAATCATTTTATTGGCACCAGTAAAACAAGCCTGTCAGTACTGGAGAAAATGTCCTTTTTGGTGTATGCTTTTTGTATTGGTGAATGCAGTGAAAAAACCTTTCAGTAAGGTCTTCCCTTGTACCAAGTAGAGTCACAGCCATCAACGAGAGAAGCTATATTTACAAAACCACGTTCCCTCCCAAGCCTGCTTGTACAATCTGCTCCTGAAAATTCCATCTGGCATGGATTGAAGAGACTCAAGACATGGGCTTTCTTTAAGCATACTTTTTTTTTCAATCAGAGATTCACGTTCTGAGGAGTGAAAGGAATAAATTCTACTCCTCTTTCTAAAAAGTTTCAGAATTCCTTTGTTGAGGTTATTGATCTGAATGGATCAATGGATTTTTGTGCCCAGAAAAGTAGGAGCAAAGAATCATAATCTAAAGGAAAATGATTCTGGGCTGAAACTGCCCATCAACCCATTCATAAAGGATGTTTTTCAAAAACAGTATTTGCCAAGCTTCAAGTTTATATGGGTTAATTTTTTATGTCTTGATTCTGCTGGTTGCTTTTGTTTATGTTGATTGGTGGATGGAGATTGGTTTAGTCTCCTCAAGTGTATATATAACATTCATTTGGAAAGTGGACAACAGCACTATAATGCCTGGCAAGTAGTGGGTGCTAAATAAATATTTGTTGAATGAAAGAACACTTTACGTTTTACTAGCATTATGCAGTTTTTCAAGCACTACAATAATCATTGTTTTATTTGATTCTTTTAAGTAGCTAGGGAAGAAACTTGAGGATCACTGATACTATAACCATGACTAAAGTCACCAAGCTGGCAAACGGATGAGTTAGTATTTAAAGTCAGATTATGTAAATGAAAGATCATACCTTCACTCCTCCAGGCAAGGAATCATGGAATACAAGATGCTTTTGGGGGTAGAACTAGTTCAGTTTGATGCCATTTGTTATTTAAGGAGATAATAGAAGACTATTATGGAATGGTAAATCTGGGCCATTTTCTAGAGGGTCTTGTATGGCCAGCTAATGTGTTTGGACTCTACTCCAAAGGCAGTGGGAAACCATTGGAAGTTTTTGAGCAAGGGATTAGTGTTGTCTTTTAGGCATATAGACTTTTTTCATGATGGACTTGAGCAAGGTTAGGCAGCAGCAGAGACATTTCCTCCTCAGAAACAGAAAAGAAGTTGAGATACCAAGAGGGCTTAAAGTGGGAAAGGGAAAGTTAGGATGCTGTGTTCAAAAGTATTGGCTTTTGTAGTCTCAAGGTATGATTCCTAGTGTGGGTGGAAATAGGATAGGATTAAACCTTTGTGGAGGCGCTTTAGAACTTCTCATTATGAGCAAAAAGTAAAAAAGCTTCTAGACAGCAGGTAAGGCTTACCTCAGACTAGATACCATGAATTATGGTGGACACAACTGACAGAGTGTTGAGCTTTTTAACAATACAGTCAGTGGAGTTGGAAAACCAGAAAACACAGAGAATAAAAAAATAAGACATTATACATTTGGGAATTTTGCACCTAGGACATGTTTAGTTAATAAGTTGTTAACTAAAAATTGGGGTGGTAAGGTGGGAGGATTGGAAAGGCTAGAAGACCAGGAAGTACTCATGAGGAGATTAAATAGCAGACTCATTATGTGTGAGGATGTAGAACAGGGAACTGTAGAGCTAAAGGAGAAAATTTAAGGGTTTGCGTTCTTAGAGACTTGTTGAGAAATGACTATTTCAGAAGTACAGTGAATGACTAAAATGCAGTGGAGATACTACTAGGGTTTAGAGAATAGTGTTAATAGGGAAGGGGTAATAGGAAAGTGATCAAGTATGGTGACCTCACTGAGGAGAGTATAAAGCAAAGGGCCAGAGAAAAATATTATGAAGCTTAATTTATATAGGAAGACTTTATGAGATGAAAGACAAAATTAAATTGAATTTCTTTATATATGACATTCATCTATCTCCCTGCCCTAATCCACCCACCTTCAACATTCATTGCCAGATTGCAGGTCTTCTATGAAAAAAAATTCACTCTTAAGCTTTAAAATCACAGGAAAGCTTTTTTACTGTTTATAAGGGAGAAGAAAACTTCACTGTTTTCATGAATGAATAGAACAAGGTTGAAACAGTGCATTAATGAAATTTTTGGCAGGGAAGAAATTGAGAGGTATAGCCAACAGCTGTGAAACTAGAGTAAGCACAAAGATAGGGAAGATTGCCAAATAGACCGGACAAACTCATTTAGACTGTGCAAGAAAATGTCAATGGTTATTTCTCAGAGTAAATGTAAACTTGCTTAAAATTCACTGAAGATGAAATAATAGGGTAGGAAAATCATAAATAATATGCCCAGGGTGGCTAGAGAAAATCTCAAAGTGTAGACAATGATTCTACTACAAATTAATGTGCGGTGTCATTCTTTGTTTTCCAACAGGTCTTTCACTAATATCAATGTCAATCTCCACAGGGCTCAGGCCATTCCCCTCAAGCCCTGTACTTCCTCTTCCTTACCACCACTGTCTACCCAACACATCCAGTCTTATCTGAATTTGTTGTGAAAGAACAGAACTCATATGCTGTTACCTTCCTCAGCTTCCCTCTACTCTACCTCACACTTTCTCTGCACCTTCATCCACCTTCAACTTCTTCCCTCCCTTCCACCTTGAGAAAGAAGTTTTCCTCCATGTCACTGAAGGAGCTAAGGCTCACCCTTCCATATGTGTGTCCTTGTTATCTCCCTTCAAGGTGCTTCCATATTCATCAACAAGCTCCTCATTTCAAAACAGTCCCTTCTGCCATTTCATTCCTTTCATCCTATTGAAGTGTCTTGAAGAATATTCCATATCTAGTAACCCTACTTCCTTTGTATCATTCCCTTTACAATTCCTATATATTGGGTTATGGCCCAAGGAATTCTGACATACCAATGGCAACCAAAACCAACAAATTCATAACTAAGATTTGAAGGTTGTATAGTTACCTACTGAGACTAACTTTGCTCAAGATAAGTTGATGTTTGGCTGCTTACAATGGCAACTATCTATCTATCTATCTATCTATCTATCTATCTATCTATTTATCTATCATCTATCCATCCACACACACAACTACATATATATACAACTATGTATACACACACACACATACACACAACTGTAAATTACATTATAGTTTTAAAAATAGTTAAGAATCTTCATATACATTTTCTGATTGAACCCCATTTAGGACTCCAGATAAAAATCACTTCTTGCTTAGTTTGAATTTCAGTTCAGCTTTGACATCTGAATCAGTCTGAAGAATGCTAGCCTTAAGCTGGAAAAGTCTTAATTGCTTTTGTAAAAATTGAGGCAGTCCTGACAGAATAAACCCTCAACTCTCTGGCAAATGATAATTGGAAACCAGAAGCACATTCCACACTGAAGTAAGAACTGTTTCAAAAAAATTCTATTTCCAAAGATTGGAGGTAAGACAGATTAGGGGAAGGGTGGTTAGGAGGTATGGGTTTTGTTTTTGTTTGTGTATGGAGTCAGACCAATTGATATTTCACATTTAAATACCAAAGAATTTGGAGCTATTTTTCTTTGATAAGTGGTAAGCTTCCTTCCTACCAAAGTTAGAATGACATGATGATGGCAAACATATTTTTGGTCTGGTAACAGTGAAAACCAGAAAGAAAAGAATATATGGCACTTTTTGGAGCAGATGGCAGCGCTTTAAAACCTTTTTGAGCTTTTTCTTTGATTTTTTTCAAACTAATGTAATGTAACCAATTAAAATTACTAAAATCAGATGCTGTAATTAATGACAGTGAGCACTATAGCACCTAGCAGACTGATTTGATAGATATATGGAGTGATACTAATGGTAGATGCCATCAGTTAAGACTGGATAAAGAAAAATTACAGAGGACTCAAGTGTTTCAGTCACATCATCCTGACTGATCTTATTTTGGCCACTCTACAATGTGTCTGTACTTATTTATCTCATAAAGATGTCCATTAATGTTGACATGCCATATGATTTTTTTTAAACTTTTTATTTTGAGGTAATTGTAGGTTTACAGAAAAATTGCAAAAATAGTAGAGTATTCCCATATAACCCTTACCCATTTTTCTTTAATGTTAATATCTTACATAATCATGGCACAATTATCAAAACCAGGAAGTTAACATTGGTACAATGCCATTAATTAAACTGTAGACCTCATTCAAATTTCACCAATTTTTCCCTCTAAAGTCCTTTTTATGGTCAGTATTCAATCCAGGATCCCACATATCATTAAATTGTTAATTGTTATTGTTATTGTCTCCTTCGTCTCCTCCAAATTGTGACAGTTCTTCCTTCTCTTTCATTATGACCTTGACAATTTTGAATAACATTGATTAATTATTTTATAAATGACCCTCAATTTGTTTTTATCTGATGTTTTCTCATGATTAGATTGAGTTTAGCATTTATGGCAAGTTTAGCATTTATGCTCTTCTTATTATTTCATATCAAAGGGTTCATGATGTCAGTATGTCCCCTTACTTGTAATGTTAACCTTGATCACTTGGTTACAGTGGTGTCTGTTGGGTTTCTCCACTATAGAGTTGCCATCATTACCTTTATAGTTAGTAAATATCTTGGGAGACCATGATTTTTAAGAGCAAATTAGGGCAAGACTGTTCTGGGCAACTCTGAAGGATAGGAAAACTAGTAATATGACTTTGAACACTGACATTTGTTAGGGAGGAAGAAGTATTTTCCACTTCTCTTTGTTGCTAATTAATTTATCAGGGAAAAATAAAACTTACATATTCAACCCCTATTTAAGGAAATGGTAATTTATTTTGATTCTACTGCTATACATTTCAGGTACACCATCAGATAGGAGCACTTAGAATTCCTTGGGGTTAGTGGTTTTGATTATTTTTATTTCTTATTCATTATTTCCTGAATGATCTCTTTCCTTGTGTGTGTAGGGAAAGAAAGACTTCACAAAAAGCCATCAATGTTTATTTTTAGATCATAGATAAGTCTGATCTTAATTAGTTATAAGAATACTAGTCCTATTGACCAAATATTAAAATTCTTCTGCAGTAAAAATTGTGGAATGGCATGATTCTTCCAAGTTCCACTTTCCAAGTTAACCCCAAGTGTCATTGATGTTCTATTCTTTAATATCACCAACTAATTTGTTTATTTCTTTGTTCGCTCATTCATCAATTTTTCATTGACTCATGCATTCGCTCTATTGGCTGAGGGCAAATTAAGTAAAAGGCATTGCACTGAATGATTCAGGAGATACAGAAAGGAGTAAGAGACTGTGTCTGCCCATGAGAAATTTATTATTTACTATTCTACGAACATGAAGAGCTATAATATGCTTTTATGTTACAGCTATTGGGGATTCTATTTCTCATGTATGTGCAGAACCCCAAAAGAGAAAAAGTTCCATCCTTCCATCTGTTCTTCAAATTCCTTGGAGCAAAAGTGATGACATACACTTTCATGGAAATGGTCTTTAAGACTAAAAATAAAGGAACTACAGAAGAGGACAAAATAGATGACTAGTAGATCCCCTCCTTTACTGTTTTCCCAATGTAGTTAGGGTCTCGGCAGACACAATTTGAGATATCATTAGAACAATCAGGGAGTTTTGTCTCCTATACCATGAGCTCCTTGAAGGAAGGGAGCATGTCATCAGCAGCACTGTATGTATCCTTAGCACTTGGCACCAGGCCTGGCCTGCAGAGAGTGTTCAAGAAAGGTCCCATGAACAGGCAGCTTCAAACTTTTGTAAACTTCTGGGGGACTCCTACATATGAATACTGTGGATCCAGTTTTTACAGATACTATTTGCAATTGAATAATAAGTTTTCTGAAGCCCCAAGCTGAGTGAATATGAGTGGATTGCTCTGGAATTTCCAGAACAATGCATTTTCATATAATGGGATTCAAGCCAAGTGAAGTGTAACTTAACCCTCAAGTCATATACCTTGATCCCAGTTGACCAAGGACAGACATTTTTGACCCATTAGACTAGGTTAGAGATATAATCTTTTAGGCACAGCTATAAATCTTGTATTTTCTCTTTTACAGAATTCATTGTTTTTATAATTCTTTCCTTAATGTTTATGTTTCCTGACAGAATGAGAGCTTCCTGAGGACATAGATCTAAAGAGTTGTTTTATTTATAGTCATCCCTGGCACATGCCACGTACCACATAGGAGACATTTAATAAATAACTGTTGCATAAATGAACAAAAAATGTACAAAATACAAATAACATATGATAACAAGAAAGGTGTAGTTAAAGGATAATGGATAAATAGGGAAAGGAGAAGTTATATAAGTCAGGAAGGCTATCAAGGAGGTGCATTTAAACTGAGTCTAGAAAGATGAGGAGGATTTAAAGTTCTGAAAATGAAAGTTCAGAAAAAGGAGTGGTGGCAGCCCTGCAAGGAAAGCCTTTCAAGTGAAGGAACAACAGTAGCAGAAATGGAGTTTGGTTACTTGGGCAGGAAAGTAGGGGATATGAAAATGAGCAGACAGAAATTGGATTGGAAAGGAAGTAAACCAATAGATATATATGTGAGGGATTGAGAATTTAAAGAATAAAAAATATAATTATGAAAATATGTATGATTGTTATCATAATTCAAGAATGGGATGATTCTCTTATTATTTTTTATTATTATTTATTATCATATTTCAAAAGCATCAGTGTGGTCCCATTCAGAAAATGTATAATAGGCCCTTTTAGAGAGAAGTAAAACTGAGTCATAATACTTTTTACTGTAATATAAAACCAATTTAGGGGCACCTGGGTGGCTCAGTCAGTTAATGGCCCGACTCTTGATTTTGGCTCAGGTCATGATCTCAGGGTCCTGAGATCAAGCCCCACATCAGGCTCTATGCTTAGCACAGAATCTACTTGTCCCTCTCCCTCTGCTCCTCCTCTAGCTCTCTCCCTCTCTTTCTCTCAAATAAAATAATAAATAAAATCTTAAAAAAACAATTTTATCATTTCATTTGCCTTAAGTATGATGGAAAATCCAGAGCAAGATAGTTAATGGTGAACATAAGGTTGTTATACTTGTTTGAAATAACTATTTCTGATTTGACCTCATAAGATCACTTCCTTGATATAACTATGCACTAAAGTCTCAAAGGTTAGACGTAGTTTAAGATGCTTTCTAGCCTATCTCTGACTAGTGTCTCATATATGACAGCATGGGGGTCATCTTCCCCTTCCTAGGCTCTCCAGGAAAAATCCCATTTGACAAATCTTAACAAGCTGGTGTGTTTTTTAAAAAATATCTGAGCTAAATACCTTTTTCTATGCCTTGTTAAATTTTTAATTGAGATATAATTGACATATAGCATTGTGTAAGTTTAAGGTGTATAACATGTTGGTTTGATACATTTATGTATTACAATATGATTACCCCTGTATAGTTGGGGCTGGGATGTGAGGGAATTACAGAGATATTGCTCAAGGGTACAAACTTCCAGTTAGAAGATGAATAAATTCTAGGGATGAAAAGCAGAGCATTGTGATTATAGTTAAATTTCTTCCTCCACTTCAGGAAGATGGAGGGTCATCATTTCACAACCATCAACAGTGTTGTTTTCCACCTACAATGTTGACCCTGTACTCAATTACACAATATACCATCAAATAACCTTCCACTTTTAAATAGCCTTTTAATTCAAAAGACTCCTGGAGAGAATCAATATGACTTTCTGTTTTCATCTCTACTTATTTCACCTCAAAAATGTACAGAGAAGTATAAACTTTGTACAGATTCCCATCACAGCATGTAGAGTTTAATACCCACCCACTATCCACCCGAAAAGGTGAATAACCATACAAGGAAATGGAATGCGCCACTTAGCACCACTCTATGAGCAGTTTAAAATGACAGCTTTGCAGAACATATGTGAGCTCAGAATAAAGACCCTTGGTAAATTCATGCAATATGCTTTGTACACTAATAAAATTCATCATAGTCTCTTGGAATACAACAATTATTCATGCTCCCTCATTTTTTTTTGGAGAAGAACAAATGGAAATACTTCTTTATAGAAACATGTTGGGATGAAGGCAAATGGGATGTGATTTTTCTCAGGTGTGTAGTTCAGCGACAGAGCAGCCTGACTATGAAGGTCGGCAGCAATATTGCGTTTTCCTGTCAAAGCACTGGAATTAAGTGAAATGGATTTGAAATAGAAGAACATATTGTACTGCACTTCTTATGGAAGAAAACATATCCCTATAACACTTTGTACAAGCTAACATTAGACATGGTAATTAAATTCAGTGGTTGTTCCAAGATTAATAGATGCTTTACTTCAAGTACTTTGCTAACAGAACAGAATCAGATGGAAGCAAAATGAGAGAAAAATGAATCTTATCTTTTTCATTTCACTGAGCTACAGGAAAGCACTTTGCAGCTAACCCTTTGCAAAGACCCAATACACAGTCTCATGAGGTGGTCCCCCTTCCTTCTGATGCACATAATTCACAAACACATTGACTGTAAAGCAATATCTTTTGACTACCAGCTAAGTTCTATGTAGGCCTTTGACAGGATATATCATCATTCATATTAATTGTCAACATAATTTAAATCTGATTTTGAAATTCTCAGTTTGTGTCGATGAAGGTAATATTCCATAGGTTATCTTGACAATGAATTGACTTTTTCTTTTCAAAGAAAATATCGTGTGTTTAGGTCAAATCAACTTAAATTTTTACTTGTGAAAAAGCACCAAAATTAAGCAGCACATTTTACTGGTTTGAGTGGGCTTGCTTCTCCTAGATTGTTTTTCCAGTGCAGATACTTTCTGATCATTCATAATGGGAGAAGATAACGTATATACATCCTGATAGAATGTACTGAGAAAGGCACAACATTACTTTTGTGGTATTCCTGTCAAAACCGCACACTCTGGGGCACCTGGGTGGCTCAGTGGGTTAAAGCCTCTGCTTTCGGCTCAGGTCATGATCTCAGGGTCCTGGGATCGAGGCCCGCATCGGGCTCCCTGCTCAGCGGGGAGCCTGCTTCCCCCTCTCTCTCTCTGCCTGCCTCTCTGCCTCCTTGTGATCTCTCTCCCTCTGTGAAATAAAAAAAAATCTTTAAAAAAAAACCAGCACACTCTGAAATATAATCATTAGAAAAATCCAAATGGAGGGACTTTAATGATTCTTTAAAAATGTCAATGTCATAAAAGAAAAAGAAAGGCTATAGAACTGTTTCAGATTAAAGGAGACTAAAGCAATATGAACAACTAAATGTAATATGAAATCCTGGACAGGCTCTTATACTTTAAAGAATGCTTATAAGGGATTTTATTTAATTGCCAAAATTGAAATATGGATTATAGATTAATAGTATTGTATCAATGTTAAATTTTCTGATTTTCATAATGTGATTATGTAAGAGAATATCCTTGTTCTTGGGAAATACATATTTATATATCTAGAAGTAAAGAGGACTAATTTCTGAAACTAACTCTTAAATGATTCAGAAAAAAATATATCAATATCTGTCTATCTATCCAGAGACAAAGTGATAAAACAAATGGGAAAGAATATTGACACCCAGTAAATCAAGATAAAAGACACATGAAAATGTTTCATACTATTTTGCAGCTCTTATGTAAGGTTGAAATTATTTTCTAATTAAAAGTTTAAAAAATACTTTAAAAATATTTTTTCTGTACTTGCTATTAATCATGAGTTGTTTCAAAATTCTTGTCTTCCCTGGCTTTCATCACTAATTTCATCAGTGAAATTATTAATAATGACACAAAAATTCTTTTTTAAAATTATTTTAATTTTTTATTATGACATAAAAATTCTTAATGATGTCAAAGAACTATAAAAAAATGACCTGTTCTAAATTATGTAAAACTCACTTAAAATCTGTTGGATTTGAAGTAGGATTCACTGGTGTCAACTTTAGATCCATTGCTTGACTATGAGTTTTACACAGACCAAATTTACGTACTTACTCAGTGGATATTACAAATATTCTTTACCATTGTTGTGTGAGAATTTTCTACTTGGTTCTGCAGCTTAATTCAATGTATCCCATTTCATCTAAGTGTAATGTTTTTAAAGGAATTTAAGTTTGATCATTTTTAAATGACATAATTTGAGACAATTGCTCTTCTTGAGGAGGTTCGTAGGTGTATGATCCCAGTGTTTTGGGGAGGCATTATTGACATGTAGTGGGAGGAGTTCAGAAATGAGAGACACTAAGTGGGAGAAACCTAGTCCATGAGTCCATGAAATAATCTTACTTCCTGCACTACCTTCAATTGTCCTACTTGACATTCATGATGGTAAAAACCTGTTAATAACTATCAAATATAGAGCATAATTCCATTTTTTAAATTTAAAAAGTATTTTGCAAAATTGTAATGATCATATTTTCCAGGAATGTAAATGTTACTACCATACACACTGAGGAAAGACTGAATTCATTTTGTTTGGAATTTTGCTAGAAACTATTTACTAATTTGGAAAATCATGCCTCTAATGGCAGTGCCATTCATATTTGAGTGGTTGACACAGCACACCTGAATCGGTCTGTATTATATACCTATCCCCATTATGGAGATTCCAGAAATATACATGAATATAACTATTTAGCTTTTATTTAAAAATTTTAAAAAAATTAAAGTTTCAACAATATTCAGTTGCGCATTATCTTCTTTCTTTTTTTTACTTGAAAATTACCTGATTTGGGCTCTTGGCTTTTATTATTATTATTACTATTCTTATTGTTGACTTTACTTTTTAGAGCAGCTTTAGGTTCACAGCAAAACTGAGCAGAAAGTACAGAGCATTCTTACATACCTCCTCCTATGGACAGCCTTGCCCAGTGCCAACACCTTGCACCAGAATGGTACATTCATTATAATCAATGAACCTACATTGACACATCATTATCAAACAAAATCCTTCATTTTTATTATGATTCATGCTGATTTACATCATTCTGTGAGTTTTGACAAATGTATAATGACCTGTATCCACCATTACAGGATCATACAGAACAGTTACACTGCCCTAAAAGCCCTCAGTTTTCCACCTATTCCTCTCTCCCTGTTCCCTAACTCCCAGCAACTGCTAAACTTTTTACCATCTCCATGGTTTTGCCTTTTCCAGGATGTCATATACTTGGAATCAGAACCCTGACTAATACATACTGTATTAGCCTTTTCAGATAGGCTTATTTCACTTAATCATATGCATTTAAAGTTTATCATTTCTTTTAAATCCAAATTTAATTATAAGTACTACTAAGTATATGACTCTTCTGTGATTGTGCCCACTTACATTTGAAATATATTTTATATTAAAAATTACTTTCCTTTTATTTTTTTCTTTATATCACAGGATATTATGTAGATTTTAAAAAATTGCCCACAGCAGGCAAGGAGAGCCTATGCAGATGACTGGCCTGAAGGATGGAACAGCCAAAACACAACAGCAGAGTGCATGCAGGACACACTAGAGACACTCCCTGAGGCACCAGGCTGTGGGCACTACATGACCTCTTCTTCATAAGGCCATTACTTTCAGAAGCAGGAGATATAACTGACTTTTCTAACAAAAAGAAGGCAGAGACTTAGATAAAATGCCAAGAGGGAGGAAATTTATCCCAAATGAAAGAACAAGATAATATCACAGCCAGAGATCTAGGTGAAACAGATATAAGTAATATGTCTGATGGATATTTTAAAGTGAGAGTCCTATGCTCACTGGGCTTGAGAAAAGAATAGAAGACATCAGTGAGACCCTTAAAACAAATATGAAAGAGTTAAAAAATAATCAATTAGAGATGAAGAGCACAATACACAAGATTGGAAACAGGCTTGATGAATAGTAGGCTAGAAAAAGCAGAGGAATGAATCAGTGACCTAGAAGGTAAAATAAGGGATACTAATGAAGCTGAACAAAAGAGAAAAAGAAGAATTATGCAACATTAGAATAGATTTAGGGAATGTAGTGACTATATCAAACATAACAGCATTCATATTATAGGAGTCCCAGAAGAAGAGAAGGAAAAGGGGGCAGAAAATTTATTTCAAGAAATAATAACAGAAAACTTTCCTAATCTAGGGAAGGAAACAGACATCCAGATTCAGGAGGCACAGAGAAATCCCATCAAAATCAACAAAAGCAGGCCAACATCAAGATGTACAGTAATTAAATTTGCAAAAATAGTGATAAAGAAAAAATCTTAAAAGCAGCAAGACAAAAGAAGTCCTTAACTTATAAGAGGAAACCCGTAAGTCTAGCTAGAGATTTCTCAACAGAAACTTGCCAAGTCAGAAGAGAACAGCATGATATAGTCAAAGTGCTGAATGGGAAAAATCTGCAGCCAAGAATACTCTATCCAGCAAGGCTATCATTCAGAATAGAAGGAGAGATATAGAGTTTCCCAGGCAAACAAAAACTAAAGCAGTTTGTGACCAGTAAAACTACCCTGCAAAAATATTAAAGGGAACTCTTCGAGTGCAAAGGAGAGACCAAAAGTGACAAAGTTAAGAAAGGATCAGAGAAAATCTCTGGAAACAATAACAAAAGAAGTAATAAAATGGCAATAAATAAATACATGTCTATCAATAATTACTTCAAATGTAAAAGGACTAAATGCTCCAATCAAAAGACATAGGGTGTTAGAATGGATAAATAAAAACCAAGACCCATATATATTCTGCCTGCAAGAGACTCATTTTAGACCTAAAGACACCTGCAGGTTGAAAGTGAGGAGGTGGAGAAACATTTATCATACAAATGGATGTCAAAAGAAATCTAGTGTAGCAATACTTTTAGTGGAAAAACTTGACTTTTTTGTTCTTGTATTTTTTGAATTTTTTAAATTTATTCATTTGAAGCAGAGAGATGGGGGAGAGAGAGAGAGAGTGAGAGAGAGAGAGAGAAAAATATGAGCAGGGAGAGAGGCAGGCAGAGGGAGAGGGAGAAGCAGGCTCCCCTCTGAGCCAGGAGCCTGACGTGGGGACTCAATCCTAGGACCCTGGGATCATGACCTGAGCTGAAGGCAGACACCTAATTGACCGAGCCACTCAGGCACCCCTCTTCTATTGTTTTTATCCTGCTTTGGTATCAGGGTAGTACTGGCCTCATGGAATTATTTTGGATGTGTACCCTCTATTCCATTATTTGTAAGACTGTGATAAAGTTATTTTTTTTTAAATATTTGGTAGAATTTGCCGATGAATCCGCGTGGTCTTGTTTTTTTCTGTGTTGGGAGATTTTTGATTCCTAATTCAATTTTCATTCTTGTTATTGGTCTAGGATTTCCTATTTCTTGGATTCAAGACTCATGATTCAACTTTGGTAACTGGGTTTTTTTTTAGGAATTATTTATTTTTTTCCCTAAGTTATCTGATTTGTTAGTATATAATTGTTTATAGTAATCTGTTATCACATTATGTATTTCTGTGGCTGTCTATTGAATTGTTTTCCATTTTTCACTTTGGTTTTTGAGTCTTCTCTCTCTTCCTTTTAGTTAATATAGTTAAACATTGCCAATTCTATTTTATTTTATTTTTTGAATAATGGGTCATTACTTTCAATGTTATGTTATTGCTTATTCTGGTCTCTATTTTATTTATTGTAGATTTTTATTTCTTATTTCCTTCCTCTACTAAGTTCAGCTAAGTTTCTTCTATTTATAGTTCCTTGTGGTGTAATGTTAGGTTGTTTATTTGAGCTTTTTTTTAAATATAAACATTTATAGCATAAATTTTACTCTAACATCTGCTTTTGCTGCATACTATAGGTTTTGGAATATTCTGTTCTTTCTCTTTTGGTTTGAAACATATTTTTATTTGCTGTTTGATTTCTTATTTGGCCCATTGCTTGTGCAGTAGTGTGTTGATGAATATTTACATATTAAATATTTAATATTTTCATTGTAGATTCCAGATTTGTTTTATTGTTGATCTTTAGTTTTGTACCATTCTGGTTGGAAAATATACTTGATATGATTTGAATCTTCTTAAATTTGTAATATCTATTATACCTCTTTTTATGTAATTTAACCAGGGGATTCTTCAGTGTGTACTTGAAGAAACTGTGTGTTCTATTTTTCTTGACTGGAATGTTTTATATATATATATATATATTAGAACCATGTATTCTGAAGTATACTTCAAGTAAAAAATGTTCTCGTTGAAAAAAAATAACTTTAACTGAGGGTACTCAATTAAAATAAACCATGTCAGAGGGGAGGTGGGTGGGGGGAAGAGAGAAATAGGTGAAGGGGATTAAGAGTACACTTATCATGATGAGCACTGAGTAATGATATATAGAATTGTTGACTTATTATATTGTATACCTGAAACTAATATTAACACTGTATCTTACCTATACTGGAATTAAAATTAAAAACTTAATAGAAAAGTAAAAAAAAATTACATGTCATGATAGATTACATTACCCTTGAATTTCACCTCAATATAGCACAGGGGATGATATAAAATATTTTTTCCCTTTTAAAACTTAATTTATTTTTAAATTTTTATTTGAAAAAAATTCCAACTTTATTGGGATATAGTTGACAAACATTCTATATATTTAGGTTGCAAAATGTGATTTACTTTAAGTTATACAATGTGATATGGAATCTAAAAAAGTTGAAATCATAGAACCAAAGATTAGAACAGTGGTTGACAGGAGTTAGGGGTGGACGAAATGAGATGTTGGTCAAATGGTACAAATTTTCAGTTATGACTAAATTTGGGGGATCTAGTGTATGGCATGGTGATTATAGTTAGTAATAGTATAGTGTATAGTTAAAATTGCTAAGAGTGTAGATCATAAATGTTCTCACCACACACACACAAATGGTAACTATGTGAGGGGGATGGATGTGTTAATTAACTTGATTGTGATAATCATTCACAATGTATACATATATAAGTCATCATATTATAAAACATTTCTTTAAAAATGTAGTGGGGATGTTCCTAAAAAATTTAAAAATTGAATTACTACATGATCCAACAATTCCATTCCTGGGTATATATCCAAAAGAATTGAAAGTAGTGTCTTAAAGAGATAGTTGTACACCCATGTTCATAGGATCATTATTCCCAACAGCCAAGAGGTGGAAGCAACCCAAATGTCCATTAACAGATAGATGAGTAAACAAAATGTGATATATACATAGGATGGAATATTATTCAGTTTTATAAAGGAAGGAAAGTCTCACATATGCTATAATATGGATAACACTTGAGGACATTAAGCTAAATGAAATTATCCAGTAACAAAAAAGACAAATAGTATATTATTTCACTTCTATAGGTACCTAGACTAATGAAATTCATAGAGACAGAAAGTAGAATAACGGTTGCCAGGAGCTGGAGGGAGGGGGAGTGGGGAGTTAATGTTTAATGGGTATAGAGTTTCAGGTTTGCAAGATGAAAAGAGTTCTGAAACAAGACAAGGATGTTCACTCTCACCACTTTTATTCAACATAGTACTGGAAGTATTAGCCACAGCAATCAGACAAGAAAAAGAAATAAAAGGAATCCACTTTGGTAAGGAAGAAGGAAAACTGTCACTATTTGCAGATAACATGATACTATATAAAGAAAATGCTAAAAACTCCACCAAAAATGCTATTAGAACCAATGAATGAATTCAGTAAAATTGCAGGATATAAAATTAATATACAGGAATCTGTTTCATTTCTATACACTAATAATGAACTAGTAGAAAGAGAAATTAAGAAAATAATTCCATTTACAATTGGATCAAAAAGAATAAAGTACCTAAGAATAAATTTAACCAAGGAGGTGAAAGACCTGTACTCTGAAAACTATAAAACATTGATGAAAGAAATTGAATATGACACAAACAAATGGAAAGATATACTATGCTCAGGGTGTCTGAATGGTTAAGTCATTAAGTGTCTGCCTTCAGCTCAGCTCATAATCCTAGGGTCCTGGGATAGAGCCCCATGTATGGCTTCTTCCCTGCTCAGTGGGGATCCTGCTTCTCCCTCTCTCTCTGCCCCTCCACCCCGCTCATGCTCTCTCTTCCTATCTCTATCTCTCAAATAAACAAATAAAATCTTTTTTAGAAAGAAAGATATACTGTGCTCATGTACTGGAAGAATTGATATTGTTAAAATGTCCATACTACTCAAAGCAATCTGCAGGTTCAATGAAATTGCTATCAAAATACCAATACTATTTTTCACAGGACTGGAAGAAATAATCCAAAAATTGGTATGGAACCACAAAAGACCCTGCAGAGCTAAAGCAATCTTGAGAAAGAACAAAGCAGGAGGTATCACGATTCCAGATTTCAAGATATACTACAAAGCTGTAGTAATCAAAACAATATGGTGCTGGCATGAAAACAGATACATAGATCAATAGGATAAAAAGAGAATAGAATAGTGAATTAGGATAGAATAGAAAGCCCAGAAATAAACCCACCATTATATGGTCAATTAATCTTTGACAAAGGAGGAAAGAATATGCAATGGGGGAAAAGACAGACTTTTCAATAAGTGGTGTTGGGAAAACTGGACAGCTACATGCAAAAATATGAAACTGGACCGTTTTCTTAAACCATACCCCAAAATAAAGTCAAGATATATAAATGTCTAAATGTAAGAAGAGAAACCATAAAACTAAAGGAAAACATCAGCAGTAAGGTCTTGGACTTAGCAATATGATTTTGAATCTGTCTTCTCAGGCAAGGACAACTAAAATAAGAATAAACAAATGCTGAGTGAAATAAGTCAAGCAGAGAAAGTCAATTATCATATGGTTTCACTTACTTGTGGAACATAAGGAATAACACGGAGGACATTAGAAGAAGGAAAGGAAAAGTAAATTGGGGGAAATTGGAGGAGGAGACAAACCATGAGAGCCTGTAGATTCTGAGAAACAAACTGAGGGTTATGGAGGGGAGGGGGGCTGGGGGGATGGGTGAGCCTGGTGGTGGGTATTAAGGAGGGCACGTATTGCATGGAGCACTGGGTGTGGTGCATAAACAATGAATCTTGGAACACTGAAAAAATAAAACAAAATAAATAAAAATTAAAAATAAAAAAAACAAATGAGACTACATCAAATTAAAAAGCTCTTGCACAGCAAAAGAAACTATCAATGAAACAAAAAGGCAAACTACTGAATGGGAGAAGATATCTGCAAATGATATATCCAATAAAGGATTAATATCCAAAATATATAAAGGATTCATGCAACACAACCCCCCAAAAACAATCTGATTAAAAAAGTCAGAAGATTGGATAGACATTTTTCCAAAGAAGACATGCTGATGGCCAACAGACACATGAAAAAAATGTTCAACATCATTAATCATCAGAGAAATGCAAATCAAAATTACAATGAGATATCACTTCTCACCTGTCAGAATGGCTAGTATCAAAAAGACAAGAAAAACAAGTCTTGGCAAAGATGTAGAGAAAAGGGAACCTTTATACACTGTTGGTGAGAATGTAAATTGGTGCAGCCATCATGGAAAACATTATGGAGATTCCCGAAGAAATTAAAAATAGAAATACTATACAATCTAATAATTCTACTTCTGGGTATTCACTCAAAGAAAATGAAAACACCTACTCAAAAAGATATATGCACCCTTATGTTTATTGCAGCATTATTTATAATAGCCAAGATATGGAAGCAACCCAAGTGCTGTTCATCAATAGATGAATGGATAAAGAAGATATAATTTACTATCTATCATCTATCTATACTCAGCCATAAAAAATAACAAAATTTTGCCATTTGCAACAAAATGAATGAACCTAAAGGGTATTATGTTAAGTGAAATAAATCAGACAGAGAAAGGCAAATACCAGATGATTTGACTTATATATGAAATCTAGAAAACAAAACAAAAACAGAAACAGACTCATAAATACAGAGAACTGGTGGTTTCCAGAGTGGAGGGGAGTGGGGAGATGGATGAAATAACTGAAGGGAAAAAAAGACATTCTGGAGATTGGCTGCAAAATAGTGTGAATATACTTAACTCTACCAAGCTATAGAGTTAAAAATGGTTAAGATGGTAGGTTTTATGTTATGTATATTTTACCACAGTTAAATAAAAAACAGGGTGGAAGGGCACTGCATATGATAAGAGTTGAGATTCACTGCTCTTCAGGGTTGAAGGAGAGGCGTGGTCTAGGGTCTATGACCCCACTTTTCTCTTCCCAGCATGTTATACATCCTCCAGTGTAGAGACAAGAAACATGAAAGGGAAAAGTCATCTTCTCATAGGACTACCAATGGCAAGTCAATTAAACCCACTGTGTAGGTTTTCACTGAGCACTCATCTGTCAAAAGATTCAGTGTGGGCAGCTCACAATCCCAATAACCCTGCTTGAAGGAATTACCTCTAAGCAGCTTCCCTGGGAGACTTAGCACAGCTCCTAGCTGACTCTCAGCTGGGGTCTCTCACCACATCCACATCCATCACTTTCTTCTGAACACCTTTGCTCCAAGTGAGCAGTATCCTAGCAATTCTGCAGCCTGTTTCTGTGACCTATTGTCAAAGGAGGGATCCATTTTTTTTAATACACTTCAGACAGTGAAAACTGGGAACTTGAGTGATCAGGCATTTTTTCCCTAAGAGACCTGGTCCCTTATACTTCTCATATTTCTCTATTACATATGGAGGCAAAGCAATATGCCCAATGATAAAGACATCTGCTTTCCCTTCTAGATCTGCCCAAATATTAGCTAGTTTTCTTAATATTGGAGGAGTAACCAAGAGAGTGAACCCTCGTTTCCTCCCTCAGGAAGGTGAGGTGAACAGATACTATTTTAGGAAAATAGGAGGAATAGAAATACAGGAACACTGATACAGGAACAGTTTGTAGTCATATCTCCATTTGCAGGTGGACCCTAGGCATGCCCCCAAGATGCCTGCTCATCTCCTTATCATACTTTTAGTTCTCTTTATGGAAAATGCCAGGTAGCATAGAATCTTTGAGCCAAGAGCTAAGCTTCTTTAAACTCAGTCCGAGAAAATGTATCTTTATTTCAAATAAGGCTTAATCTCAGCTATAATCTCTATTCTATAATCTCTAGAAAAGGAAAAATGTCTCAAACAGTACTTCATGGCACTCTGTCACACAAGTCTTACAAACAGTTATTTTGTTGCAGACAACCACCTGCACCCTCCTAGTTATATTCTTTCATCCTTTTTGTGCATACTCTTACTAGGCCTGCCTGAATTTCACTCCTTCTACCTAGCCCCCCACACAGACACGCAAGCCATATCTTGCCTTTCACAGCTTCCTACTCCAATTCTTCACTCTGAACTTGCTTTGGACTTTGGTTTCCTTCACTGATTCATTCACTAATTTAGTCAAAAAAAATTAAGCATCTTCTGTGTGCCAAGCCTTCCCAATGCTGAAAATTCCACTGCCTATGGCAATCCCTATAACCTCAGGAAAGAAACTCCTTATTCCAAGCCTGGCTCTCATAAATCTTTCCATTCAGGTTTGCACAGGTTCCTGGAACACTCTTCTCCATCCCCCACCCCCAGATCTAGCATCTTTGATAGGAAAATTATCACTACCTTGCTTAGGGCTTATGAGTTTCCTCATCTGAAGGGCTACTTTTGCTCTTCAAGATCTTCTGCCACTTCCCGATATTCTTCTAGCAATGGATAGGTATTTCCAAATCATGAGAAACCACTCTTTCTATATCAGGTAACTGCTGCATAACAAACTACCTCAAAACTCAGTGTCAAACACCAGTTAATTACTCATTATTGCAAATATATCCTTGTGTTAGTCTCTGCTCTAGCTCGAGGCTAGCCAGTCTAGGGCACCATAGTTGTAGCAACTCTGATTCACATGTCTTTTTTTCTTTTTTTAAAGATTTTATTTATTTGACAGAGAGAGAGAGAGAGGGAGAGATCACAAGCAGGCAGAGAGGCAGGCAGAGAGAGAGGAGGAAGCAGGCTCCCTGTTGAGCAGAGAGCCCAATGTGGGGCTCGATCCCAGGACCCCGAGATCATGACCCAAGCCAAAGGCAGAGGCTTAACCCACTGAGCCACCCAGGCGCCCCTGATTCACATGTCTTTAATCTTGCCCCTGGGAGCAGCAGACTAAGTTAGGTATGTTCTTTTCACTTGGAAGGCATAAGCACAAGAATGAGTGAGCTCAATTGTGCAAGCACTTTTGAAGACTCTACCATATTTGTTAATTGTCCAAAGCATGTAATTGTGACTGAACTCAGGAGCTCAGAATTAATGTTCCACATACGTTGGAGAGGACTGCAAAATTACATGACAAAGGACATGGATACAGGCAGAAGTGAAGAACTGGAGTTACTGATACAACAATTTGCACTTCTTAGGCCTCTACCCCCACTCATTTCTCCTATAGTCTTTCCCTTCATCCATATATCTGCCCAAACCACACTTCAGTTTGCCATGCCTTTTGGCATTATTTGCCTTTCTCTGGAAAACTTTTAATTTGCATTTAGGCTGCTTAAATTCAGTTTGTTTACCTCACTGTCATGTTTACATCTTTGTCCTACATAGTGAAATGGCAAAATCTAGTACAAGAATAATCTTAATACACATAAAATTATTTTTGAACTAGAAAGCAGCTTATGAAAATATGATTATTAAAGATGTATTATTATTAAAGAATATCCTAGTAGGCACCTGGGTGGCTCAGTGGGTTAAAGCCTCTGCCTTCGGCTCAGGTCATGATCCCAGGGTCCTGGGATCGAGGCCCGCATCGGGCTCTCTGCTCAGCAGGGAGCCTGCTTCCCCCCCTCTCTCTGCCTGCCTCTCTGCTTACTTGTGATCTCCCTCTCTTTTGTCAAATAAATAAAATCTTAAAAAAAAGAATATCCTAGATCAGAATTTGAAGAACTGCTTCATGTGCAATTTGATTAGGAGATGGTCCTTTTGGTCCAAGTCTACAGCTTTGAGTTAGTTTTGAGAAGGCAAACATGCCCAGAACGTGCAAGGAGATGTACAAATTTAAATGGTGAGGTTTAAAAAGACACATGGCTCCCCACGCATTCTTTAACTTGGTGGCAGTGAAAGAACTGGTAATTCTGGAATGATGTTGACATGAACTTATTTCATGCAGGCTGGTTCAAAGAAGTTGACAGAGAAACAAGTAGTGGCAGAATCAACTGTGACCTTAGGGCAGTATGATATGGAAAGATCACTAAATTGGCAGCTTGGAACTCTGAATTTTAGACCCAAATAAGCCACCATATTAGCTGTGTGTACTTGGATGAGTCTGTTAACCTCTCTGAATCTTAGCTTTCTCATCAGCAAATGTGGGCTAAAACTGGATAATCTGAAGGCTTTGCCTAGTTCTAATATTCCATGATCCTAAGAAGTAATATGACATATCTAAAAACTGGAATCCTTTCCAATTGGTTCTAAGCATATCATCGTTGCTAAAAAGAAATGTAAGGATTTGCCTGAGTTAATTATGTATGATGAAAAGATAAACCTTACCATATATAATGTCCCCAGTCCTGTTGTATCTTGAAGTTAGACAAAAATATATAACTTACTTTAAAAACCCTCATTTTAGCTACTAGAAAAACAGCTCAAAATGTATGATAATGGGTTAGCATAATCATGTTTATATGTAGAGAATCCTTTTACCCCCATTTAACAAGTGCATGTCCTAAATAATATAATGAAGGCCCTGCTAATGAATGGTGACTGGAGTGTCTTTCACCACCCCCAAGAACTGATTTTAAGCAATCAATGATGGCATATTTTTCAAATCCCCACTGCTGTTATTTTAGTTACATGCATAAAGGAATGGCAAAGATATTGTAATTGATTTGCTGGCAAGTTTACAGCCTCCATCAGTGTTTTATTGGGTTTATGCAACTTCATGTGAATTTCAACAGTTAAAGTTATCCACTTATTATTTTTCAGTGCATTAAGTTGGTAGTATGATGGGCTGTCTTCGGATATAGGTTATGTCTTCCGTCTACTTCTCGTTACCATTAGTAAGTTAGATGGTTTTTAGACCATAATTACTGCCACTTGAGCTCTTAGAATCAACACATTCACTTTACAGTTCAAAGGAGCTCTATCACCAAAAGCCAAATATTTTGGATACATGGGAGTAAACAATCATTATGAAAAAATAAGTTCTTTCTCACATTATAAATAGATGAGATCATGCCAGAGCACTTTGTACATTATAAAACGCTATGTTAAAATTCTTTGTATTTTCATCTATTTTTTGTTGTTCAGAATTGTAAAATTAATGAAATCTTTGTGCACAAATGATTATTAGCTATTGTAGCTTTCACCACCAGTCTAATGTCCCTAACTGTCATCTTTAATTAAAACACTGAAGTTGTTATATTTACTATTTTACACTTCTCTCCTTCTGTCTTTAGTCTCTTTTATGTGTGCATCTCCATAAATAAGTAAAAGCTTCACAATGCAAAATAGCTACCATTCCCTGATTGAAGCCCTTTTTTGTCCTTTAATTAAAATCTCACTCTAAGAAGGAAACAATCAACAAAACCAAAAAGCAGCCTATGGAATGGGAGAAGATAATTTGAAAATGACATATCTGATAAAGGGTTACTATCAAAAATATATAAAGAAATTATAAAACTCAAAACCCAAAAAACAAATAATCCAGGTAAAAAATGGGAAAAAGACATGAACAGACATTTTTCCAAAGGATAAATACAGATGGCTATCAGACTCATGAAAAGATGCTCAGCATCACACATCGTCAGGGAAATACAAATCAAAACTACAATGAGGTACCACATCACACCTGTCAGAATGGCTAAAATTAACAACACAGGGAACAATAGGTGTTGGGTAGGATGTGGAGAAAGGGGAGCCCTCTTATACTGTTGGTGGGAATGCAAAGTGGTGTAGCTTCTTTGTAAAACAATATGGAGGTTCCTCAAAAAGTTAAAACTAGAATTATCTTATGACTCAGCAATTGCACTACTAAGTAAAGGATACAAAAATACTGATTCAAAGGGACACAGGGAGGTGGGCAGGGGAATGGGTTAAATGGGTGATGGGTATTAAGGAGAGCACTTGCTGTGATGAGCACTAGGTGTTGTATGTAAGTGATGAATCACTACGTCCTATACCCAAAACTAATATTGTACTGTATGTTAAGTAGCCAATTTAAATTAAAACTTGGAAAAAATAAAGCTTATGGGGATAAAAAATAAAATAAAATAAATCTCTCTAATCAAGTCTGAGTTTTAAGTCCATCTTTTCTTGTCTCTTAAAATTTAAGTGACCAAGAGATACATCTGTGGAAACACTTTTATTTATTTTTTTTATTTTTTTTTTATTTATTTTTTATTTCACAGAGGGAGAGAGATCACAAGGAGGCAGAGAGGCAGGCAGAGAGAGAGAGGGGGAAGCAGGCTCCCCGCCCAAGCAGGGAGCCCGATGCGGGCCTCGATCCCAGGACCCTGAGATCATGACCTGAGCCGAAAGCAGAGGCTTTAACCCACTGAGCCACCCAGGCGCCCGAGTGGAAACACTTTTAAAATTTAATCCTCATAAATGCCCAATGCTAATATGACTCTACAGTCTTGCATTCAAGTCTAGAAAATTATTTAATGTTTTCTTAGGGGGTCCTCATTCTCTATTTGGTAAAATCCTTCCATTTTAATCCCTCTAAAATGGTATTCTAAAATCACTTCTAGCTTTTGATGTTTCTTCAATTTCTAAGGAGACCCTGTATCAGAAAAACATGCTATGGTATCCAGGTTCTTTTATCATTTCCGTCAAATTAATTTATGTTAAGGAAAATCCATTTCTACATCTGACATCCTCAATCACTGTACTATAGCATAAGCAAAATTGATATCCTAATTTATGCCTATCAGTTTAGACTAGAATTTCTCAACCTCAGCACTATGCACATTTTTGGCCAGATAATACTTTGCTGTGGGGGTTGACCTGCACCTTATAGGATGCTTAGCAGCATCTATGGCCTCAACCCACTAAATGCCAGTATCACCTCCCTGAGATTGTGACAACCAAAAATGTCTCCAAATGCCCCTGTGAGACAGCGTTTCTCCTAACTGAGAAATTACATGGAGCTGGTCTTAGAAAATTGAACTTTATCTTGAACCATTCTGTCTTCACTTCCTCAAGGCTGTGTATGTGGTCTGTTGCCTCAGAATAATGATTAATCACCTTCTGAAGGCCCCTGATGTGTGGTCTGAGCAAATGAGGTATTTCCATGTCACCACTGGCTTAGATTTATCAAGGTATTCCTCAGCTCAGTTTTTATATTTTTAAAGGTGGAAGCTTTGATTTGGTCAATTTAACCTGCAATGCATGATCATTCTCTGTTACTAAGACATTCTCTGTTACTAAGAACAGGAATTGTTCTATGCGGAACTAACTATTCATCTGCAGTAGAGACCACCTACTTATACTGGCTTACAATGTGCTATTTGTGCTTTTAAGTGCTACTTATACAGTATCTCATTTAGTTCTTCTGTTTCACCTATGATGAAAGTGAGGCAGGAAACCCAATTTCCTGGGAACTTCTTATCCAGATTCCAGATAAAGCAAATGTTCTAGTCCTTTAAAACCCCTAAACTGTTTCTGCATTCTTGGCTATGCTCATTTTGTGACCTTGAACAACTTGTTAAAACTCTAAATGTTTTAATTTTTGTCAATAGTGTTAGTTATTATCATAATTATAGAAACTATAGTTTGAGAAAAAATTATTCTTTGGCTTTAGAATTCTACTTGAAACCTCCCTCAGCAGAAGCTTTGGATTTCCATGTAGCTTGTTGTTGCAATTTTGTAACATTAGAGTTGTTCCTTTTGTTTCTCCTTTCTTTGAAGTTTCAGACATTCTCGACATATAGACACCCAATAAATCCTTGCCAAATGACTGCATAAACAACCATGAATAAATACAAACTGATTATCTAAAGAAATTCAAAGTATTTTTTCCCAAGTATATTAACAATCCTGGATATTCCAGCAGTTGATGATCCACTATGAATATTCTCATTTCTAGTTTGAAGTTATTGTGGTCAAAGAATGCACTCTGTAGGGTTTAAATTCTTTTAAATGTTTTGAGGTTTGTTTTACTGACCAGAATATATTATATCTTGGTATATATTCCATTGTTTCTTGAAAAGAATATGCATTCATCTGTTGTTAGATGAAATGTCCTATAAATGCCCGTGAAATTCTGTTGGTTAATGGTGTTAAGTTCTTCTATATCCTTGATTTTTCTTACTAGCTGTCCTATCAGTTTTTGAGAGAGAAGTACTGACGTTTCCAATTACAATTGTGGATTGATCTACTTCTTTCAATTTTTAAGTTTTTACTTCACATATTTTGAAATTCTGTTGTTTGCAAACATATTTTGGGTTACTATATTCTCTTGGTGGATTGACCTGTTATCAATATGTAATATCTCTCTCTGTCCCTGGTGGTTTTTTTTTGCTCTGAAGTCTACTTTAACTGATATTAATGGTCACTTGTGATTTCTTTTGATTATTATTTGCATGCTGTATTTTTCCATCATTTCAAATTCAACCTACAAATTTCATTTTATTTGAAGACAGTTTCTTGTAGATGGCATATAGTTGGGTCATTTTTTTAAAGGCCCCCTGCCAATCTGTTTTTTAATGTCATATTTAGAGCATTTATAAGTAATGTAATTGTTGCCATGTTAGGGGGCAAGTGTGCCATTTTACTTTGGGGATTTTTTAGGTTCTTTTTGTTCTCTCTGTTTTATATTTCTCTGTTTTCCTTTTGCTGTTTTTCTGTAGGTTAATTGACTATTTTTTATAATTCTGTTTCTAGCCATCTGAAGTTTTTCTAGTTTAGTTTTAGTTTATCTCTTTGTATAGGTTTTTTTAAACTAGTTGTTATAGGTATTTATCTGTCATCTATCTAGCCTATCAATCATTACATATCTATCTAAAAGCTGTCTAATGGTATTGTGGACTGAATGCTTGTGTCCCTCCAAAATTCATATGTTGAAATACCAAACCCAAATCTGATAGTATTTGGAGATAATACCTCTACAAAAATAAAGTTAAGTAACGTCATAAGGGTGGGATCCTGATCAAATAAGATCAGTGTCCTTGTAAGTAGAGACACAAGAGAGAGCTTTCTCTCCCTCTCTGTCTCCCTCTCTCTCTCTCTCTCTTTAGGTGAGGTGGGCACACGGTATTAAGGTGACCATCTACAAGCCAGGAAGAGAGGACTTACCAGAAACTGACCATGCTGACACTTTGGTCATGGACTTCTAGCCTTCAGAATTATGAGTAAATAAATGTCTGGTGTCTAGACCACCTGGCCTGTGACATTTTGTTATAGAAGCCCAAGCTTACTAGAACAACTTGTGTCAACATATTACATTTTGTGGGAAGTGTAAATATCATTCTTCCCTTTACATTCCTTTACACCCAATCATCTTAAATATTTTCTGTTTACCCTGAAAACTGTATCAGATCATATTACAAATTTTGCTGCAACCATCCAACACAATTTTGAAAACTCAAGAGGAAAAAAAGAATCTATTCAGTTAGCTTACATTTTTACTCTTATTTCTTTTTCCTTCTGATGTCCAAGATTGTTTTAATCATTTTATTCTGTTGAGAGAACTACCCTTAGCCATTTTTTTGGTTCAGTCTACTAGCAACACTTTTCTTAGTTTCCTTCATTGTGACTATAATTTCACCTCTGTCCCTGAGGATATTTTCATTGGATATAGGGTTCTGCGTTGACAGTACTTTTCTTTCAGCACTTGGAAAATGTTGTACCATTTTCTCCTGGTTTCCATGGTTTCTAATGAGAAATGTGCTGTCATTCAAATTGTTTGTCCCCCTATAGGTAATGCATTGTTCTTTGGTTTCTTTCAAGATTTTACCTTTGTACTTTTCTGATGTTTGATTATGATGTGTCTTCTTGATTTCATTGAAATTACCCTATGTGAATTTCATTAAGCTTCTTGAATTGGTATGTTTTTCCCCTTTTGCCAAGTTTGGAAAAACTTCAGTCACTATTTCTCAAATACTTTATAAACTGCTCTCTTCTTTCCTTCTGGGACTCTGAGGAAATGAATATTAGATCTTCTGTTATAGCCGCACAAATCCCTGAGGCTATGTCTATTTTTTTTTTTGGTCTACTTTCTCCCTTTTTTTCAGACTGGGTAATTTCTTTGTTCTAGTTTAAAGTTTATCAATCCTTTTCTCTGTGTCCATTATTCTATTTTAAACTCCAAAATACACTGTTAGAATTTTTGCTCTAAATCATTAATCATCTATCCAGAGAGTTAAATTATGAGCAAAACATTTTTTACATTCTTACATAGTTACTATTTCCAGGGATTTACATACATATTTCCTTTTAATATTGTTTTCCTTTGCATGAACTATTTCCTTCTTTCATAGTCCAGTTCTGCTGCTGATAACTGATTTTATGGTTTATATTTCTGAAAAAATGTTTATTTTACCTTCACTTTTGAAAGATATTTTCACAAGATAGAGAATTCTAGGTTGACAGTTTTGGCTTTTTTTTCCCTCTCTCTCTTCGGTACTTTATTTATTTATTTTTAATTAAAATTCAACTAGCCAACATATACTACATAATTAGTTTTAGATGTAGTGTTCAATCATTTATCAGTTGTGTATAACTCCCAGTGCTCATCATGTCACATGCTCTCCTTAATACCCATCACACAATTACCCCATCCCCCTACCCACCTCCCCTCCAACAATCCTCAGTTTGTTTCCTATAGTTAAGGGTCCTCATGGTTTGTCTCCCTCTCCAATGACTTCCATTCTGTTTTCCCTCCCTTCTCCTATGATCCTCTGTGCTGTTTCTTATATCCCACATATGAGTGAAACAATTGTCTTTCTCTTATTGACTTATTTCACTCAGCATAATCCCCTCCAATGGTAAGTATTCATCCTTTCTGATGGCTAAGTCATATTCCATTATGTGTGTGTGTGTGTGTAGCACATTTTCTTTATCCATTCATCTGTTGATGGACATCTTGGCTTTTTCCATTATTTGGCTATTGTGGAAATTGCTGTTACAAACATTGGGGTCCAGGTGCCCCTTTGGACCACTACATTTGTATCTTTGCAGTAAATACCTAGTAGAGCCATTCCTGGGTCGTAGGGAGGCTCTACTTTTAACTTTCTGAGGAACCTCCATATTGTTTTCCAGAGTGGCTGTACCAGTTTGCATTCCCACCAACAGTGTAAGAGGGTTCCCCTTTCTCTGCATTCTCTCCAAAATCTGCTGTTTTCTGTCTTGTTAATTTTAACTATTCTGACTATTGTGAGATGGCATCTCATTGTGATTTTGATTTGTATTTCCCTGATGCCAAGTGATGTGGAACATTTTTTCATGAGTCTGTTGGCCAGTTGTATATCTTCTTTGGAGAAATATCTGTTTATTTATTTTATTTATAACTGACAGATCTTGTTGGATAGACCCTTTAATTATGATATAGTGTCCCTCTTCATCCTATACTACAGTTTTTGGTTGAAAATCTAATTTGTCTCACATGAGGATTGCTACCCCAGCTTTCTTCTGATGTCCATTAGCATGATAAATGGTTCCCCACCCCCTCATTTTCAATCTAGAAATGTCTTTAAGGTCTAAAATGAGTCTCTTGTAGACAGCATATGGAATGGTATTGCTTTTTTATTCAATCTGATACCCTGTGTCTTCTGATTGTCAGGGCATTTAGCCCATTTACTGTTATTGTATTACCTATAAAGTCCCTGTTTCTGTGTGTTGTCTCTGTTTCTTCCCGGTCTTTGTTACTTTTGGGCTCTCTCTTTACTTATAGAATCTCCTTAATGTTTCTTGCAGGTCTGGTATGGTGATCAAAAATTCTTTTAGCTTCTGTTTGTCCTGGGAACTCTTTATCTCTCTTTCCATTCTGAATGACAGCCTTCCTGGATAAATTATTCTTGGCTGCATGTTGTTCTCATTTAGTACCCTGAATGTATCATGCTAGTCCTTTCTGGCCTGCCAGGTCTCTGTGGATAGGTCTGCTGCCAGCCTAATATTTCTACCCCTGTAGTTTAAGAACCTCTTTTCTCATGCTGCTTTCAGGATTTTCTCTTTATCTCTGAAATTTGCAAGCTTCACTATTTTATTTTGGGGTGTTTATTTTTCTTGATTTTGGGGGGTCTCTCTACCTCTTGGTCTTTAATGCCTGTTTACTTCTCCAGATTAGGAAAGTTCTCAGGCATGATTTGCTCAAATATGACTTCTCTCTCTCTCTCTCTTTCTTCTTCCTCTGGGACCCCAATATGAATTGAAAGGGATGTTGAACTACAGAACTCTATGATTAATATTATTTTGAGAGGTAGAAAACACTAAATTTCAGATACCTGAGGTGTATCCAAGCAGAGTTACTTTGTAATCAATTGCTTGGAAAATAAGAAGAGATATATTAACTGGAGAAATATATATGGGTTGGATTAATTTGCATGTAAAGAGTATGAAAATTCATGAGTGAACAGTATTATCCAGGAAGAATGTGCAATAGTAACCTATTTTTATCTTTAACCTGGTATTCATTTTGGAGAACCAGTGATTTGATAAAACTCAATGTCCAAATGGATATTTCAAAATTAAATTTGAAGAATGTTTCTTCCTTTTACCTTGTATTTCAACTTTCCATTTGAAAATTTGACAAAACTTAAACAATTTTTAAATGTATTACATTTAGAATAGTAGTGATTAATGAGCTGTTAAATAACACCTGGTGAATTTTTCTTTTCTTTTCAATGGAAGCAGACCCACCTTCCTATTACTCATGAGAAGTTATATAGAGTCAAAACTTTAAATATGAGGTCTTCTACTTTTTCTAAAACTATAGGGAACTCTGGGTGGTAGTTTACAAGTTAGTTAATTCATCTTTGATATGATTGTAGCAGGATGTACCATGATGTAGAACTTCACACTTTTTATGACAAGACAAATACACTGGAAGTTCTAGGAGTTTCAAGTACAGATTTTAACTCACCTACTTGCAGATCTTTCATATTTTAGAAAGAATTCCAAAGGCTTACTTTAGTTATACCTGTATAAGGCAAATAGCTCTAGTGAAGCAATCTGAATGCCATTAATTTAGGCTGTAAATGTTAAATCCTCAGTTTAATAATGTGAAAGGCATTGTCAGTGCTGTACAGAAGTTACTTGGATATTAAAGTATTTTTAAAATGTTCTTGAGGGTGGTGGCTCATTTGTCATGGAGACTCTAAAGAGAATATGGGAGCAGCTTGGAAACTGAGCTTGAAACCTGAGGTCTAAAACAGGTAGACAGTACAAGTCTCCCTGCAATGGAACTTTAGGATCAGTGGGGCTTGCTAATTAAGTTTAAGTGTTCTTTTTTTCTGTATTATAATTCCTTTAGGATATCCTGAAGACTTCAGTAGTTTGGAGTCAGTTTTGTGTATGTGATACTTAGGGAACCAGAGGAAGGGGTTATACATATCTTTTTATAAATGAGTCAAAAATAAGTTTCTATAGTTAATACTTCCTTACCTTTTAGTTGCACATATTGTCCATGTTGTTGATTATAATAGATACTTTATTCAAGGAGACTTGCTGAACTTTAGAGTTCAGCTAGAGCTGTCCATTCTTTGGGGATATATACGCACATATTATTGGATTATTTTCATGGTCTCCATTAGCTCCTAATCATTAGTGATTTTCTTCTTGGACTGTTGAAGGGGAGAATTTAAAATTTTTCCCAGACTGCTATAGTGGAAAGAGCACAGGCACTTGAGGTAAAAGAACCTGAATCAAATCTGGCTGAGTGACCTTTGGCAAATCCATTTGACTTGACATTGACTTTTATCTTCTGGCTATTTTCATCTTAAGCATCTTTCTCAAACTATTCTCTAAAACATCAATCTGCTGCTTAATGGCAGGCAAATTAGATTTGCCTTTTCAAAGTATAATTTCACTGTTTGTGGAAAAGTAAAATTATATAGAAAAGGCTTTGAAATAAGGAGGATGTCAAAAAATTCATTCTGTGGACCTAGAAATCACTCTTTAAAAGTCTTTCAGTAAAACAATCATCTGGTAATAAAATATAAATGCTCCCTTTAAAGATTTCCTTACAAAGTCTTTAAGAAAGTAGAAACAAGAAAACTTCATCTGTGTTGAAAAAACAAATATGAGCCTTAATTGAGAAACAGCTCTCTGCACTTACTAAAATGTGACACCTTCCAAATAACAGCCATATGAAAGTAAAATGTTTGTTTGTATTAATAGGTGGTTTGGTTTAGCAGCAATATGGCTAAATAATTTCTTTAAAGACTGCAGTGCCTGGTTTGAAATGCTCAAAATCTTATTTTGGGGGGCTCACTGCATGGTAATGAGCTCTAAGGATGACATGACATCATTAATAATGAAGGTATTTAAAATAGGACTCAGGCAAGGCTGACTATTTACAGAGCTGCCTGACTGGTGTGAATCTGCACAGACCTATTTCTGGGCTTTTGTTTGCAATTCATGGTAATTTACAGAGTAAATGGCTCAGGATCTGCAAAAGGGAACAACAGCCTATATAGATTTCAGAGGGCCAAATGGAAATTTTCCTCTTTGACACAGGCAAATTGGTTATGATGAAGAGCTGATGGTTGGATTTTTATGCTCTTGCATAAAATTCAATTTAATTTCTTTGGGTTTTAAATAAATTCATTGATATTGTGTGAAAATGAAGAAAAGAGAACTTATTTAGCCCTTGGGAATGTATTTATTCTTTAATAGATGCTATTTAATAGATAAGACTTAACTTACTTGAAACATTGAATTACTTTCTATGACTATCACATCTACTAGTACTATGGTGCAATATAGTGGAAGAAACACTAAGGTAAGTAAATATGCACATAGAATATCAAAAAGGTACACTTATTGAGCACCTAGTATGCCTTAGGCATTGTGCTAAGCAATTTATATACATTATTTTATTTCACCTGTATTCCAGCTCTATTTCCTCTTACCAGTCATTCACTCTTAGGTAAATTATTGAACATCTCTGAAAAAATTTTATTTTGCCTCATCTCTATAGTAGAAACTTTAATAAATGTCTTGCTTTCTCACTTACCTATTCATTAATGCAACAAATATTTTTAGAGTGCCTATTACATACCAGTAGCTGTAGTAGGTGGTGGGGATACAACAGTGAATAAGACATTTTCCCTACCTCAAGAGGAGATATGTAGAAATGTGTGTATTTTTTTCCAACACTTGTTCAAAAAATCTTTTAAAGTGGTAAATCTAACAAAGTTGTTATTGGTATCAATTGAGATAATGTACATGAAAAGTGCTTGATAAATGATAAAAGGACATAAACCTACTTTGACTGGAAAGTGGTCTTAGCAGTAAGTCAACAAATTCCTTATGGCTAATAAATACCTTCAGGCTAATATTTTAGATTAAACTTTGAAGGAATGTATTTCTTATTTTGTTAACTTGAACTGCAAGCTATTGCTGGGATAATTAAAATATGCCTAATACTCATCAAAGACTACTGCTTGGTGAGATTATAATGTGAGGATGATGTTAAAACAGTGGTCCTCTTTTTTTTTTAGATTTTATTTATTTTTGAGAGAGAGGGAGAGAGAGAGAGCGCACATAAGCAGGCAGGAGGGGTAGAGGGAGAAGCAGACACCCCGCTGAGAAACCCCACTGATCCAGAATACTAGGATCATGATCAGAACCAAAGGCAGACCCTTAACCAACTGAGCTGCCCAGGGGCCCAACAGTGGACCTCTTTTACAAAACAGATTGGACCTGATTGTCATGATAGTTAAAGATACCATCTAAATGAAGAAGCTTATGTGTAATTTGGATGATAAAATTTTTATTCAAGGAGAGCTAATAAAGCTGAATGTCAAATTCTTGTGAGAATTTTTGACTTGGAAGATGTACTACCAAAAATACAAACTCATTCATTCATTCATCCACAAACCTCCTCAATCCAAAAATAACTAGGAGCCCAAGGACTGACCTCCTTAAATCCTTCACCTTTTATGGCAGGTAATGGAAGGACATGATAGCTGGCAGGCAGTTAGAAGATAGAACAAAATGAGAACATCTTTTTTTATTTTTTTAACAGAAACTAGATCTTTGGTTTTCCTTTGTTTCATATTTTATTTTGTATTGGTTTTCTTAATTAGCATAGATAGGTTGTTTTTCAAAGCTTGAGTTTTGACTGTTTCTTCTGATTTTTGCCCCTGACAGACTCTACTGGGGGAAATGAGTAACCAGGGAATGTTTCTCCAAACTGAAAAGTTTTTGCGCGTTATTATGTATTGAATTTCCCTTAAGATAAGGCGTACAAGCTCCAACATGAAATAGCTATAAGTTAAAGCAGGGAATGGCAAACTATGGCTCAAGGGCCAAATGTAACCAATTGCCTGTTTTTGTAAATAAAGTTGATTGGAATATGACCACTCCTACTCATTTACATGGTATCTATGGGTGCTTTCACACTACAAGGACAGAGCTGACTAGTTGCAACTAAGATTTCATGGCCTACAAAACCAAAAATATTTACTATTGACTCTACAGAAAAAGTTTATCAACATCTGAGCTAAACACTTACCTAACATTAAATATATATGATCTTTTAAAAGATAAATAATTGATATATAACACTTACAGAGACATGGTGGTTAATAATATGTTTAAATTCTTATTTTAAGTTTTATTTGTTTATTTCAGAGAAAGAGCACACAAGAGAGAAAGTACGGGTAGGGGCAGAGGGAAAGGGAAATGTAAAGAGAGACAATCTCAAGCAGACTCCCCACAGAGCATGAAGCCTAATGTGGGGCTTGATCTTACCATCTTATCTTATCATGACATGAGCTGAAGTCATGAGTTGGAGACTTAACCAACTGAGCCATCCAGGGGCCCCTATATGTTTAAATTCTTAAGTAAAGTTATTGGTGAGAATTATTTTTAAAATAAGTAGGCATTTTTCTTTCAAAGGTAGAATTTTATCAAGTGTTCTCTCTCCCAACTTTCCTATCATCTCTAAAGCAGCAGGGAGTGTTGGTTATTTAAACATCTTGATTATAGTGCTAAAGAAAGAAGGCATGATCATTTCTCCCCCAATTGTTCAGGAAATCATTCCTTTTCAACAAGAATACTAAAGTAATAGCTAGAGTGATATAAAATAGCTGGTACATAATATCATCAAATTAAATTAAATATTTCATGATTTTATTATAACTCAACCTAAAGTTTTATATAGAAACTAGGCCTTAACTTTGAAAACCCCCAAATCTTATAAGGGAAAGGATCATTCTCATTAATAGAATGTGATTATAAAATTTCCACAATAATCAATAATGAAACAAGATGGGATAGGGAAGGACACAAACCATAAGAGACTCCTAATCTCACAAAACAAACTGAGGGTTACTGGGGGGTGGGAGGGTAGGGATAGGGTGGATGGGTTATGGACATTGGGGAGGGTTTGTGCTTTGGTGAATGCTGTGAAAGATGTAAGCCTGATGATTCACAGACCTGTACCCCTTGGGCAAAGAATAAAAATTAAATTAAAAAGAAGAAGGAGGAGGAGGAGGAAGAGGAGGAGGAGGAGGAAAAGAAGGCGGCAGAAAGAAAATAAATGAAAAGGAAATAAATTAAAGAATAAATTTTAAAAACAAAAAAAAAACAAAACCCAAAAAACAAGGGGAAAGTTTGGCCTTGAATTCATAAGTATGGAGAAAACTAAGCAAAACACAACACAAAACAAAACAATCAAACAAAAACCCCATTATTATTTTATTACCTTCAAAACCACCATTATCTTCAGAAAAAACAAAACCTTTTCCAGGAAAGGAAGTGTGACCATAGCATGCTATCTGGCCTCACATGGATTAATATTTGTGTAGTCATAATAACATAATGTTGAATTTTGGTGTAACATCCTGCTTTTTATAGCAGAAGAAAATAGACCATCAGTAAAACCAAAGAATCAAGAAGGAAAAGTATTTTAAATATTTATTTAGAAATATGGAGGTAAAACCAAAAGAATGATTTAACAGCATTGAATGTAGTCCCTTTTGGTCTCAGAAAATTATGGGGAAGGATAGGGCATGGCACACCTATTTTTCCCAAGAATGTTATAGGTTTTTTTTTGGACTCTAATCCATTCTTCATGGATAATGTTGATATCAAATAAAACAAATTAAATGTAATAATATAAAACCAATTAATGTCTAATTTTGGGATTAACAACAAGATAAAACTAAGACACTAGAGAAAATATGTAAGAAGAGGGCTTGAATGTAACTAAAATACTCATTATACAGGAGATATTAAGTTTAGTCTTTGTTAATCATGCATTTTTAAATTTTAAGAAGTGGAGATAAAAATATAACTTCCATGCTAATAGAAGAGAAATATTATATTTATAAAATGCACACATATATTAAAATATATAGAAAGATATAGGTATAGATGAGTTAGATAGAAATGCAGTAGATAGAGAAGCACTGCTATCACAAAGTCAGGGCTTCTACTACAATAGTCAATATTTGAGTCATACTCCAATTTCTTATTGACCAGTTAATACTAAAATTTTTTTCAACCTGGACAAGGATAGGCTAAGTGGATAATTACCATCATTTTTTATAATGATAGTAATAGCTCTAAGTTGTGATGTTTGTTTTAAATTTCCTTCAAAGGAAGAATAAGACACTTTTCAGCTAGGTTTGTATGATATGAATAATAGTAAAAATATCCCTGAATTAAGCCATAGTCTCAGCCTAGACCCTACTGAGATTAGGTTACATTTGAATAAAAAGACAGGTATCAGAAGAACCATGTCCCATATATGCAACATCCTCTTGAAGGAAACCAAAGATTTTTATTATTATTATTTTGTGATTAGATGTTACTGTAGAACAAAATCCTACTGAATAGTGGAGTTATTTCCAGAACAACACATCAAATTGCTTATTTCAGTTCTAAAACAAATTTCCAGAATCATGAAGAGAAGTATTGGAAGGAAATGTTCTATGTATTTTAATACAGAGTCCACCAAAACTGATATATCTTATGATAAGACCTAATAGCAAGATAGGAAGCCACTTGGGAACTTTTGTTTCCTTTTCTTCTTTTGTTTTAATAGATTAGATATAGAAAACAGAAGCTGACAGGGTAGGTCTAGGAGTACAAAACAATGAGGTGACTTCATCTGTATTACATGCCAAGGGTAATATGAACACAAAATGGTCTCATTATTTTTAATTTGAAAGTGCCTAAAATATTAAACCAAATCGAACAAATTGTCAGAAGGAAAACAGGTCGCATTTTGCAGTGTTTTCTTTTTCATTAAGATTCTGACTTCATGTCACTCTTTGTGCTTTTTATACCTGGTATAAGTCTTATAACATAGCAACCATTTGTCCAGTTTTACTTCAAGCGGTAGTTCTCAAACCCGGTTGTGACATTGGAATTGCCTGGGATACTTTAGAACCTACCGACACCTGGCCCCCACTCCCATGGATACTGATGTAATTGGTCTAGAGAGCAAAAGGAAATATTGGGATTTTTACTCCCCAGGTGATTCTAATATATAGCAAAGAAATAATGAGAAACACTGAGTTGGAAGGTCAACTGAGGCTTCTTATAACTTCCAAACCCCTGGTTTCCTAAGGACTTTGAAAAATTAAAGAAGGTAATTTCTCTGGTTAAAATTAATAATGTTAAACAAAGCTCTCCTTTTTATCTTCCTTTAAAGTTAATGAAGCCTGTAATTCCTCTCTCTCTCCCTAATCTTATTTCCCACCCATTTAAATATTTGCCTTGATCCCAGGCAGTACAAAGAGTGGACATCCAGCCCCATTTTCCTCATCATGACTCATCCTAAAAGCTGTTTGCCAAATGGGGCTCTGGTTTTTGTTTCAGACTGCGTGCAGGGGCATCCGGAACCCTGCACAACAATGCCTGTTCTCGCTCTACTCCCCCTCTGTCCCCGCCCAACCTCCCACTCTCTATTTAAAGCCAAGCCAGAAGAAAAACAAGGCATTTGTCCCCAAAAGTTTGCAAACCAGTCATGCTTTTCCAATATATGCAGGGCTATCATTCAACAGTCCAGGATTCATGAAACTAGTCCCCTAAGCATCTATCAAGTAAACCTGCAGTTCTCTGAGGACATTCAGAATTTCCAGCCTCTGACTAAGGATAGGCTAGGGCTCTCACAACACTTATTTTAAAAGATTTATAGGATTTCTGTATCTTATATCTCTAGGCAGCATATAAGGCCCCCTTTAGAGGTATTTGCTGAGCATTTGCACCAAACTCTCCCATGAGAGCTCTATTTGGCTGTGTTTCAGACACAGTTGTATATTTACTGGTTAACCAAAGAGGAAAGAAGCATAATGGGGATTTTTGGGACTGAGAGATAGTGCTAGATCTGCCCAGTTAAGGGTTCCAGGAGCAAGTACATTGATAGGTGAACTTTGGGAACCAGAGGGTGACTAAGAGACAGTGGGTGATAGTCCTTGCCTGACATGGGAACTATGAAGGAAGAAAAGAGGCTGACAGATTTTTGAAACACAGCCAAGAGGACTCTAGCACTAACCTTCTGAGATCCCAGCAGGCCAGTAGTCACTATTGGGTCAATCTCTTAGTGACCCTCACTCCACTAAGAATGGGATGGAGTATGAGATGGTTTAAGGTGGCAGAAGAGTAGAACAGAGTATAGTAGGGTCTTAAACCTCTAGGGAATTAGACAGGGATCCTTTAAGAATCATCATTAGCAAGTCTTTCTTTTTTAACTGGAGTATAGTTAACTTACAATGTTATGTTAGTTTCAGGTGTACAAAATAGTGATTTGACAAATCTCTACAGAATGCTATGCTCATCACAAGTGTAGCTCCTATGTGTTGGTATATAGTGCAATTACAATGCTATTTACTATATCCCCTATATTGTACCTTTTATCCCCATGACTTATTTATTCCATAATTGGACGTATGTATCTCCCACACCCCTTCAGTGATTTTATCCATCTCCCCATTCCCTTCCTCTCTGGCAACCATCTGTGGTTCTGTGCATTTATGGGCTAGTTTCTTTTCATTTGTTTGTTCATTTATTTTGTTTTTTAGATTATACATATAAGTAAAATCATACAGTGTCTTTTTCTGTCTGACTTATTTCACTTAGCATAATACCCTTTAGGTCCGTACATGTTGTCACAAATGGCATGATCTCATCCTTTTTTATGGCTGAATAGTATTCCATTGTATATACAAATACCACTAATTTATCCGTCCATCTATTAATGGACACTTGGTTTGCTTCCATATCTTGGTTATTGTAAATGATGTTGCAATAAACAGAAGGGTGCACATATCTTTTTGAATTAGTATTTTCATTTTTGGGGGGAGAAATATCCAGTAGTAGAAATATGGTAGATTTATTTTGAATTTTTTGAAGAATCTCCATGCTGTTTTCTACAGTGTCTACACCAATTTACATTCTCACCAACCGTGTATGAGGGTTCCTTTTTCTCTATATCCTTTTTTCTCTACCCTGGTTATTTCTTGTCTTTCTGATTCTAGCCATTCTGACAGGTGTGAGGTGGTTCTGATTTGTATTTCCCTGGTGATTAGTGATGTTGAGCATCTTTTTTGTGTCTATGGGCCACTGTTATGTCTTCTTTGGAAAAATGTTTATTCAGATCCTCTGCTCACTTTTTAATTGGAATATTTGTTTTCTGGGTGTTAACTTCTATAAATTCTTTATATATTTTGGATACTAACCTCTTATCAGATATATCATTGGTGAATATCTTCTCTCTATTGACATGTCTTTTGATTTCAGTTCAAGATATAGCTATGAGAGAAAAAAATTTTGTTAGGAGGCTGGGAAGATGGAGTAAGAGGACTCTAAACTCACCTCATCCCAAGGATACAAATAGATAACACTAACATCAGTGTAAATAACCCAGAAAATGACCCAAAGCCTGGCATAACAAACTCTACAACTAACAGTAGAGAAGCGGACACATCCAAGAAGGTAAGAAGGGTGGAGATGTGATGGAGAGACCATAGTGGTCCATGGAATGGAGGGAGCCACAGGTACAGAGAGGGAAGGGAAACAGACCTTCAAACCAGGGAGCTGCATGGAAGATGACTTCCCATAATATTTGGCATAGAAAGCAAGAGGGGCCAAATTTCGTAAGTTCTTACAACCAGTGAGACTTAAAGGCTGGAATTTTAAAAATCAGTGGGCTCTGCTCTGGGAGAGCCTGGAGGATGAGAGGAAGCTGAGCCTCAACCCTTTAAGAGACAGCATGATAAACAGTCCATGAAGATTAAACATAAAAGCAGCAATTTGAAAAACACCTGGGACATACTGGGGGACACTTATTCACTCATCTCAAAGCATGTCCTGGAGGGATAGTGTTCACAGGGAGACTCCCCCAGGAACAAACAAGCTGGTAGGTGCCATTTCACCCTTCTGCCCACCACCCCCAGCACAAACATACAGTCACCTACAAGAACCAGCAGAGAACTAAAATTCACTACCTAACATGCTTACATCAAGCCCCAACCCTCACACACTTTGGTGGATCTGCCTGTTCCACTCACATTTTCCTCAGTACCAGCACTGCTGGTCCCCTCCTGGAGAAGAACAGCACAAACATTGCCAACATGGCAACTCTCCACCTGTGCATTTTACAGGATTTCAGTCCCTACAGTGGTGGTTGTAGGCCCTGTAGAAGCCCTATGTGCACCTTGTTAAAACTGCCTCCCTTTCAAAAAAATTGCCTGCCCTTCCATGAGTGCTTTTCAGATCTGCCCAGGCCAGCCCCAATCCGAGCAGTGGTGGCCAGTCTCATTTCACAAGAACCACTCGCTACACACCTTGTTAAAACTGGGCCCCCCACCCCAGCTGGGGACCAAACACTATTCATAAATGGCAAAGAAAGCCACCACAGATGATTGAACTGAAGGAATAAGTAGCAGGAACACAACAGCAGGGTGCATGCAACACATAGAAGACACCCCTCAAATGCCAGGTTCTGGTGAATAAAGGACATTGCACTGCAGGACACTATAGGACCTCTTCTTCATAAGGCCTACTGTCAAGAGAAGAAGATGTAGCTGTTTCCTGGTGCACAGAAACAGACACAGAGAGTTAGACAAAATGAGGAGACAGATGAATATGTCCCAAATGAACAAGATAAAGCCAGAGCAAGAGACCTGAGTGTAACAGATATAAGTAATATGGCTGATAGAGTATTTAAAGTAATGATCATAAAGATACTCACTGGGCTTGAGAAAAGAGTGGAGGACATCAGTGATACCCTTAACAAAGAGAAAAAACACAAGCAAAACAAAACAAAAGACATAAAAAAACCAATCAGATGAAGAACACAATAAATGAAATTAAAAATACACTAGATGAAATAAGTAGCAGACCAGAGGAAGCAGAGGAATGACTTAGTCACGTGGAGGACACAGTAATAGAAAATAATCAAGCTGAGCAGGAGAGAGAAAAGAATCATATAAAATGAGAATAGATTTAGGTAACTCAGTGACATCTTCAAGTGTAATAACATTTGCATCATAGGGATCCCAAAAGAAGAAGACAGAGAAAGGGGGCAGAAAATTTATTTGAAGAAATAATAGTTGAAAACACCTCAAATGTGGGGAAGGAAACAAATACCTACATCCAGGAGACCTAGAGATTCCCCCAACAAAATCAACCCAAGGAGGTCCACACCAAGACACACAGTAATTAAAATGGCAAAAAGTAGTGATAAAGAGAGAATTTTAAAAGCAGCAAGAGAAAAGAAAACAATTACATACAAGGGAAACCCAATAAGGCTATCAGCAGATTTTTCAGCAGAAACATTTCAGGCCGGAAGAGAATGGCATGATATATTAAAAGTGCTGAAAAGGAAAAATTTGCAGTCAATAAAACTCTATCCAGAATATCATTCAGAATAGAAGAGGCGATAAAGGGTTTCCCAAACAAACAAAAGCTAAAGGAGTTCATGACCACTAAAGCAGTGGTACAAGAAATGTTAAAGGGGACTTTTTGAATGGAAAGGAAAGACTATAAGAAAAAGTAAGAAAAGTAGGAAGCACAAAAGCAGTAAAAAGAACATATCTATAAAAGTCAGTCAAGTGACTCATAAAATGAAAAGATGTAAATAGTATTATACCATATACCTAAAATTGGAGAGGGGATTAAAGAATGGGTTTAACTTAAGAAAATATCAACTTCATATAGACTGCTATATGAAGAAGACGTTATATACAAACCAGATGGTAACCACAAATCAAAAACTAGTAACATATGCAAAAAATATATTGAAAGGAATCCAGTGAACCATACGAGAAAAGAACAAGAGAAGAAAGGATAAAAGTAGAGCTACAGAAACAACCACAAAACAAGTAATAAGAGGGAAATAAATACATACCTATCAATAATTTGAATGTAAATGCTCCAAATCAAAAGTCATAAGGTGATGGAATGGGTAAATAAGCAAGACCCATCTATATGCTGCTTACAGGAGACTCATTTCAGACCTAAAGATATACACAGATTGAAAGTGAGGGGAGAGGGGTGCCTGGATGGCTCAGTCGTTAAGTGTCTGCCTTCGGCTCAGGTCATGATCCCAGGTTCTTGGGATCGAGCCCCACATTGGGCTCCCTGGTCTACAGGAAAGCCTGCTTCTTCCTCTCCCATTCCCCCTGCTTGTGTTCCCTCTCTTACTGTATCTCTTTCTGACAAATAAATAAAATCTTAAAAAAAAAAGAAAGAAAGAAAGTGAGGGGATGGGGAAACATTTATCATGCAAATGGATGTGATAAGAAAGCCAGGATAAGGGGTGCCTGGGTAGCTTATTCAGTTAAGCATCTGCCTTCAGCTCAGGCTCTGTTCCCAGAGTCTTGGGATCAAGCCCCGCATCAGGCTCCCTGCTCAGTAGGGAGTCTGCTTCTCCCTTTCCCTCTACTCTTCCCCTGGCTTGTGTTCATTCTCATTCTCTCACTCTCTCTCTCTCTCTCCTCTCATACACGTGTGCACTCTCAAATAAATAAATAAAAAATTTTTTAAAGAAAGGCAGGATAGGGGCTCCTGGGCAGTTCAGTCATTTAAGTGTCCAGCTCTTGATTTCAGCTGGTCATGATCTCAGTATTGTGAGATCAAGCCCTGTGTCAGGCTCCATGCTCACCTGGGAGTCTGCTCAAGATTATCTCTCTCTCTCCCCCTCTGCCCCTCTTCCCCACGAACACACTCTCTCTTCTCTCTCTCTCTCTCTTTCCCTCTCTCTCAAAATAATTAAATAAATCTTAAAAAAATCAGGACAGCAATGCTTATATCAGACAAAATAGACTAAAAAAAAGGGTTAAAGAAACAAAGGACACTACACAATAATAAAATAAAATAATAATACAAGGGACAATCCCATAGGAAGATATAATAATTGTAAATATTTATGTGCCCAACATGGGAGCACCCAAATACATAAAACAGTTAATAACAACCATAAAGGAATGAATCTATAGTAATACAATGATAGTATAAAACTTAACATCCCACTTAAATCAATGTATAAATCATGCAAACAGAAAATTAATAAGAAAACAATGGCTTTCATTGACACACTGGACCACATGGATTTAACAGATATATTCAGAACATTCTATCTTAAAACAGGAGAAGAAACATTCTTTTCAAGTGCACATGGAACATTCTCCAGAATAGATTATATTGTAGGGAACAAATAAGTCTCAACAAATTCAAAAGGATCAAAGTCATACCATACATCTTTTCTGACCATAACATTATGAAACTAGAAATCAACCATAAGAAAACATCTGGAAAGAGCACAAATACATGGAGGTTAAATAATATGCTACTAAACAATGAATGGGTCTACAAAGAAATCAAAGAGATGGAAAATTACATGTAAACAAATGAAAATGAAAACAAAGGTCCAAAATCTTGGAGATAAAGCAAAAGCTGTTCAAAGAAGGAAGCCCATAGCAATACAGGCCTACATCAAGAAGCCAGAAAAATCTCTAATAAACAGCCTAATCGTACACCTAAAGGAGCTAGAAAAAGAAGAACAAACAAAAGGAAAAACCAGCACAAGGAATAAAGATTAGAGCAGAAATAAATTACATAGAAACTGAAAAAAAAACCCCAATAGAACAGATCAATAAAATGAGGAGCTGATTCCTCGAAGATCAACAAAATTGAAAAACCTCAAGCCAGACTCATCGAAAGAAAGAGAGAGAGAGGACTCAAACAAAATCACAAATGAAAGAGGAGAAATAACAACCAACACCAAGGAAATACAAATGATTGTAAGAGAATATCATAAAAAAATTATAAATTGGACAAGCTAGAATAAATTGATAAATTCCTAGAGACATATATCCTCTCAAAACTGAATCAGGAAGAAATAGGAAATTCAAACACTGACTACCAGCAACAAAATTGAATCAGGAATCAAAAAACTCCCAAAAAACAAAAGTCCAAGGCCACATGGATTTACAGGTAAATTCTACCAAATATTTAAAGAAGAGTTAATACTTACTCTTCTCAAACTATTACAAAAAATGGAAGAGGAAGAAAAGCTTCCAAATTCATTCTATGAGGCCAGCAGTACCCTGACATCAAAACCAGATAAAGACACCACTTAAAAATGAGAACTACAGGCCAGTATCTCTGATGAATATAGATGCAAAATCTTCAACAAAATACTAACAAACCAAATTCAACAATACATTTAAAAAATCATTCACCACAATCAGTGGTATTTATCCCTGGAATGCAAGGGTAGTTTAATATTTGCAAATCAATAAATTAGAGAAAGAATAAAAACCATAGGATCATTTCAATAGATGCAGAAAAAGAATTTGACATAGGACAACATCCATTCATGATAAAAAGCTTCAACAAAGTAGGTTTAGAGGGAACATACCTCAACATAATAAAAGGCCCTATATGAAAAATCCAGTTAATATCATCCTTAATTGTGGAAAAACTGAGAGCTTTTCCCCTAACCTCAGGAATAAGACAAGGATCTCCACTCTCACCACTTTTATTCAACATAGCACTTGATGTCCTAGCCACAGCAATCAAACAACAAAAAGAAATAAAAGGCACCCAAATTAGTGAGGAAAAAGTAAAATGTTCACTTAATTGTAGATGATGTAATACTATATATAGAAACCCCAAAAGACTCCACCAAAAAACCTTCAGAACTGACAAATTAATTCAGGAAAGTCACGGTACAAAATCAATGTACAGAAATCATTGCGTTTCTATACAATTTTAATGAAACATCAGAAAGAGAAATTAGGAAAACAATACCAATTATAATTGCACTGAAAGTAGCAAAATAACTAGGAATAAACTTAACCAAGGAGGTGAAAGACTTGTACTCTGAAATCTATAAAACAGTGGTGATGAAAGACAACAGAAAGAAATGGAAAGACATTCCATGTTTGTGGATTAGAAGAATAAATACTGTTAAAATATCTGTGCTACCCAAAGCAATCTACAGATTCTTGCAACCATTATCAAAATACCAACAGCACTTTTCATAGAACTAGAACAAATAATCCTAAAATTTGTATGGAATCATGAAAGACCACTAATAGCCAAAGCAATCTTGAAAAAGAAAGACAAAACTGGGGGTATCACAATTCCAGACTTGAAGTTATATTATAGAGCTGTGGTAATCAATCCAGTGTCATACTAGCACAAAAATAGACACAGAACAATAGAACAGAATAGAAAAACCAGAAATAACCCACAATTTATGGTCAATTAATCCCCGACCAAGGAGGCAAAGAATATGCAATGGGAAAAAATCTCGTCAACAATTGGTATTGGGAAATCTGAGCAGCTGCTTGTGAGAGAATGAAACTGGACCACTTTCCTACACCATACACAAAAATAAAGTCCAAGTGGTTTAAGGACCTGAAACCATATAAATATTAGAAGAGAGCATAAGCAGTAAAATCCCTGACATCAGCCATAAAGACATCTTTCTAGAAATGTCTCCCAAGGCAAGGGAAACAAAACCAAATGTCAATTGGGATGACATCAAAATTAGAAGCTTCTGCACAGTGAAGGAACAATTAACAGAACTAAAAGACAACCTACTGTATGGGAGAAGATACTTGCAAATGACATATCTGATAAAGGGTTAGTATCCAAAAAAGATAAAGAATTTATATACAACTGATAAGTTACTGAACATTGCATCTGAAACTAATGATGTACTATATGTTGTCTAGTTGAATTTAAATAAATTTTTTTTAAAAAGAACATAAAATTCAACACCCAAAGCCAATCCAATTAAAAATGGGCAGAACACATAAATAGACATTTTTCCAAAGAAGACATACAGATGGCCAACAGGTACATGAAAAGATGCTCAACATTAGTCACCATTAGGTAAATGCAAATAAAAACCAAAATGAAATATCACCTCACACCTGTCAGAATGGCTAAAATCAATGATATAAGAAACAACAGGTATTGGAGAGGATGTGAAGGAACATGACCCCTTGTGCACTGTTGGTGGAAATATAAATTGGTATGGCCTTGATGAAAAACAATATAGAGGTTCCTCAAAAATTTAAAACTAGAAATGCCCTACAATCCAGTAATTGTGCTACTGAGTATTTACCCAAAGAATACAAAAACACTAATTCAAAGGGATATATGCACCCCTATATTTATTGCAGCATTCTTTACAAAAGCCAAACTACGGAAGCAGCCCAATGTAATTGATAGATGAATGGATAAAGAAGAAGTGGTATAATATATACAATAGAGTATTATTCAGCCATAAGAAAGAATGAAATCTTGCCATTTGCAATGACATGAATGGAGCTAGAGAGTATAAGGCTAAGTGAAATAAGCCAGACAAAGAACGATACCATATGATTTCACTCATATGTGGAGTTTAACAAACAAAACAAAGGGGAAAAAAAGAGACAATCCAAAAAACAGACTCTTAACTACAAAGAACAACTGACTGTTACCAGAGGGGAAGGAGTGGAGGATGAGTGAAATAGGTGAGGAGATTAAGAGTACACTTATTTGATGAGCATTGAGTAATATACGGAAATGTGGAATCATTATATTGTACACCTGAAACTAATATAACACTGTACATTGAGTAAGCTGTAATTAAAATTAAAAAAATTTATACCTATTAGTAATTGAGAAGTGACTTAACATTTTGAGCCTCATCTTTGTCATCTTTAAATTGGGTTAAGTAATGCCTCTCAAGAGTTTGATAAAGATTAAATGGCATGATCAATGTATAGCAATTAAATAGCATCTGTGGTAGATTTTATATAAAAATCGCCTTATTATCCCTTTCTCTGTATCCATACCCCATTGTAATGTGGCTTTATAGCTCCTTATATCAAGAGATGAAGTCTCTCTCTTCCCCCCTTGAGTCTGGGATGACCTTGTGACTTGCTTTGGACAATGGACTATAACATAAGTGTTCTGAACCTAAGCCTCAAAATGCCCTCTTGATCTCTTGGAATGCTGCTGCTGCCATATAAACAAACTCAGGCTAGCTTGCTATTGTTTGGAAAACATGTGGCCTCATTGCCCAGAACATCTGAGGATAGCCAGCCAATCCCCCAGAGCAAAACCATTTAGCCAGCTGAAAGTTGACATTAGACATATCAGGAAAATAGTCAAGACCAGAAATGCCCAGCTGAGCCCAGCCTCTGTTGCCATCCCCAATTTTGAGATAAATTAAAAACTGTTGCTTTAAGCCATTGAAGTAGTTTTTATGCAGCAAAAGCTAACTGGTACAATAGCTAACCCATTGATGATGGTGGCTGTCATTAACAATATTAACTGAGTACACGATGAGAGACGTGGAGTCAAATGAAATTCACAGATGTATATTGTGCAGTCTAAACAGTGGTGACTATACAGTATATGCTTTTAAAATTGGGAGGCTTTACATCCTTACATAAAGTCAGCTTATCTAGGTCTCCTTCCCTAGGCAACAACTGCAAGCTCTGAGTAGTCGCTGCCCTTGAAGTGGGGCAAGTGTACCCTAGATGTTCCAGTTTTCACTACTCCCTGTGGTTTCTAATACACAATTATTCACTCAACAAATATTGGTTCAGTTCCTAATATGTGCCAGACATATTAGGGTCATATTGTTCTAGGGTCTGAGAATACAATGACAAACAAGGAAAAAACAAGCTTCCTACTTTACCATGGAGTTCATATGTGTATAGAATCTATGGACTGGGCTGGAAGAATGGGGGTTGTAGAGTGGCTTTGAAATAGACCATAGCTAAGTCAAATCTTTCATTAGGCTATAAAAAGTGAAAGATAAATAAATTTGTTCATTATTTCTAAAAGCAGGATAGCTTAGAAAAGAAAGAATAATAACAACTCATTTGCTGAACCGTAAATGGTTTGTTGAAAATGGTATTACGGCCTCATCCAAACTTAGAGCAGGGTTCTCAACTGAGGCTACTGACATTTCAAACCAGGTAATTCTTTGTTGAGTAGGGGGTGCTGTCCTGTGCATTACATGATATTTAGCAATATTCCTGGCCTTTACCCACTAGATGCTGGTAACAACTCCCAGTTGTGACAACCAAAAATATCTCTAGACATTGCTAAATATCCCCCAGCAGGGAAAATTGTCCCTGGTTGAGAACCATTGGCATGGAATGCATGAGTAATATGATGGACAAGAGCTGAGAAAGTAAAGGTCCATGTTTGCCATCTGCATTGGTGGAGATAAATCTAGCTGCTATAACAAATAAGCCCTCAAACGTCAATCTCATGGCAATAACTTCCTGCTCACAGAACGGTCCAATATGGAACTCCTGGACAGCAGTCAGTATAAATGGCTTTCAAGTTTTTCATGTTAATTTGCATCAATACAACAAATGAAGAAAGAACATGAAGGACAGTACTTTGGGGTGTTTCATGGGTGATGCAGGAGGTTGTGTATATCAATTCTGCTTATATTATATTGGCTAAATTTCAATCACATGGCTTCACAGGAAGCTGAGATAAGTTAGTTCTAGTTATGTGTTCAGAAAGAAGAAAAAAGTTTGGTAAACAGCTTTCAATTTTCTCCATCATTCTTACACTAAACTATATTGGTCACCACAGATAACATTTCTATAGAAATTATAAATAAAAATCAATAAACATTGAGCCTTTCATTATATTCTTCATTTTAAAGAGATTTACTGACCTTCACATTAACAACACACTGCTAATCAAGGTTGTTTTTACCAGTCAGGCAAGACCAATTTAAAGGCTGAAATGAAAAATAAATAAATAAAAGGCACAGCATAGGGAATATAGTCAGTGATATTATAACAGTGTTGTAAAGTGACAGTTGGTAGCTACACTTACAGTTAGCATAGCATAACCTATAGAGATTTTGAATCAGTATTTTTTATGCTTGAAACTAACATAATATTGTGTCAACTATACTCAAAAAATTAAAGAAAAATAAAAACCCAAATATATTTATATATACAAATCTCAGAACCAAACATAAAGACTTCCCTTCAGAAAGCAATAGAAGAAAATTATAGAAGCCTCTCATGGGACATAGGAAGGTTATTGACTTATTTATGGAGGGGGATGAAATAATTTTATTGTTAGCCCAGAGGATAACAATGGGATTTCCATATATTACCCTTGGATAAAACATCTATGTGATGGTTGCATGACTGCATACTTAAGCTATGACATTTCCACATAAAAAAATAGCTTCTTTTATCTAAACCTTACTGGGGGAAATGATTGTAATATGAGTAAATTAAAATTACAACAGCTTTCACTGCACCTTTTGTCCCTTTCCCCATGTCTTACAAGTATAGGGCATGCAGAAGAACTAAGGAGCATTCTATGCAAAAAAAGAAGTATATCAAATGGATGTGCAATGTGAGAAATGAGTACCTGTCCTTTTGCTGTGTTTGATATGGAATCTGTCCTATTTTTATAGCACTCATTATTGTTATTTACATTAGGCATTGTAATGATTTTTCACATGATAATGTTTCTCTCCTCATTCTGGGCTGTGGGGGTTGGAAGCAATAGATATGCTTACTCATTTTCAAATCCCTTTAATTTTGTAATTCACCAATCCCACCAAATTGGAACTAGATTTTTTTCCCTCGAAGATTTTATTTAAATTCAAATTAGTTAACATATAGTGTGGTATTAGTTTCAGGAGTAGAATCTAGTGATTCATCACTCACATATAACACCCAAATTGGAACTAGATTTTTAACAGCTGCTGTGAAATCATTTTAATATCTACAAACTAAGGCTCCGTGTTTCAAAAAAAAATAACCTTCTCAAATATCCTCCTTTCCTGGTTGAGTTGAAGATCTATACTTCATGTTGTTTTAAAGTTGATGTGCAATCATCCCCTCTAATTTTGTCACACAGTGCGCTCTACAGGAAGCCCCCATTGCAGGAGATTTATGTGATTCCTGGTGAGGGATTCAGTCAGAATCTGGGGAATATAAATGAGCAGTGGGATTGGTGTTCTCTACCTTTACTAGCTTATTAGAATCTTCTTGAAAGATTTCTTACTTCAAGGTCCCATATTAAACAAGAAAAAAACAGAATCAGGGGTTTCCTGGATTTTATGATTACAAAAAATCTGTACTGCACTAACTCACTATTTGAAAATAATCCCTCTCCACTCTTAAAGTAGTTTTATAAGTGCAGATACCCTGGATAACAAATTAGCAGAGGTTTCATTCTGGCTATATTGCAGTGGTTTCTCTCTGCTTTACTCACCTCTAAAGAATGGCTCAGGGAGAGTCTGATGAACTATGGTGCAACACCTTAACTATTAAAGCTATAAAGGATAATGCTGGGCTCCTACTATAATAGGCATTTTAGTAGGAAAAGTGTATATATGGTAATTCTTATAACAATCTTCTGAGTTTATTGATAATATGTGTATTTTATAGAGGAGGAAACTGAGGCTCAGTGAAACTAAGAAACTTGGCCAGAATCACACAATTGTTATTTGGTAGCATAAATTTAGGTTGGTCTCCTACTAAGACCTATGCATTTTTCAGTTGTCCACTAATGTCAAAGCTCCTGTCCTACTTCATTTGAGGATATTTGGAAGTAAGACATTGAGCAAATCTTATGACATTAATGGGTAGTACTAAAAATGATGGTGCTTCCAAAAGCAGGCTTCTCCTTGAGTAAGGGTTATCTCTGGAGGTGGTTGATGCTCTTTTGGGATTCTGTAACTTTACCATTCAAAATAGCCACTTCTGTGTTTGAATGTCTCTCCATCTGAAGGAGTACAGATCAATTCCCATCCTAGGTTGACATTTTACAGAATGCCATGAGGAGCTCTTCTACTCAATGCTTTCACCTTAGTTTGCCACTCTTTCTGTTTAAAAAGGCTCTGAATACTACTCATTTTATTAGGTGATAGATATCTCATTTTCACCTATCTAATGCTTATTAACACTGTGAAAAAAGTTAGTACACATTCAAAAATAAAACTTTACTTTCTTACTAGCATGTTTAATTTCATACTACCAGGAACACCTCATGCTGATCTGGCTCCTAACATAATCCATGTCTGTTTCTTTACATTGAACTTGACTATAAAGAAACACCCTTGCAATATCAACAACAGACATAATTTGTAAAGAAATTATTGAAAGAGCCCAGATGTCCTGTCCATTGACAGATGGATGGATTAAGAAGATGTGGTGTGGTGTATACATGCAATGGAATATCACTCAGCCATCAGGAAGAATAAAACCTTGCCATTTGCAATGACATGGATGGAACTAAAGGGTATTATGCTAAGCAAAATAAGTCAGTCAGAGAGACAAATAGCATATGATTTCACTCGTATGTGGAATTAAAGAAACAAAATAGATGAATATAGGGAAGGGAAGGAAAAATAAAATAAGATAAAAATAGAGTGGGAGGCAAACCATAAGAGACTCTTAAGTATAGGAAACAAGCTGAGGGTTGCTGGAGGGGAGGTGAGTGGAGGATGGGGTAACTGGGTGATAAGCATTAAAGAGGGCACTTGATGTAGTGGGCACTGGGTGTTATATGAAACTGATGAATCATTAAATTTTACCCCTGAAACTAATAATACACTATATGTTAACTAAATTGAACTTAAATAAACAATTTTTTAAAAAGAAAAAAATTATTCAGAAACGACAAGCAATAGTTTGTCCTGTGGAAACAGTTTCTCCTTTCCCCCAGATCTTGAATGAGTTGGAATCAAGCAAATTCAATTACTATGCAGAAGAGTTAACATAGCAGGCCTGTGACTGCTATACTTTGAAAGGCCTATTTGCAAGGCTGGTCTTTGGCTGGCATCAGGGAATTTTGATTTGGGGACTATTCCTACCCCCCTAACTAGTAAGAGTGCCTTAATTGTGCTTAAACTGTTTGTGCAAATGATATGGTTTATGCAGAATACCTGCTTTCCTTCTCGGAGTCTGATACTTTGGTATGCACTGGGCATAGGGTGCCAATGTGACAGTCCTCCAATAAAAACCCTGGGTTCTGACTCACTAATAAGCTTCCTTGGTAAACAACATTTATAGTAATCTATCTTCAAGTTCATGGAATCTGTGTTCAAATATGTCCAGGCTACTGATGGTTCCACTGAGGGAATTTTTCACTGATATTGGGTGGATTTTCCTGGGCCTTCCTCAGTAGTAGCCAACCTCTGGTTAGTACTGGTGTAGGATCTAGGGTCCAAGATAGTTTTCTGCCATCTTCCAAGGGAGTGGATTTTCACTTCCATATTTTCCCCAAGTTGTAGGCCTTTGAGGGTAGAGACTGTACCTAGTCTTTGCATCTCACGTTGCCTGACACATAGCAGGTTCTCAGTAAGTGACTGTTGGATGACAAGTAATTTTATCAGCTACCTAGCATGATTCTAGAATAATGTTAAGAAGGAAAAAGAGGGGCACCTGGGTGGCTCAGTGGGTTAAAGCCTCTGCCTTTGGCTCAGGCCATGATCCCAGGGTCCTGGGATCGAGCCCCGAATTGGGCTCTCTGCTCAGCAGGGAGCCTGCTTCCTCCTCTCTCTCTGCCTGCCTCTCTGCCTACTTGTGATCTGATCTCTCTCTGTGTCAAATAAATAAATAAAATCTTTAAAAAAAAGAAGGAAAAAAGAGAATAAAATGAAGAAAAATAGTCCCAATTGTAACCAATGTATACTATTGATAGGTAGACAAACTAATGTTAAGTGTACATTAAACATTAAGACCAATTAATTCGGTTTGCCTTGCAAAGTAAGATTTTCTTGGTATATTAGTTAATTGTTAGTGTGGTATGTGACAAAATATCAGCTGACTATTTGTTCAAGGAGTATAGTAGTTATAGATGTTTAAAATTGGGCCTGGGAGAGTGGACAATGATATTTTATATATTACAAAGAGTGTTAGCTAGAATTTGGAGTTGCTTTTTTTTAATTTTATTTATTTGACAGAGAGAGACACAGCAAGAGAGGGAACACAAGCAGGGGGAGTGGGAGAGGGAGAAGCAGGCTTCCTGCTGAGCAGGGAGCCCGATGTGGGGCTCGATCCCAGGACCCTGGGATCATGACCTGAGCCGAAGGCAGATGCTTAACGACTGAGCCACACAGGTGCCCCTAGAATTTGGAGTTTTTAAAAAGAAGAATACATTATATTCTTGGCTCATTTTCTCAACTACCGTTTCACATCCTCCAAAGGTTTTTTAAGTGCACAAATTCATTCTGCCAAAAGGAATATATATCTCCTCTTAAAGGAGCATATTTTAACCAAATTAATTCCATAAATAGCAGGACAATCTATAATGCTTCTTTTTATAGATAACATTTTTCTACCACATAAAGAGATTTACATTTCCAATCTCCTCAGTTATTTCTGGCTTTTTAACAAACCACCCCGAAACTTAGTGGCTTAAAACCACAACAATCTATTATTTGTGATGGTTCCGTATGTTGATTGGGCAGTTCTTTTGCTCTACTGTAGTGTTATCTGGGCTTGGTCACATGATTGCATTCAGCTGGTACCCGATTTTATTTATAAGGCCCATGAAGGCTTCTCTCTTATATGTGGGCCTTGATGTGGATTTTCACCTGGTATACTTCAGGTTTTTTTTTTAAGATTTTATTTATTATTTGAAAGAGAGAGAGAGAGGGCATGCACACAAGTGAGGTGAAGGGCAGAGAGAGAAGCAGACTCCTGCTGATCAGGGAGCCCGATGCAGGGCTCAATCCTGGGAATCTGGGGATCATGACCTGAACCAAAGACAGACGCTTAACCAACTGAGCCACCCAGGCGCCCCATATATTTCAGTTTTACTCCATGTGATTTCTCTGATACATGGCAGCTCCTCATGTAGGGCCTTGCCACGTGTCTTCTGTCATCACCATGGCAGGTAGGTTCTGATGAAATGAAAGTATAAACTGCCCCCTGGCACAGTGGCACTTTTTCTATATTCTATTGGCCAAAGAAAGTCACAGACCAGCCTAGATTCCAAAAAAGGGAAGCTAGACCCTCGCTCTTTATGAAAGGAAAATCATGCAGGTAGAGGGAGAGGAGAAACTTTCATGAATGTCTTTAGAGACCATATAACATAATTCCTCATGTAAAATACATTGAACATCATCCTCGAAAATAACATACCATCATAGTATTAGCTCAAAGTCCAGCATCTCATCATCTAAAAAATGTTTAAATGTGGATCCTCAGGTGCAGTGTGTGTGTGTGTGAGTGTGTGTATGTGTACATGCAGCTGCTTAAGTATAGAGCCTCTCAAATAAGAAAACTGCAAATTAAAAATAAAATTTATCTGTTCCCCATACACTCACCACACAAAAGTGAGACAAGAATAGAAAAAATCACAATAAACACATCCACCCAAAAAGTAGGAGATGAAAGGTATAGCAGTCACTGGCCCATAGTAATTCTGAAATCCACCCAGCTAAATAATGTCAAGGTTCCCTACTCTAGGAAACCTATAGTTTTTACACAATCAAATTATAATCTAGTCCATTAAACAAAAGCCTATGATTTTTTGCTTAATAGGCTTTGTCTACATCAGGCTGTGGTCAAAGTGTTATAGGACCGCCCTTATGGTTTTTAAAAGTCCCTTTGTCTAGCTGAAAAGATTTTTGAGACACGTCATTAAATGGCTAATGCTCACTTTTGATTTGATATTGACCTTGAGGCTATAGTTTACTGGTAGAATCCTGAATTTAATGTTTTCCCTGAGTCCATTTTGAACACTCTTCTCACTGTACAGAAGCTCACCCACCAGTTGAGGACACTGTCTTGGGACTCTATACTACCTTTTAGGTTCTTATTAAAAACTTCAACAGTTTCTTCTTTAGCTTATCTTTCTCTTGAAATACATCAGAGAGAGCTTAGAGAAGTCAACTGGCATCTTCAACGTTATAGAATTTTAGCCAAATAACACAAATTTATTGGGTTTCATCTTATCTTCCAAGTTACTGAAGGGCGAGAATCTTGTCAAATATTCTGTCAATCATAACCAAAGCCCCATTTTCCAGCCTCCAGTAGCAAATTCCTCACTGTTTTCCATCCTTTACCTTTTGCCAAGTCTCAAAGCCAATGTTAACATGTCTGAATTGTTCTTGTTTTTGTTTTTGTTTGGTAATACCCTGGACTAGGTATGAATGTCTGTCTCTGTTATTGATAAGTAACAAACCACCCCAAAACTTAGTGGATTAAAACAACAACTATTTTTTACTTATTATGATTCTGTGGGTTGAATATTGGCTCTTATGTTCCATGTAATGGAGCATAAATATTATTAACTAGTGGGATTATTCATGTGGTTGCATTGGCTGGGCTTGAAGTTACAAGACAGACTCTGTTGCACTTCTGGGGATTCAGTACTGTTAGCTGGGGCATAAAATTCTACACAGTGTGTCCTCTCTCCATATGTCATCCTCCAGCTCATCCTCCTCATTCTCTAGGGTCTTTCTTAATGTTCTCTCTCTCTAGCAGGACAGTTTGCACTTCCTTTCAGCAAGACAGCTGGATTCCAAGTAAGTAAAGGTGAAAGCTATTTCTTAAAGGTGCTAAACCTGGAACTGGCAAAGTCACCAGTCAGCCTAGATTTAAGGGAAGGAAAAACAGATCCTACATCTTAATGGGAGGAATGCGAACAACATCTGCATATAGTTTGGGAAGACATTGCTGGCAACCATATTTGGAGGCTGTCTACACATACTCCTTAGCATGCAGTCAACAAGGAAGAACTTAGGCTTTTCAGGTTTTAAATTCAGCATTCCAAAGATTATGAACACATAACCTCATGTATTGCTTCTAGGTAGAAAGGGATACATTACATGTATATAAATGCCTTAGGTAAATCTTATAATATGCTTGAAATTATTCTTTGAGATGGAGATTTTAAATACACAAAGCAGGAAGGCATGAAATTTTGTCTTTGACCTTGGAATTCAATCAATATCTTGTTTTCAACTTGTGATTTGACTGTGGCCTTTGGAAAGCTAAACAGTCTTTTCCTTTCATTAACATCATTTGAAAGATAATAAGTTGCCATTACATATATTTAGTGTAATAGTAGCAGTAATATAAGTAATAATAGTACAGTGAAAGTAAGATTAGATCCTCAGGATTTATTGTTAATTTGATATTCACTTTTAAATATATATAAGCATTCTAGGTGTAATATGGAATTAAAATCTCCTTGTGTGTTTTATTTGTTGGAATTCTAACAGTCAATTGTAGTATAAATTTTATTATTGTGGGGTAAAATACTATAATAATTAATAATGATGGTGAAAGCCAATTTTTATGTAAGACAGTTAATTAAGAACATTCAAAGAGTTAAATGAACAATGAAAAGATGGACAGTTTTGTAAATTTTATGAAAGTGCATGAGGAAAATACTTTAGAAGTAACTTTTTTATGACTAATAGGTATATAATTTTAATAATAATAAAAGACTAAATAATAGATATTGAATTATATATTAGTTCTAATTTTTGTAGGATTGCTTGGTATGTGAACAATTACATCAGACAAAATAACCTTTTAAGAACTTTACTTTGAATGTAGTTATTTGCTTCCATTTAGGCAGAGTATTTCAAGAAAAAAAAATCCTGAAATGATTCATCACATCTTTGGAGGATGATTTAAAACCAAATGTCAATTTTGCCATCTCAAATTATCACAAGCAGAAAAAACTAAAAGATAAGCTAAAAGTTAATTTAATAAATAACTTTTTATTCTAATATAATAAAGTATATAAAGAATACAGAAAATGTTAGAAATAAGGTATCCCAAACCTATTTTGTTCTCACCATCAAACTTTAAAAGATTTTAAAAGAATGTACTTTAAGAAGGCAATCCTTTATACTTTTAAGTATTCAGAACTTAAACTTTTAAACAAAAACTTATTTACATCATCCCTATAGAGCGTCAATCATTTCTATGAGTTAAAGGAAAAGAACTTTTGAGTTCCTTGAATTTGGACATTAAAAAAATTCCCAGGTACAAATTTCATCTAGAAAACATAGTGCTGAAAGAAAATTTTTCTGAATTATGTTCTGTTATCAATAAGTCCAGTGGTATTATTGAATATGCAATCTCTGTATCTTGTACATCAGACAAATGGTAGTTCAGAAATCAGTAGAAGTCTCCTTTAAGTTTGACAGCTTGGTGGATCAAGGATGAATTCAACTGTGCTTCTGCTTACACACTTGCCAAGGGATTTCTAGGTTTTGTACAACTAACATAGCCCATTTGATTGAAAAACTATTCATAGGATAGAAAATCAGGGTATAAAATCATAATGTAATTGTCTTAAAAAATCCAACAAACATAACAGGGGTTATATATCACTCAGGATCCACAATCATACAATGTTTTGTCTACTCTTCACCTGTGTGCTCAAAAAGAAATTATAGGACAGCAGAATAGTGAGACACTTTTATCATTCTTCAGCAAGTGACAGATTTCTTGTCATATAAGAGATTTTGGAGTGGTATGTTAAATAAAGAAGCAAGCTATTTTGGAAATGATTTGTCATGTGTTTTTACAAGGTGTCCAAATGTGATGGAAGGACCACCACTACTACATGTCTAAAAAGATAGCTTAAATATTAAAAAAGCTTAATGCCATACTTTGGAAATAATAACAACATTGCTGTGCTTAATAAAAACTGATTTTTTCTTGTGAAGAAGGTCATTAAGGTACTGGAACCTGTCGAAGAAATAACATTGTGTCTTGAGAATGAAATAGTTCTTATGTGATAGTTGATGGAAAGACACTTCTACCATTCTTCTCCAGTCAAAATGGGTACCCAGGCAATGAAAGCTAAAATGCAGATGAAAATTCAGGGAAGATTTTTGTCTTGAAAATTAACTACTTAGTTCTAAAGCCATTTATTTTGCCCCATTAAGTTACAGAGAATTTTTTTATGCTTTTGTTTCAAGTAGCAAATGCATGAAAAATATTAGAAATAAACAATATAATGGGGACTTCAATTGCATCTTTGCTTCTAAAAATATTCAGAGAGCTTCTTTGAATAGTGCACAATATTTCAATTTGTGGGATTGCTTTATTGCATTAGCATTATCACCATCAGCCAACCATCATGACTGAGAGTTAAAAAGCAGATGTCTCTATGTTATCCGTTTGGTATTAGATAGGAAGTAAAGCAAAATACCAGTGGCATCATTACCAGTAGTATCTTACATTGGCAAAGCTAGCAAAGATGATCTTGTTCCTTTACTACTACAGCTGAAATGGGAGACTATTTAGTATCACGGGAACAAACCAGTACTAAGCACATTATTATTCTTGCCCTACACTACCAAATATTTAAAATCTAACCATTAAATTTTGGGGGGGGTGTAGTTTACATATGTTTGCATAAAAGGGTGCCAACAAGGCTGAACTGTTTATCCTAATTACAGTAGTGAAATTTATTATAAAAATCCAACTTCATATAGTATTTGAAAATTTCTGGTCATCTTCCCACCCTAACTACTATTTATACTTCAGTGCTTATTTTATTTATTTTTAAATAAGATGTCCTGCCATTGGATATAATCCAGTTGTTCCTCAGTACCAGTTTTCTTCCTAGTCCCTATTACCAAAAATAGATAAGTCAAAGCTCATATTGGGGTATGGGGGTGGAAAGGGATCTGGAAGTGGCCATCTACCTGGGACTTGCTCTGTTTAATGAGAATATTTTTTACTTTCCAAAATCTCAACAAAAGGAGAAGTGTGAAGCTGTCCAGTGGATGGAGACAGCCACCAGGTCAACATCAGTTTGTCTTGGTGTCCAACCCGTATAAACTGACTGGCTCATTTCCCTTTCCTTCCACCCCTGCCTAGCTTTAGGCTCATCTCTGCCTTGCAGTTGGTCCAAAGAATCTTGCTGCTCAGGTTTCCCTCCCTGTTCCTAGACTAGCCAAAAAAGCAGCACAGATGCCTGCCTAGAAACTCCACTGGGGCAGGACCACCTTCAGGTCTTGGATGCACAATCTTCATGCCAAATTCTTGGAAGATTTTTTTTTAAAGTTGTTTTCACTATGTGTGGAATTTAAGAAACAAAACAAACAAGCAAAGGAAAAAGAGAACGAGAGAGAGAGAGAGAGAGAAAGAGAGAGAGAGAGAGAATGAAACCAAGAAACAGACTCTTAACTATAGAGAACAAACTATAGTTACCAGAGGGGAGTTTGGTGGCTGGTGCATGAAATACAAGATAGGGATTAAGAGTGTAATCGTGATGAGCACCAGGTGTTGTATGGAAGTGCTGAATTACTATATTGTACACCTGAAGCTAATATAATATTAATATACTAATATAATATGGTAACTAAACTGGGATTAAAATTAAAAACTTTATTTAAAAAACTGGTTTTCATTAATCTTGCAGTCATGCAACTTTGCATTTTATGGGATGGACATCTTTGGACCCTATTTATAGCATTATAGTAGGGTTTGGCAGTAGTCCAAAGTTTACAAGGAAGTAATCCATTTCCTTTAGATTTTCAATTTTGTTGCCATGGACTTCCATATCACCTCTTATAATTTCTTTGGTCTTTTCCATTTTTGTGGCCCTAATATCCATTCCATTTCCAATACAACATTTTTGTTTTCTCTTTATCTGAATTGGACTTGCCAGATGTTGGTTTATTTAATTTTTCAAAAAAAACCCCTTATTATTCTTTCTACTGTCTTCAGTGTTATTGTTTCATTTATTTTTACCTTTCTTGTGTATGAAATCCCTCTTCCTACTTTCTCTTGGTTTACATTGTTGATTTTTTATTTATTTTTTAAAGATTTTTTATTTATTTGACAGAGAGAGACATACCTAGAGAGGAAACACAAGCAGGAGGAGTGGGAGAGGGAGAAGCAGGCTTCCCGCTGAGCAGGGAGCCTGATGTGGGGCTCGATCCCATGACCCTGGGATCATGACCTGAGCTGAAGGCAGATGCTTAACAACTGAGCAACCCAGGTACTCCTACACTGTTGATTTTTTAAATTTGAATCATGTAGTTCATTTATTTTAAATCTTTTTTTAAAAAATACAAGTATTTAAGACTATAAATTACCTGAATACAGGTCCCATATAAAGCGTTATTTTGATTACTTTTCTAGATAATTTGCAATTTCCTCTTTGATCTGGGGGTCATTTAGGAGGAGATTTCTTGATTTCTATGTATTTTTTTTTATCATTTTATGTTTTTATTGAGTTTTTACTTGGTTATGATCAAAGAATATGGTCTTCAAAATCGGTTTGGGGTATTTATTAAGGATTTCTCAGTGACCAATAAACAATTGATTTTTGTAAATGTTCTATAATAATGTTCACATAATAAATGAATTTTGACTTAAATTCCTTATATTATCAAGTGTTGTGTATTTACTTTTTGTCATCTTGATTTTTCAAAATTCTGAAAGAATATTAAAGCCTTCCAACATTATTGTGTGTTTTTTTTAGTTTTGCCTTTATTTCATTGATAACTAATATATACATTTATATTTAACTTTGTATATAACCAAAGTAAACGTCATAAGCTTTCTATGTGTCATGCCCTCTTTTCAGAGTTTCATGTGTATTAAATTGCTAATTCTGTAGATAACCCTAAGAGATTAATACTATTCTTTTTTTTTTAATTAAAGAACTTGTATTTCTGAGAGGTTTTGTTTCATGTATCCAGCTTCATGTACTATTTGGTGCATATCCTCTCATGGAGTAATCCTGTTATTGTTATAAAATATCCCTTGTTGTCCAAGGTTTAATTCTTTTTTCCTTGTAAAGTATTTAAAGTTGTTTATTATATTTAATTTCTTATGTGACAGATGGGTATATATCATTATTTTGTAATCAAGGATGGAAAGATATGATTCATGACAGAGCTAAGGATGTTTTAATTTTTCCCTTTCTCAAGGCCTCATCATAATTAGAAGTTTAAATTATCTGTACATATCTTGTTACACACACTGTAACACAAAGTAGATGAGATCATCTTTATTCTTTAGCATTTATTATAAAACATATAAAGACTTAATGCAGGGGAACTAACATTTAACAGATATCTAGAGCATTTGCCTATTTCTGTTTTCTCTCTCTCTCTCTCTCTCTCTTTTTTAACCTTTTAAGTCCCTTCACCCTTTTCTTTCACTTCCCACCTCTTGCTTTTGGCAACCACAAATCTGTTGTATCTTTAAACTTATTTTTGGATTCCACATATATGAAAAATCAGACAGTATTTGTCTTTCTCTGACTTACTGCACTTAGCATAATGTCCTTGAAGTCTATCCACATTGTCACAAATGGAAAGATTTTTTTCTATGCCTAAATAAGGTTCATATATATATTTATATTTATATATAAAATGGAATATCATACACACACACACACACCCAGACTTATGTCAAGGGACATGTAGGTTGTTTCCATATCTTGCTATTGTAAATACTGCTGCAATTAACATGGAGGTACATATATCTTTTTGAGTTAGTGTTTTTGTTTTCTTTGGGTGAATACCCAAAAGTGGAACTGCTAAATCATATGGTAGTTCTATTTTTAATTTTTTGAGGAACATCCATACTGTTTTCCATAGTGACTACATCAATTTACATTGCCACCATCAGTGGACATGGGTTCCCTTTTCTCTACATCCTCACCAACACTTACTATTTTTTGCCTTTTGATAACAGTGATTCTCACAGGTGTGAAGTGATGTCTTACTGTGCTTTTGATTTGCATTTCCTTGACGATGAGTGATGTTGAGCATCTTTTCATGCCTGTTATTCATCCATATGTCTTCTTAGGAAAAATGTCTAATTATTTGTTCTTTTGCTATTGAATTGTATGAATTCTTTATATATATTGGATATTAGCCCCTTATCAGATTTATGATATGCAAATACTTTATCCCATTTAGTAGGTTGCCTTTTCATTTTGTCAATGGTTTCTTTTGCTGTGCAGAAACTTCTTAGTATGATATAGTCCTGCTTAGTTTGGTTTTGTTTCTTTTGCTTTTGGTGTCAGATTTAAAAAAATTATCACCAAGACTTATGTCAAGGAGCTTACCATTAGTAAAGTCGCAGGATACAAAAATCAATATACAAAAATCTGTTGTGTTTCACTACACTAATAATGAACTACCAAAAGAGAAATAAAGAAAACAATTCCATTTACAATTGATTAAAAAGAATACAATACCTAGGAATAAATTTAACCAGGGAGGTGAAAGATCTGTATGTTGAAAACTACAAGACATTAATGAAAAAACTGTTGAAGACACAAATAAGTGGAAAGATATTCTGTGCTCACAAATTGGAAGAGTCAATATTGTTATAATGTCTGTACTAAGCAATCTAGAGACTCAAAGCAATCTAGAGACTCACTGTAATCCCTATCAAAATTTCAATGGCACTTTTCAAAGAAACAGAACAAATAATCCTAAAATTTGTATGGAAACACAGAAGATTCCAAATTGCCAAATCAGTCTTGAGAAAGAACAAAGCTGAAGGCATCATTCTCCTTGATTTTAATCTATATTAAAAAACTATAGCAATTTAAACAGTATGGTATTGTCATAAACAATGACGCACACCGATCACTGGAACAGAATAGAGAGCCCAGAAATAAATTCATGCATATATCAATTTATGGTGAAAGAGTAAAAAATATACAATGGGAAAAGGACAGTTTCTTCAATAAATGGTGTTGGAAAAACTGTACAGCCACATGCAAGACAATGAAACTTTATCTTACACCATACATAAAAATTAACTCAAAATGGATTACAGACTTGAAAGTAGACCTGAAACCATAAAACTCCTAGAAGAAAACAGGTGATAAGTTCCTTGATAGCAGATTTTTAATAATATAATTTTATAATTGTAATAATTAACATCTATCCCAGAAGGTAATCCTATTTTAGTGATATTCAGCTTTAGATGAATGTTAATTTTAGAATTTGGCCATTTGCCATTTTGTAAGATGTATATTTAGCACATCTCTGGTAAAAACCTAATCATGAAGATATGGTGAGTTTGTGAGAAGAGAACTTAGTCTCCAAAGCAGAAAATGATAAACCTAGGACCTAGTCATTGAAAATGAAAATGTAAATCAGAGTGAGATATTGGCAAAGCTACTACATGTGTGTACTACACAATGTTGGGTACCTGCCAAGAAGTTCCTTAGTCAACCTTCTCCCAGGCCCAAGTGGACTCAGAGATCAAACAGTATACACTAAGTATTTGGAGAACTTTATCAGTTATCTATAGCTGTATAACAAACCATCCAGAACATAGTGGATTAAAGCAACAGTCATCTGATTGACTTAACTCAAGACTGTGGGCCAGCAAGTTTCCCTGGGTCAGCTAGGTGATTCTAAAGGTTGGTTGGCTGCTGCCTGGAGCACCTCAGATCTCATTTATGTGGTCTCGAATCCTCTAGCAGTCCAGCTGGTGCTGGTTTACATGTTAGCTAGTGGATTCTGAGAGAAAGAGTGGAAGTATGGAAAATCTCTTGAGGCTTAGTTAGGCTCAAAACTGGCACATCGTCATTTGCAACACATTCTGTTTTCTTTATGGTGAGAGCTACAAAATTACATTGTAAAGAGACTGGATACAAGAAGAGGTGAAGTATTTGGGACTTTTATTAATCAATTTACTGAAGGTAAATTGGCTCCAAATGTAAGGACTGAAGGGATCTAGAGACAGGGAAGGCCAGGTAGTTCTTTCTAAGACATAAGCATTTTAATAGACTGCATCACAAAGTAGCTGAAGTGTTTTAATGAAATCTATTCACTTGGAGTGGAAAATTACATCAAAATCATCCTTTAGATGATGTCTTCAATTGTGAAATAATCTTATTCATCTTTTGAGGCTCCTCTCTCACAATTAGTTTACTGGAACATCACAAGTGCTCTGCTGAGCATGTGTTTTTATACTTATTTTCCCTTTGAGGAAACAGAACCCAAAACAGTGGTCCACAAAATTTGCATTAGAATCACTTTGAGAGGCTATTAAAAATAGAATTTCTTGGTCTATACCTTAGATCTGTTGTGTTAGTTGAGATTTTTGTGTTGCAAGCAACAGAAGCTGACCCTGTGTGATATAAGCAAATATCAAATGTATTGGTAGGTCATTAGTAACTCGCAGAATCAGGAAGACAGAAAGATAAGGTATAGAACATGAGTATTGCCAAGGGAGGCTAAGGACATATGTGATGAAGGCACTATTGTGTCCATTGTCAAATACTATACTTATGAGCTTACACCGCTGCTGCTGGGAATTCTACACACTGGGCACCATGACTGACATGTCCCTCTTACTACAGCTCCCTCTAAAGACAGTGAGTGCTGCCACCACTATCAGCCACAAGATTCAGTTTTCATTAACCCAGTTTCACTGTGTTAATTGCTCCAGGTTCAACATCTCAAGAAAGAACATCTGATTGATGGATTCTTACCTGCAAAAGAGGCTTGGAAAATGAGTATCTCCTTTTTTCAGCTTCCATACTAGAAGGTGAGCTCTGTTCTTTGCCAAAATTTGTGGGTTAGGCAATTCTTCAAACATAAGTAGGTGGTCTAACTCTTAGAGAGTTAAAAAAAAAGATTAATGTGCATTCTATCTTTTGGATACAAAATTTTAGTTGGAAGATACAGCACACAGTACAGTGATTTACTTTTATCCCCTCAGCTCTCATCTTCACATGTTATCAAAGGCTGCTTTACTTCAATATTTATGACCCGATCCAAGTACTGCTTGTCTAGTGGAAGCACTTGGCCTGTGCAATGGCAAGCCAGAGGTCTCAACAGGATTGATGGCCCCAGCAACAGTCCTTCCACAGAGAACGGACAAGGAGTCAATAGATTAATACCCCAACTTACTTGCACATCAGCTGAGATAATTCTGAGGCCTAGTCTTATATTAGCCCCCAGAATCCCTTAGGAGGATTCATATAGTTTCCCACAGTGGTGACTGTCATGGTAACACACTGTATGTTGGCTCTTTTCCCTTTGCTGTCTCACTTGGTGGCTTCTTTTCCAATGTTTCCTGCTATCATGCCCCAAGCACATCACTTGTGCTTAAAATTTTGTTTTAGGGTTAGTTTCTGGGGGAATTCAAAATAAAATGTGGATACCTTGGTAATTTAAAGGGTTTTTTTTAAAGATTTTATTTATCCATTTGACAGAGAGAGAGAGAGAGAGAGAGAGAGAGAGAGAGAGAGAGAGAGAGAAAGACAGAGAGACAGAGAGCACAAGCAGGGGGAGTGGCAGAAAGAGAAGCAGGCTTCCCACTGAGCAGGGAGCCAGATGCGGGGTTTGATTCCAGGACCCCGGATTCATGACCTGAGCCGAAGGCAGATGATAACCGACTGAGCACCCAGATGCCCCAGTATTTGAAAGTTTTAAAAAGTGATTTAAGTGATCCAAAATGTGTTCCCATGCCAAAAGTTTGAGAACCAATTGTGCTGACAAATGGAAAATCTTGCCCAAGTTCCTATTAATGGTCAGGGCTGTATACCAAATCTGAAATCCAAATCCCTTCTTCTGGTTTTTGGGCCAGTTCTCTCATCACTATATTATACTCATGGCAAAAAAAAGTAGATCTTTATTTTCAGATGACTTTATGTGAGGAGAGATTTATAAGGCAACCAACATAATCATGATCAGATTTCAAACAATAGATAATGTTACTAGCAACTTACTCTTTTTAATAATATAGCAGCCTTTCCTCTTTGTTTCTTTTTGTTAATGTTTCTGCCTTTGTAAATTCTTTGCATAGAACTCACCCCAATATTATTGTTTTGATTGATAATTTATTTCCATTTTAGAAAAGTTGAAAGAGACAAATATAAAATGAAATACTCATCAAAGAATGAAACTTTATTTTCAAAAAAGAGAACACTAACTTTGTGATGTTTGGAAAGAGAAATGCACTTGTTCTTGTTGTAACCTAATGTTAACAATTTGTCTTTATAAATGGTATTGCACAACAATATTTGTGAAGGGGGAAATAAAGGCAGGATGAAATTCACAGTGATGGCCTACAGTGATTTATAGAGTAATATTATAAGAGCAAAAAGACACTCTTCATTAAATAAAATTGAAATGGAGCCAGAGATAAGTAATTAGAAATAAAATGTGAGAAGAAATAACTAAGATGTATCCTGAGAGTATCAGTAGAATATGTTTAGGGTTGTTCTTTTCACACATCAGTTGAATAGGGAAAGTAAATTAAAATCTTCAGGAGGAATAAATGACTAAGTAGTTCGGCTTAGTTGTTTCTATTAGATTATATTTTTCTTAAGATATTTTAAACAACTTCCTGGGGATTTTCACGCATTTGAACTGTCCTCAATTGTTTACACCAAAGAATCTTCTCAAATGTTCCAGTATGGCACAGAAGCAGCATACGTTTCTGATCTTTTATGGGCTTGTAACTAGTGTCACTGTTACTGTTACTATCAGTAATTTGATCTTGGGCTAGAATCATACAATTTCTCAGAACTTTGGTATTTGCCTTTTAAATGACCATATATATAATAGTTTCCATTTTGCAAAGATATTGTGTAAACCAAATGAGATAATATCTGTGCAAACACTTTATAAAATACTATATACATATTAGCATGTAGTATTTTATTATAATTATCAGTCTTCCTTATCAAGTGCATATTTACATCATGAATTACGGGATCTTACAGGCCTAAACCAAAAACTTGATTCTTCCAAGTATTAGCTGTGTTGTCTTGGGAAAATTAAATACCCTTTAGCCTCAGCTTTCTTATCTGGAAAATGGAGATAATAATGTATTTCTTTGAACACAGTAAGTGCTCAAATAGAAGAGAATGTCAGTGATGATGATGATTATGATGGTGATAATCTGCCATAATTTAGGGGCTTTTTCTACATTTTTCTACTCTAAGTTCCTACTGTTTCTTGGATCATTTTTCTTAAGTAGTCATATTCAAGATCATATTATAATATTCAGGACCCAAAGTATCCACTTAGAGACCTAAAGACTATTAGCTTAATATGTTAGCACTGGACATCACTTTGTGCTTCTGCAAGATTATAAAAAATGGTGGTATCCCCATCTCAAAGTTCTCTATTAGTTCATCATTATCAAAAATGTCAGTAAGCTACAGACATAGCAACACAGTAAAACAAACTGCTGCAAAATTAAGAGATCTGCATTCATGGTTGGGGGCTCTGTTCTAACCAGCTCTCATCCTTTCTGGACTGGTGGGATAGTTGGAGGTATGTACTTCTTATAGGACTGCTAGAGGTGAATGAAGCGAAGTGGAAATATGTGTGATCTCTTAAGGCATAAGCTCAGATCTGGCACTTCATCATGTCTGTCCATTACATTGGCCAAAGAAAGTCACATGGCTGAGTCCTTAGTCAAGTGGGAAAGGGAAATAAAAGGGTTCCTTTACTGAGAGGGACAGCAACATCATATGGCAAAGGAATTGGATACAGGGAAAGTTGAAGAATCAGGGCAATAATGGCAATCAATCATGGTTATAAAAGACTAAACTGAAGTCCTCGAGAAGAGTTCAAGTCTTGTTCATCAATGAATTGGCATTTCTAAACCAAAGCCTGACACATTGATTCACTGGTCATTCAACAAGTATTATACCAGAGTTGAAAATATGTAGCCTAGAAGAAAGGCCCCTCCCCCACATAAATAAGTTCAATGAAGAGTTATAGAAGATTGTAATTACAGCCTATATAGGGTTTTGTAGTGACACAAAAGAAAGTGATGGGCCCATGTGAGAGGTACTAAATGCCTATTCATACTACTAGGGTTTGAGAAAATAGTTTTGTAGAAATCAGGCATGTAGGAATACCCAGGCAATAAGGGGGAAGAGTGGTAAAAACTGTCACTTCTTACTTCTTCAAAAGGACTTGAAATTCCTTCTTATATATGGGAAATCCCTACTTATGAGAACTACCATTGAATTTTCCTACCACTACAGAAGCCAAAAATGCCAAACACTCACTTTCCCACCCTCCTGACTGCTAGGGTGTGGCTACATGCTTTCCAATCATTTGTACCCTTTCTAGATTCTGAAACTAATGGACAAAGAAGCAAGGCCAGTAGGGAATTCACTCATGTGCAGACAAAGCTACATCTACTTTCTAGGGGCAGCTGTGGCCATAGTTCTAAGCAGTAGTGTAGTGTCTAGCATTGGTGGTTTTGGCTATTTGGCTATTTAATCCATCGTGCCTGAGTCTAGTGACAGTAATAACTGTATCTTCACAAGGCCAGTTCTGAAATTTAATTTTTTGTCATTAATCTTTTTTTAAAAGATTTTATTTATTTATTTGACACACAGAGAGAGAGATTACAAGTAGGCAGAGAGGCAGGCAGAGAGACAGGGAGAGGAGGAAGCAGGCTCCCCGCTGAGCAGAGAGCCCGATGCGGGCCTCGATCCCAGGACGCTGAGATCATGACCTGAGCCGAAAGCAGAGGCTTTAACCCACTGAGCCACCCAGGCACCCTTTTTTGTCATTAATCTTGATACCAAACTTGGTTCTCATGGAAAATTGCAATATCCTTTAAACAAATTCCTTTGCTGGCTCAATTAGTCGGAATTTTTTTTTTTTTAGTTCTTTGAGCTAAGACTGACTTATCAGATGGCTAGAGCAGAAATTGAAAGAAAAGTCAAAGTGAGTGAAAAGATAAAGTGAGATCAGTAAATGAAAGAAAGAAGAGATGGTAAAACCTCTGGCAAGTGATGAGTGAGCAGGAAGAACCCTAAGAAACCAATGGCAGAGGCATTGTAAGTCTTTAGCTTCTACCACAACCAATAACTTCTATCAGTACTTGGCAGCCTTGGCTGCACTTTGAATTACTAGACAATTTTTAAAAAAATCCCAATGCCCAGGTCATATCCCAGATCACTTACATCAGAATCTCATATAACACTATTTTTCTAAAAGCTCCCCAGATGACTAAATGTGCAACCAATGTGCAGCCAAGGCTGCGATAGGATTAGAGGAAACTAGAACCATAGATGGAGAACAAAACAGGTGCACCTGTCTGGAGTGAGGAATGAAGGGGAAGAAGCAGAACTGATAATGATATAGAATGAACACACTGATTGGATGCACTGAATCATATATGGTGTGAAATCCAAATAGCTGGCCTCACCATGACCCATCATTTTTAATTCTATGGTATATATCCAAATCACTCTTTTCTTCAAATCCACATTCTGCTTTAGCTCGGGTCCTTATCACCTCTCATGTGGCCTATTGCTACCACTTTCCAGTTGGCTTTCCAGCCTCCATTCATTCTTAACTCCAATCCATCCAATACAATACTTCCAGACTTGGAACGATATTTTTAAAGGGCAAATCTGATTGTGTACCATACAGGCTAACCTAATCCAATAGATTCCCTAAACACTGCAAGATAAAAACCAAACTTTTCAGTATGGTTTAAGAATCTTTATGATTTGTTCCTACTTAAGTTCCCAGCCTCACCTTTTGCCTCATCCTTGATCTCCATCCATCCATCCATCCAAGCACTCACCTGTTCCTAAACATAACATCATCTTTTATATCTTCCTGCCTCTTTGTTGATGTATCTATTCTTTCATTGAATTGGGTGTGAATGTTTGTAAGATTATCTTTTATGCATTTGTTATTTACTACTTAGATATTTTGATCCATGTAATAATATTCACTGAAAAGGTTATAAGTTTCTAGAATGCAGAAACTCTGCTTTCTGATCTACAAAATGCTTTCTGATGATTCTGATTTGTTCAATACTGATGAATATGACAATGAATGAGAATGGTGCAATAGATGTTACAGGTTTTAAAAAGGTCAGAATGAAGGGAAATTACCTAATTTTTTGTATCTCTGGGAAAGTGTGAATGAACCTTTAAGCAATAGAGAAAATGAGATAATTTCTAAAGTTGTAATAATTACATTATTCACTTATTGCCATAAAATGCCAGAATGGATGACCTTTTATGTCTCTCAAAATAAATTATTTCACCAATGTGATTATCTCACCCACATTTTCCCAATAATAAAATAATGTTCTAGCTCAAGTGTATTATTTACATTAAATCTGAAAAGATTACGTTTAAATAGCCTAGATAGCAGGCAAGAAGGTTCATATATGTAGTATGTAATAAATACCTGAGTGATATTTTCCAGTTTAAAAGAAATTCAGTTTTATTTCTTATAAGTCATAAATGGTCCTAGATTCAGCAATGTTTCCTCATTTCAAAATGTTTATCTTTACTGATATACTCCTCGTTTTCATTTCAGTTTGTCTCTAAAGGAAATTTTTATGTGGCTATATATGGTAATATTAATTTATGTATTATAGTAATTAAAATAACTTGTATATGTATGGAACAGGAAATTGTCCTTATTCATTATTAAAAGTATTTAATTTTTAATATTTAATTCTCAGATTTGTATGCAGTTTACTTGCCTAGAACTCTAAGCCCATGGCTATAATTATCATATAGGACACGATGACACATGGGGACAAAAAGGTGCAATGCCTCAACTGATTTCTGGTTTGCCAGCTCTATTGTCCATTCCCTAGGTGTCTTGTAACTCCAGACTTCTAACATTTTTGTTTTAAGGAGGTTTTTCTCATTTTATAATGCTATTGTTCAGGAATTAGACTATTAGCCATTGGTTCAATTAAGACTGATCAAATTAGCCTTTCTATCACGTGAGGAGGCCTTAGCTATAAAGGAAGAGGAGGGCCCTCATGAGAACTAGACCATGCTAACACTTTGATCTTTTACTTCCCAGTATCCAGAAGTGTGAAAAATAAATTTCTGTTGTTTATAACCTACCCACTTTGTGATATTTTCCTATAGCAGCCTGAATGGACTAAGACAAAAAGTTGGGGTTCTTATACACTAATAATGAAGCATCAGAAAGAGAAACTAAGAAAACAATCCTACTTTTCCTATTTACAATGGCAACAAAAATAATAAGATATCTAGGAATAAAACTAACTAAAGTGGTGAAAGAAAAAGAAAAGAAAAGCTGGGTGATTCCAAACTCCAAGTTATATTACAAAGCTGTAGTAATCAAAACAGTATGGTACTGGAACAAAAAATAGACACATAGAGCAATGGAACAGAATAGAAAAGCCAGAAATAAATGAACAATTATATGGTCAATTAATCTTTGACAAAGCAGGAAAGAATATCCAATGGGAAAAAGACAGTCTCTTCAACAAAAGGTGCTGGGAAAACTGGTCAGCTACATTCAAAAGAATGAAATTGAACCACTTTTTTACTCCATAAAGAACTAGAAACTCAAAATAGATCAAAGAAAAAAATGGATCAAAAACCTAAATGTGAGACATGAAACCATAAAAATCCTATGAGAGAACACAAGCACTAACATCTTTGACATTGGCTGTAGCAACATTTTTCTAGATATGTTTCCTGAAGCAAAGGGAAATAAAAGCAAAAATAAACTGTTGGAACTACATCAAAACAAAAAGACTCTGCACAATGAAAGAAACAATCAACAAAACTAAAAGTCAACCTACTTAATGGGAGAAGATAGTTGCAAATGACATATCCAATAAAGGGTGTATCCAAATATATAAAGAACTGATACAACTCAACATCAGGGAAATGAAAATCAAAACTACAATGAGATATCCCTCACACCTGTCAGAATAGTTAAAATCCAAAACACAAGAAACAACAAGTGTTGGCAATGATGTGGAGAAAAGGGAACTCTGGGGTACTGTTGGTGGGAATGCAAAGTGGTGCAGCCACTGTGGAAAAAAGTATGGAGGTTCCTCAAGAAGTTAAAAATAGAACTACCCTATGATTTAGTAATCACACTACTGGGCATTTACCCCCAAAATACAAAAACACTAATCCAAAGGGATATATGCAAGCTTGGGAAGATGGAGTGGAGTATGGGACCCTGAGTGCACCCCATCCCATGTTGAACTAGATATCATTCACATCCATGTTAATAAACCAGTGAACAATCTGAAGACTGGAAGAATGAATTCCACAACTAATTAGAGAGAAGCTGCATCTGAAAGGTTAGTAAGGTCTGAAAAGCAGATGGAGGCTGCCCACAGGAGGGAAGGAATTGCATGCATAGAGAAGGAAGAAAAATGGGCCCTCGTATCAGAGAACTCACAGAGAGAAGGCTAATACTCATAAAGTTTGGCTTTAAAAGCCAGAGGGGTTGAATTCTGTGAGTTTTTGAAACCAGTGGGACTTGGAGCCTGGAGCTTTACAAGTCAGCTGACTCAGCACTGGGTGAGCCTGGGGTGATACCTGGGTTACCATCCTTAAAGACAGTGGCCTGTGCGCCTGGGTGGCTCAGTGGGTTAAAGCCTCTGCTTTCGGCTCAGGTCATGATCTCAGGGTCCTGGGATAGAGGCCCGCATCGGGCTCTCTGCTCGTCAGGGAGCCTGCTTCCTCCCCTCTCTCTGCCTGCCTCTCTGCCTACTTGTGATTTCTCTCTCTGTGTGTCAAATAAATAAATAAAATCTTTAAAAAAAAAAAGACAGTGGCCTGCATGGAGAGGCAGCATAAAAACAGTAGCTTACACAATGCTGGCATCAAATGGGACACAAATTTTTTCACACTGATTTCAGAACATGTTGCCCCCAACATTTCTCCAAAAAGGGGGGAGCTGGCAGGCACAATTTTCCTCCCCTGACCCTCCCAAGCATAAACACAGAGCCAACTGCAGAAGGCAGTACTGCACAGATACTTGCTACCTAACCTGCTAGCAGTGTGCCATGCCATGAGTTCTCCAGAGGACTCACCCAATCCTGGACTGTTAGCTTCGGCTGTGGGCTCAGGGTAAATTAAAAAAAAAATTTAAAGATTTTATTTATTTGACACAGAGAAAGAGAGAGAGAGAGCACAAGCTAGGGGAGTAGGGGAAGGATCATGACCTGAGCCAAAAGGCAGACACTTAACTAACTAAGCCACCCAGGCACACCGAGGGCAAATTTTGATAAAGCCATATGCATACCCTACTCAGCTGCCAGGTACACAACGTGGACTGCATGCTGCATCCAGCTGCCCCTCAGGGTCCAGCTGTCACACAGCACCCAGGTACAGCTGTAAGCTGGGCTACCCACTGGTCTCACAGCTGCTGTCACACAGTGCACCCAGCCACCAATGGATGCTGGGCCAGGATGAACCCTGCCATCACCCCAGGCCATGGCCAGTCTCATGACCCCAGCCCCCTTGGTACACAGCCCCCAGCTGCTGTGGCTTTGGGGGATCTGCCATAGGACTAGTGGCCTAGTGCAATTTTGCTAACACTGCTGCCCCACTCCCAAGTTCTCCAGCAGGCACACCACCTCAGTGCTGGCCTGCCTGGAGCCTACTAACACCACAAAGAGCAAGAACAGCCTACAACAGGCAGAGGGTCAGTGAAAGGAAAAGTGAAAACAGCAAGACATAAGTGACACATAAAGGAGACTCTCCTGGAGTTCCAGTTTCTGGTAAAGAGGGGACACTGCACTACAGGGCACTCCATGACCTCTCCTCTTCATAAAGTCAGAACTTTCAAGAGCAAAAGACATAGCTGACTTTCACAACACAGAGAAACAGAGAAAGAAAGGCAAACAAAATGAGGAGACAGAGAAATGTATCCCCAATGAATGAACCGGACAAGGCCACAGCCAGAGATATCAGCAACATTCCTGATAGAGAATTTAAAGCATAATATAAGGATAATCACTGGACCTTAGAACACTGAAAAAATTTAAATAAAATTAAGATGTTAAAAAAATAATAAATAAAATTAAATTTAAAAAAAGAGTGGAAGACATGAGTGAGAACCTTAACACAGAGATGCAGAATAATGTAGCAGAGATAAAGGGCTCAAAAAACAAAATGAGAAATATGCTTGATGCAATTAACAGCAAGATGGAAGAAACAGAGAAATGAATTAGTGACCTAGAAGACAGAGTAATGGGAAAGTAATCAAGCTGAACACAAGAGAGAAAAAAGAATTATGCAAAATGAGAATAGACTTAGGGAACTCAGTGACTCCATTAGACATAATAACATTTGTATCATAGGTGTCCCAGAAGAAGAAGAAAGAGAAAAGGGGCATAAAATTTATTTGAAGACATAATAATTGAAAACTTCCCAATCTGGGGAAGGAAACAGATATCCAGATCCCAGAGGCCCAGAGAACTCTCATCAAAAAAAAAAAAAAAAAGGCAGACCCACTCCAAGACATATTGTAATTAAATTAGGAAAATAGAGTGATAAAGAAAACTTTTAAAAGCAGCAAAAGAAGTCAACAACTTACAAGGAAAAACCCATAAGACTAATAGGTGATTTTTCAACAGAAACTTGGCAAGCCAAGAGGGAGTGGCATGATTAACTCAGAGTGCTGAATGGGAAAAAATCTGCAGCTAAGAAGACTATCCAGCAAGGCTATCATTCAGGATACGAAGGAGAGATAGAGTTTCCCAGACAAACAAAAACTAAGGACCACTAAGCTAGACCTGAAAGAAATACTAAAGGAAACTCTGAGTGTAAAGGAAAGACCAAAAGTGATAGTAGTGAGGAAACAAAAAAAAAAGCAGTAAAAATGAATATTTCTGAAAAAAAAATTAGTGAAGGAACTCACACAAAAACAATATAAAATATAATAATGGGGGGAGGAGAGGAGAAAAAATGCATTTAAACTTAAATAGCCATCAACTCAATATAGATATACATGCACAAGAGGTTATATACAAACCTAAGGTTAACCACAAATCAAAAACCAAGAACGACAGTATTTATTCAGCAAGTACAAGACCAGTTTGAGAGCTGCATTCAGTGTAACCAGAGACCCTTGTCCTTCCAACCACTGACTGATAAATATGAAAGAATAGGGAAAAAAATCCAGACATATCACTAAAGAAAATCAGCAGAACATGAGAGAAAGACAAGAAAGGATCAGGAAATCTTCAGAAACAACCACAAAATGAGTAATAAACTGGCTATAAATTCATATCTATCAATAATTACTTTGTCCTTAAATGGACCAAATCCTCCAATCAAAAGACATAGGATGACAGAACATATAAAAAAAAAAACAAGACCCATCTATATGCTGCCTATAGAAGACTCATTTTAGAAATAAAGACACCTACAGATTGCAAGTGAGTGCATGGAAAAACACCTATCACACAAGTGGATATCAAAAGAAGGCCATAGCAGCAATACTTATATCAGAAAAATAGACTTTAAAACAAAGACTGTAACAAGAGACAAAGAAGGGCATTATATAATAATAAAGGAAACAAGTCAGCAAGAAGTTATAACAATTTTAAGTATATATGCACCCAACATGGGAACACCCAAATAAAAAAAGTTAATAACAAACGTAAAGGAATTCATCGATAATAATATAATAATAATAGAGGACTTTGACATCCTACTTACATCAGTGGACAAATCATTTATACAGAAAATCAACAAGGAAACAACGGCTTTGAATGACACACTGGACCAGATGGACTTAACAGATATAATCAGAACATTTCATCCTAAAACAGCAGAATAAAGATTCTTTTCAAGTGCACATGGAACATTCTCCAGAATAGATCATATATTAGCCCATAACACAAACCCCCAAATTTAAAGAAGACCGAATTCATACCATGCATCTTTTTTGACCACAATGTCATAACACTAGAAGTCAACCACAAGAAAACATCTGGAAAGACCACAAATACATGGAGGTTAAATAACATGGTATTAAACAATGAATGGGTCAACCAGGAAATAAAAGAAGTAAAAAAGTACATGGGGGAAGGGGGACAAGATGGCAGCAGAGTAGGGGACCTCATTTCATCTGATCCCTTGAATTTAGCTGGATATCAATCAAACCATTTTGAACACACAGGAGTTCAACCTGAGATGTAAGATTTATCCGGATATCTACAAGCAGAAAAATGATTACTTTTTGCAAGGCAGGAGGTGCGGAACTTGAATCTTCGGGGAAAATATCAGAAGATAAACAGAGGTGGGAGGGAGTCTTCATAAGCTGGCCATTGGAAAATGATATAACACTGGAGCAAAAAGTCAGGACCCTTAGAAATCTGCTCCAATGAGAGACATCCCTTCCTGAAAAGGGCGCAGGGGATGAATAGGGCTCAATACTAGGTAGACTGTTGTGGTCTCAGGATTCCAGGAGACTCAGAAAGAAAAGGGGAGTCTGAACTGATAGAGTGCCCAAGCAGTGGAGCAGGGAGACTTGTTATGCTCAGCAAGCCCAGAAGGGACTCAGCTCTGGTCACCATAAACTGCAAGCTGGGTCAATAGGAAGACCCCTGTCCGCCTGACCACCCTGAAAAGGACGAGAAGGTGCAGGCTGTTTAACATCCCAGGGGAGATATAAAATGGCTTGTGCCCACAACAGGGCAAAATCTCTCAGGCAGTGAGACCCATGAAAGGACACTGGGGCAGCACCCACCCATGAAATGGGAGCCAGGGAAGAGGGTGCACATATAAGTCCATGGCCTCTCGCAACTGCAAAATCACAAAGCACAGAGACACTCCCAGGTACCCGGAACTCCCCTGGGAGAGTTGCAGCGGACATGAATAGCGTGAGTCTGTGGAGTCTAGTACACACAGAAGTGGAGATGGCTGGAAGGTTTATTGAATAAAGAGGACCACGACCTTGTGGCTCTGGGCCAGAGATTCCAGCATGGCCATATTTGCTCTGACCCTCTAAAGAGAAGTGGAAAGCCACCAGGGAACAAAAGACACACAGACGACCAGCTTACTTTAAGTCCATCCACCTGACAAGGGGTGGGGCAACTCCACCTAGGCAAAGACTCCTGAGAAGCCGGGCAGCAGCCCCCTCCCCAGAAAGACAGGCAGGAAGAACAGATGAATAATAAGCTTATTTCCCACAGGAATGTAAAACTCCAGTGCTAGGGGAAAATAATATAGGGAACGCCAGGTGTTGCCTCACGACTCGTTTATACTTCAGGCTAAAATGTTACATTTCTTTTTGTTTCTTTTCTTTTTCTTTCTCTACCCTGCTCCTATTTCAAGTAGATTCTTACTTCTCAACTTACGTTTTTAAGTTGCTCTTTAACTTTTATTTTTTTACACCTACGTTTTATAGATTTATGTCTTATACTACACCGTTTTCTACTCTATTCAGTTTTATCTTGATATACATCTATATAAATTCTGATTTCTTTGCAATTTGGGGATATAGTGTCTTCTAACACACAGACCAAGAATCAATCAGGAATAAGCAGATCACCCTGCTTTGTCCACCCTGAGAGATTATATTCTCTTCCTCCCCTTTTTTAAAAAATTGTTTTGGATCATCTTGGTTTTGTTTCCATATCTGTGGTAGCTTCCAACCACTTTGGATTTCTTCTAGGGTGCATCTTTCTTGGGTCATGGTTGATATTTTAGACTCTGTTCATTTGCTCAACCATCTCTCAGCAGAATGACTAGGAGGAGGAACTCTCAGCAAAGGAAAGAACCTGAGACAAGGTTCTCTGCCCCAGAACTAATAGATATGTTTATAAGCAAGATGTCAGAGGTAGAATTCAGGATAGCAATCATAAGGTCAATAGCTAGGCTTGAAAAAAGCATTAGTGACAATACAGAATCTCTAAGGGCAGAAATGAGATCTAATCAGGCCAAACTGAAAAATGCTATGAGATGCAGTCTAAATTGGATACTCTAACAGCCAAATGAGGCAGAAGAGAGAATCAGTTATCTAGAAGATAAGCTGATGGAAAAGAAAGAAGTTGAGGAAAACAGAGATAGGCAGCTAGTAGCCCATGAAAATAGATTTAGGGAGATTAATGATGCCATGAAACATTCCAATGTCAGAATTATTGGGATCTCTGAGAGGGTAGAGAGAGAGAGGACTAGAAGATATATTGAGCAAACTGTAGCTGAGAATTTCCCTAATCTGGGGAAGGAAACAAGAATTCCAAGCATGTCTAAGAGGCAGAGAGGACCCCTCCCAAAATCAATAAAAATAGATGAACACCCCAACATATAATAGTGAAGCCTGCAAATCTTATAAAGAGTCTATCCTGAGAATAGCTAGGGAGAGGAGGTTCCTTACATATGGAGGAAGGAACATCAGAATAACATCAGACCTATCCACAGAGACCTGGGAAGCCAGAAAGGGCAGGCAAGACATATTCAGGGTACTAAATGAGAAGAACGTGCAATCGAGAATACTTTATCCAGCAAGGCTGTCATTCAGAATGGATGGAGAGAAAAGGAGCTTCCAGGACAGGCAGAAACTAAAAGAATATGTGACCACCAAGCCACACCTGCAAGAAATAGTAAAGGGGATCATTTAAGCAAAGAAAGAGCCCACGAGTAATATAGACCAGAAACTAACAGAGGCAATCTACAGAAAAACGGACTTTACAGGCAATATAATGACACTAAATTAATATCTTTCAATAGTTACTTTCAATGTAAATGGGCTGAATGCTCTCATGAAAAGACACAGGGTTTCAGATTGGATAAAAAAAGCAGGACCCATTCATTTGCTGTCTAAAAGAGACTCATTGTGAATGAAAGACACCACCAGTTTGAAAGTGAGGGGATGGAGAACAATTTACTATGCTGACAAGCTTCAAAAGAAAGCTGGGATAGCAAGCCTAATATCAGACAAATTATATTTTAAACCAAAGACTATAGTAAGAGTTGTAGAGGGACACTATATCATACTTAAAGAGTCTATCCAACAGAAGATCTAACAATTGCAGGTATCTATGTCTCCAATATAGGAGCAGGCAATTAAGCCAGCTAATAACCAAAATAAAGAAACGTATTGGTAATAGTAGATTAAAAGTAGGAGACTTCAACACTCCACTCAAAGCAATGGACAGATCATCTAAGCAGAAGATCAGCAACAAAACAAGAGCTTTGAATGACACATTGGACCAGATGGACTTCACAGATGTATAAACAGCCTTCCATCTTAAAATAAGAGAATACACATTCTTCTTGAGTGCACATGGAACATTCTACAGAATAGATCACATACTGGGTCACAAATCAGATCTCTGCTGGTACCAAAAGATTGGGATTATTCCTGGCATATTAATATATAACAGTGCTTTGAAACTTGAACTCAATCACAAGAGGAAATTTGGAAGGAACTCAAATACTTGGAGGTTAAAGAGCATCCTACTAAAGAATAAATAGGTAAAGAAGGAAATTAAAGGGGAATTTAAAAATTCAGGGAAACAAATGAAAATGAAAACACAACTGTTCAAAACCTTTGGGATGCAGCAAAAGCAGTCCTAAGAGGGAAGTATATAGCCACGCAAGCCTCTGTCAAGAAACTAGAAAAATCCCAAATGCACAAGCTAACCTTACACCTGAAGGAGCTAGAGAAAGAACAACAAATAAAACCTAAACCAAGCTAGAGGAAAAAAATAATAAAAATTAGAGCAGAAATCAGTGAAATAGAAACCAAAAGAACAGTACAACAGATCAATGGAACTAGGAGCTTGTTCTTTGAAAGAATTAATAAGATCAATAAACCCCTAGCCAAACTGATCAAAAAGAAAAAAGAAAGGACACAAATTAATAAAATCATGAATGAAAGAGGAGAAATCACAACCAACATCAAGGAAACAGAAACAATTTAAAAAGAAAAAAAAACATATTATGATAGTCACCATACACTACATCATTAGTTTTTGAGGTAGTGGTCCATGATTCATTGTTTGTGTATAACACTCAGTGCTCCATGCAATCCATGTCCTTCTTAATACCCATCACCAGGTTCACCCATCCTCCCACCCCTCCCTTTTAAAACCCTCAGTTTGTTTCCTGGAGTCCATATAACGATCTACTGTATGGTAAATAACATAGCATAATAAAATAAATAAATAAATAAAAAATACAAAAAACGAAAAAGAATTTCAGAGGAACAAAACTAAACTAAACAAAAACAAAAAAAGTGAACATATTATGAGCAACTATATGCCAACAAATTAAGGGATCTGGAAGAAATGGTACATTCCTAGAAACTTATAAACTACCAAAACAGAAATGGGAAGAAATAGAAAAGCTGAACAGACCCATAACTAGAAAGGAAATTGAAGCAGTAATCAGAAATCTCCCAACAAACAAGAGTCCAGGGACAAATGGATTCCCAGGGGAATTCTATGAAACATTTATTTATTTTTTTAAAGACTTTATTTATTTATTTGACAGAGAGAGAGAGAGAGAGAGAGAGAGAGAGAGAGAGAGAGAGAGAGAGAGAGAGAGATTACAAGTAGGCAGAGAGGCAGGCAGAGAGAGGAGGAAGCAGGCTCCCCGCTGAGCAGGGAGCCCGATGCGGGCCTCGATCCCAGGACGCTGAGATCATGACCTGAGCCGAAAGCAGAGGCTTTAACCCACTGAGCCACCCAGGCGCCCTCTATGAAACATTTAAATAAGAACTAATACCTATTCTTCTGAAGTTGTTTCAAAAAATAGAAATAGAAGGAAAACTTCCAAACTCATCCTATGGGGGCCATCGACCCCAAAATGAAAGACCCCAACAAAAAAGGGAATTATAGACCCATATCCCTAATGAACATGGACCCCAATATTTGCACCAGGATACTAACCAATAGGATCCAACAGTACATTAAAAGGATAATTCACCACACGAAGTCAGATTTATTCCTGGTCTGTAAGGGTGGTTCAACATTCATAAATTAATCAACATGTTACATCACATTAATAAAAGAAAGGACAAGAATCATATCATCCTCTCAAATGATGCAGAAAAAGCATTTGACAAAATACAGCATCTTTTCTTGATTAAAACTTTCCACAGTGTAGGGATAAAGGAAACATACCTCAGTATCATAAAAACCATCTATGAGAAGACCACAGCTAATATCATTCTCAATGGGAAAAACTGGGTTTTTCCCCTAAGGTCAGGAACATGACAGGGATGCCCATTCTCACCGCTGCTGCTCAACATAGTACTAGAAGTCCTAGCCTTAGCAATCAGACAACAACAAGAAATAAATGGCATTAAAATTGGCAAAGAAGTCAAACTCTCACTCTTCACAGATGATGCGATATTTTATGTGGAAAATCTAAAAGACTCCATCCCAAAATTGCTAGAACTCATACAGGAATTCAGCAACATGGCAGGATATAAAATCAATAAACAGAAATCAGTTGCATTTCTATACACTAACAATGAAACTGAAGAAAGGGAAATTAAAGAATTTATCCCATTTACAATTGCACCAAAAACCATAAGATACCTAGGAATAAACCAAGGAGGTAAAGGAACTTTAAAAACTACAAAACACCTTATGAAAGAAATTGAGGATGACACAAAGAAATGGGAAAACATTTCATTTTCATGGATTGGAAGAATAAATATTGTTAAACTGTCTATGCTACCACGAGCAATCTACAAATTCAAAGCAATCCCTATCAAAACACCATCAACTTTGTTCACAGAGTTGGAACAAATAATCGCAAAACTGTATGAATCATGAATCCAGAAAAGACCTCAAATAGCCAGAGGAATGTTGAAAAAGGAAACCAAAGCTGGTAGCAACACAATGCTGGACTTCAAGCTATATTACAAAGCTGTGATCATCAAGACAGCATGGTATTGTCGCAAAAACAGACACAAAGATCAATGGAACAGAATAGAGACCCCAGAAATAGACCCTTAACTCTATGGTCAACTATCTTCAAGAAAGCAGGAAAGAATATCCAATGTAAAAAGACTATCTCCTTAATAAATGCTTTTGGGGAAACTGGACAGCCACATGTAGAAGAATAAAACTGGACCATTCTCTTATACCATACACAAAGATAAACTCAAAATGGATGAAAGACCTCAATGTGACACAGGAATCCATCAAAATCCTAGTGAGCATAGGCAGCAACCTCTGTGACCTCGGCTGTAGCAGCTTCTTGCTAGACACATTTCCAAAGGCAAGTGAAAGAAAAGCAAAAATGAACTATTGGGACTTCACCAAGATAAAAAATTCTGCACAGCAAAGGAAACAGTCAACAAAACTAAAAGGCAACCCAGAGAATGGGAGGAGATATTTGCAAATGATATATCAGAAAAAGGGTTCGTATTCAAGTCCTCAAATTCAACACCCCAAACAAATAATCCAGTCAAGAAAAGGGCAAAAGACATGAACAGACACTTCTTCAAAGAAGACATACAAATGGCCAACAGACACAAGAAAAAAATGTTCCACATCACTTGGCATCAGGGAAATACAAATCAAAACCACAATGAGATACCACCTCACTCCAGTCACAGTGGCTATAATTAACAAGAGAGTCAACAAATGTTGGTGAGAATGTGGAGAAAGGGGAACCCTCTTACACTGCCAGTGGGAATGCAAGCTGTTGCAGCCACTCTGGAAAGCAGTATGGAGGTTCATCAAGACATTAAAAATAGAACTACCCTATGACTCAGCAATTACACTACTAGGTATTTACCCCAAAGATACAGATGTAGTGAAAAGAAGGGGCACATGCACCCCAATGTTCATAGAAGCAATGTCCACAATAGTTAAACTGTGGAAGGAGCTGAGATGTCCTTCCACAGTTGAATGGATAAAGAAGATATGGTATACACACACACATAGACACACACACACACACACACACACACACACACACACACACTGGAATATTATTCAGCCAAAGAAAGGATGAATACCTAACATTTTTTTTGACATGGTTGGAACTGGAGAGGATTATGCTAAGTGAAATAAGTCAAGCAGAGAAAGACAATTATCATAGAGTTTCACTCATATGTGGACATAAGGAATAGTGTGGAGGACCAGAGGGTAAGGGAGAGAAAACTGAATGGGAAGAAATCAGAGAGGGAGACGAACCATGAGAGACTCAACTCCAGGAAACAAACAGGGTTATAGAAGGGAGGGGGTGGAGGATGGGGTAACTGGGGGATGGGTATTAAGGAGGGCACCTGTTGTGATGAGCACTGGGTGTCATACACAACTAATGAATTGTTGAACACTACATCAAAAACTAATGATGTACTATATGTTGGCTAATCGAACATAAAAAAATACATGGAAACAGTGAAAATGAAAACACAGTGGTCTAAAACCTTTGAGATGCAGTAAAACTGGTTCTAAAAGGGATGCTTATAGCAATACAAGTCTACCTCAAGAAGCAAGAAAAGTCTCAATTAAACATTCTAACCTTACACCTAAAGGAGCTAGAAGAGAAGATCAAACAAAACCTACAACCAGCAGGAGGAATGAAATAATAAGGATTAGAGCAGAAATAAATCATATAGATACTAAAAAGAAAACACACAAACACACACACAAAACAATAGAACATATCAATGAAACCAGGAGCTGGTTCTTTGCAAAAAATCAATAAAGGTGATAAAACTCTAGCTAGACATATAAAGAAAAAAAGAGAAAGGACTTAAATAAAATCACAAATAGCAACTAACACCACAGAAATAGGAAAAATTATAAGGGAATATGATAAAAACTATATGCCACCAAATCAAACAACCTAGAAGAAATGGATAGAAACCAAATCCAACAATACATTAAAAAAATTACTCATCACAATCAAGTGGGATTTATTCTGGGTGGCAAGTGTGGTTCAATATTTGCAAATCAATCAGTGTGATACATCACATCACTAAGAGAAAGGGTAAGAACCATATAGTCATTTCAATAGATTCAGAAAAAGCATTTGACAAAGTACAACATACATCCATGACAAAACTGTCAACAAAGTAGGTTTAGAAGGAACATACCTCAACAAAATAAAGGCCTTATATGAAGGCCCCACAGCTAACATCATCCTTAATTGGGAAAAACTGAGAGCTTTTCCCCTAAGGTCAGGAAGAAGACAAGAACATCTACTCTCACCACTTCTATTTAATATAGTACTGGAAGTCCTAGGCACAGTAATCAGAAAATAAAAGCAACAAAAACAAAAGGCATCCACATCTGTAAGAAGTAAAGCTTTCACTATATGCATATGACATGGTACTCTATATAGAAAACCCAAAAGACCCCACCAAAAAAACTGCTAGAACTGATACACAAATTCAGTAAAGTCACAGGATACAAAATCAATATACAGAAATGTGTTGCATTTCTATACATCAATAATGAAGCATCAGAAATCACAATTAACAAAACAGTCCCATTTATAGTCACACCAAAAATAAGAAGATGCCTGAGAATAAACCTAAAGCAATAAGGTGAAAGACTTGTACTCTGAAAACTATAAAGCACCGTGAAAGAAATTCAAGATAACTCTGATATGAGGAACTTGAGGGGCAGGGTGGGGGGCTGTGGGGGGTAGGGAGGGAAAAATAATGAAACAAGATGGGATGGGGAAGGAGACAAACCATAAGAGACTTCTAATCTCATAAAACAAACTGAGGGTTACTGGGGGGTGGGAGGGTAGGGATAGGGTGGATGGATTATGGACATTGGGGAGGGTTTGTGCTTTGGTGAGGGCTGTGAAAGATNGGATAGGGTGGATGGGTTATGGACATTGGGGAGGGTTTGTGCTTTGGTGAGGGCTGTGAAAGATGTAAGCCTGATGATTCACAGACCTGTACCCCTTGGGCAAATAATAAAAATAAAATTAAAAAAAAAAATGTAAGGTTAGCCCTTCAATTTATCTCTGGTTCAAAATTCATTTTTCTGGCAGCTTTTTATTGTAGTAGCCAATCATCTACTATGTGGCATTAAGTAGAATGAGATATAAATTAAACTTTAAATGTATTGATTAAATCTTAGATAAAACTTTTTTTTTATTTTTGACATGATGTTTGTACACTATGGACATTAATAATGAAATAACTGTTGCTTCTGAAAGAATAAAAAGANAAAAAAAAAAAAAAAAAAAGAAATTCAAGATAACACAAAGAAATGGAAAGACATTTCATGCTCATGGATTGAAAGAATAAATATTGTTAAAGTGTCTATACTACCAAAAGCAATCCACACACTTAATGTAATCCCAATCAAAACACCAACAGCATTTTTTCACAAAACTGGAAGACACAAACCTAAAATTTACATGGAGCCACAAAACATCCAAATAGCAAAACAGTTTTGAAGAAGAAAAGCAAAACTGGAGGCATCAATATTCCAGTCTTCAAGTTATATTAGAAAATTGCAGTTAACAAAATAGTATGGTACCAGCATAAAAATAGACACATAGATCAAGGGAAGAGAATAGAAATCAGAAAGAGACCCACAACTATATGGTCAATCTTTAACAAAGCAGGAAAGAATATCCAATGGGAAAAGAACAGTCTTTTTAACAAATGGTGTTGGGAAAACTGGAGAGCAACATGCAAAATAAAGAAACTGGGCCACTTTCTTTTTTTAGACATATTTTATTTATTTATTTGACAGAGAGAGATCAGAAGTAGGCTGAGAGGCAGGCAGAGAGAGAGGAGGAAGCGGTCTCCCCGCTAAGCAGAGAGCCTAATGCAGGGCTCGCTCCCAGGACCCTGAGATCACGACCTGAGCCGAAGGCAGAGGCTCTAACCCACTGAGCCACCCAGGCACCCTGGGCCACTTTCTAACACAAAATAAATTCAAATTGATTAAAGACCTAAATGTGAGACGTGGGGGGTCGTGGGGGGTAGGGAGGGAAAAATAATGAAACAAGATGGGATGGGGAAGGAGACAAACCATAAGAGACTCCTAATCTCACAAAACAAACTGAGGGTTACTGGGGGGTGGGAGGGTAAGGATAGGGTGGATGGGTTATGGACATTGGGGAGGGTTTGTGCTTTGGTGAATGCTGTGAAAGATGTAAGCCTGATGATTCACAGACCTGTACCCCTTGGGCAAAGAATAAAAATAAAATTTAAAAAAAAAGAAAAAAGAAAAAAAAAGAAAATTTAAAAATTCTAGTAGAAAACATGTCAATAACCTCTTTGATATCAGTTGTAGCAACTTTTTCCCTAGACATGTCTACTGAAGCAAGAGAAATAAAAGCAAAAATAAAGTATTCGGAATACATCAAAATGAAAAGGTTCTTCTTAGCAAAGGAAACAACCAATAAAACTAAAAGGCAACCTATTAAATGGTAGAAGATATTTGCAAATGACATATCTGATAAAGGGTTAGTGTCTAAAATGTATAAATACTTAAAATACTTAATACCCAAAAACCAAATAATATAGTTACAAATAGGCAAAAGACATGAACAGACTTTCCCCCCGCAAAGAACACATATAGATGGCCAACAGACACATGAAAAGATATTCAACATCACTCATCATCAGGGAAATGTAAATCAGAACTACACTGAGTTATCAGCTCACCCCTGTCAGAATGGATTCAATCAAAAACAGAATAAACAACATATGTTGGTGAGGATGTGGAGAAAAAGGAACAATGGTTCACTATTGGTGGGAATTTAAACTGATGCAGCCTCTGTGGAAAACAGTATGGAGGTTCCTCAAAAAGTTAAAAATAGAACTACCCTATGATCCAGCAAGTGCACTACTGGGTATTTAGCAAAGAATACAAAAACCATAATTCAAAAGAAACAAGAAACATACTCTTAACCATAGAGAACAAACTGATAGTTACTATAAGGGGAGATGGGTGGGGGATGGGTAAAATAGTTGAGGGGAATTAAAGGGTACACTTGTGATGAGCACTGCGTGATACATGGAATTGTTGAATCACTATAGTGTACACCTGAAACTGACACTGTATGTTAACTATACTGGAATTAAAAAAAAAAAAGGACGCTGATTCTGCCAAGTGCTGCCTCACATACAGTCTCTTCTCCCTGAATTCTGGTACCATGTACTTGACTAACTCAGGCGCAGGTTCTGCTGTGCTCAGCAAAGCCCTGAGTATGGCTGTCTCAAACTGGATTTAAAAAGGATGGAACCACACAAGGTTGCCGGCATACAATATTGGCAGAAGGCTGCTGTGGGGGTAGAGTCATCATGGAGAGTCCCCACCAGGGCCCAGTGGAACCACACATGTGGGGCCACACATGTTAGGCTCAGGTCATGATCTCAGGGTCCTGGGATCGAGGCCTGCATCGGGCTCTCTGCCTACTTGAGACCCCAATTCTGTAAAGCCACCTGTGTGTTTGCTACCTGAGAAAGCCACAGGCACAGGATTCCAATACATGATCTGTATGTGTGCCCAGTAAACTTGGGAGTAGGGCCAAACAAGAATTATGGGGGCCCAACTCCCACCTCCATGTGTCCAGGAAGATAGGTCTGCAGCTCCAGTGAACCTTAAGGTTTTTGACTTCCTCTTCCCCACTTCTCCATTTTGTGTTCTTTTCACTTCTTAAAATTTATTGAAATACATTTGACATATAATATTGTGTAAGTTTAAGGTATGCAACAAGTTGATTTGATACATTTATATACTGTAATATAAATGGCATTATTGTGTCAGTGCTTAAAAAGCATTCAGAATGAGCCTTCCCCAAATGTCCTACTTTGGCATGTAGATTACTTTTAAGTGGTGTCAATCAAGGCCAAAAAGACTCAGCAAGAGTTTTTATTTCCCCCTTAACTATCTTAAAGAATTTAGATAGGCAACCTTGTCTAATAAAGAACTATCACAAGAGTTATAACTACAAACAATATGGGCTAGGTGTTGTAAGCTGTAGAGAAGCTCCCACAGAGATTGGAGATCAGATTTCTTTCTGTATTCCATTGTTTCTGCTTGGCATGGCAAATATTTACTTACCAAACATTAGCTCTTCCCATCCTCCTATAAATTTGTCTTCCCACCTTTGAAGCTTCAGACCTCTACCCCCTTCTCCTTAGTGCAGGATGGTAAATAAGCCTCAATTGCCTCACTGACTATAGGTGTCATTTTTTTCATGACACTCTCATACACTCAAAATTAAATTTAGTTTTCTTGTGTTAACCTGTCTTATGTCATTTTTTGACCATAATAGAGCAGCCAAAAGAACCTAGAAAGGTAGAGTAAAACCTTTTCTGCCCTGATAACCTCTATCATATCACAAAACACTATTTCTCCATTTTAGAATGGGAGTCTTTATCCTATGTCTGTCCCCCCTTTGTATTTTGGAAGCATATAGCTTGTTTGATTTCACAAGTTCACAACTGGAGAGCAATTTGCCTCAGGATCAGTGTTCTCACCGATATCTGATTTAGATGATATTTAGATAATACTTTGGACTTAGACTCCTGAGTTGATGATGTGTGAGAAGGATATGAACTTTGGGGGGGGCCATCGCTAGAATGCTACAGTCTGAATGCATCCCCCTCAAATTCACATGTTGAAATTTTATTTTATTTTATTTTTAAAGGTTTTATTTATTTATTTGACAGAGAGAGAGAGAGAGAGAGAGAGAGAGAGAGAGATTATAAGTAGGCAGAGAGGCAGGCAGAGAGAGGAGGAAGCAGGCTCCCTGACGAGCAGAGAGCCTGATGCGGGCCTTGATCCCAGGACCCTGAGATCATGACCTGAGCCAAAGGCAGAGGCTTTAACCCACTGAGCCACCCAGGCGCCCGCACATGTTGAAATTTTAATGCCCAATGTGATAGTGTTAGAAGGTGAGGCCTTTGGAAGGTGATTAGGTAGTAAGGGCTGCCCTCATGAATGGGTTTAGTACCTTTATAAAACAGGCTCAGAGATCCCTTGACCCTTTCACCATGTGAGGAAACAGCAAGAACGCCCTGGTTATGATCCAGGAAAAAGGCACTCATAAGAATACAATCATACTAGCACCCTGATCTGAAATTTTCCAACCTCCAGAACTGTAAGAAATAAATTTCTGTTGTTTATAAGCTAAAAAGGGAAAATGACCAAATTAAACAGTTATTAATGCCAGAAAAGATATATGTGTGTTTGTGTGTGTTGGTGAAGAGGGTGGTTTGACATAGGAAGAGTTGTGTGTGAACAAAAATTTAATCATTGCACATTGGTTCAGGTGTGAACATTCTTTACAATATCATAATTTTAAAAATATAAAATATAAACAACTAAAAATTGTGATATAACTATTAAGCAAGCAGCAGAGGAGACAATTCATGATGTGAAAAAAGCTAAAATCTTCAATTTTATTTCTTTTTAAGTCAATTAGCCAACTGATAGTACATCATTAGTTTCAACTACAGTGTTCAATAAATTATCAGTTGTGTATAACACCCAGTGCTCATCATATCATGTGCCCTACTTAATGCCCATCACACAATTACCCCATTCCCCTACCCATCTCCCCTCCAGCAACCCTCTCATGGCTTGTCTCCCTCCCTATTACTTCCCATTCTGTTTTTCCTCCCTTCCCCAATGATCCTCTATGCTGTTTCTTATATTCCACATGAGTGAAACCATATGATAATTCTTTCTCTGACTGACTTATTTTGCTCAGCGTAATCCCCTCCACTCCCATCCATGTCAATATAAATGGTAAGTATTCATCCTTTCTGATGGCTGAGTAATATTCCACTGTATATATGTACATCTTCTTTATCGATTCATCTGTTGATGGACATCTTGGCTCTTTCCATAGTCCTGGAAGCTCTTTATCTCTCCTTCCATTCTGAACAACAGCCTTGCTGGGTAAATTATTCTTGGCTGCATGTTTTTCTCATTTATCACCCTGAATATATCATGCCAGCCCTTTCTGGCCTGCCAGGTCCCTGTGGATACGTCTGCTTCCAGTTCCTACCCTTGTAGGTTAAGGACCTCTTGTCTCATGCTGCTTTAAGGTTTTCTCTTTATCTCTGAAATTTGCAAGCTTCACCATTAAATATTGGGGTGTTGATCTAATTTTACTGATTTTGATGGGGGTTCTCTGTGCCTCCTGGAGTTGAATGCATATTTTCTTCCCCAGATTATGGAAGTTCTCAGCTATAATTTGCTCAAATATACCTTCTGCCCCCTCTTTCTTCTTCGTCTGGACCCCAATAATTCTAATATTGTTTTTGCTTTATGGTATCACTGATCTCATGAATCCTCCCCTCATGGTCCAGCAATTGTTTATGTCTCTTTTGCTCAGTTTCTTTATTCTCCATAATTTTATCTTCTATATAATTTGTTCTCTCTTCTGCTTCATTTATCCTAGCAGTAAGAGCCTCCATTGTTGATTAAATTTTAGCAATATCCTTTTTTAATTTCAACTTGACTAGATCTTAGTTCTTTTATTCTTCCAGAAAGGGATTATCTGCTGTCTTCTATGCTTTTTTCAAGCCCAGCTAGTGTCTTTATAATTGTTGTTCTGAATTCTAGCTCTGACATTCTACCAATATCCATATTTATTAAGTCTCTAAGTCTCTGGCAGTGAGTACTGTCACCTGTTCATATTTCTGGGAATTTTTCCTTCTGGCCATTTTGTCCAGAGAAGAATAGAAGAATGAGAGAACAAACAACAAATAAAAAAATAAAAATATCAACCACAACCCCAGAGAAATGTACATTAAACAACTTAGAAGAGATCAGAAACCAAAAAAAAAAAAAAAAAAGGAAAAATGGAGAATATAATCAAACAGGTAGACAGAACAGGGTGATACACTTGGTCTTGGTCTTGGGTGTATTTTGGCTTGTTAGAAGACACTTTATCATAAAATTATAAAGAAAGAAAAACTTTTATGTATAGAAAAATAAAAGTGAATAGAGTGAAAGTAAAAAATGAATATATCTATAAAATCAAATGTAATAATAAAAATTTTAAAGAGACTTAAAAAGGAATTGATAAAATAAGAAGCTAGTTGAAAAGGAAAAAATTAAATAAGAAAATTTTAAACTGAAAGAATTAAGAAAGAATCACAAGGAAAAAAACCTTCAAATTCTCTATACTATTTTCTCCTAGCACAGAAGTTTTTCAGTTCTGTGTGCTCTGTTATCTTGGTATTAGCCTGATGTTCCTGCTTGTCTTCTGGGGGAGGGGCTTGTTGTGCTGATTCTCAGGTGTCTTTGCGTGGGCGGAGTTGCACCACTCCTTTCCAGGGGTCAGGCTCAGTGTAAGTTGTTTTGGGTTGTTTTCTGTGGCTTTTGTTCCATGAAAGCTATTCATGCCATTTTAGAGGATGAAAAAAAAAAAATAAAAATGGCGGCACCCTGATTTCCAACCCTGGAGCTAAACGATCATGGCCCCCACTCTTCAGTGCACCCTCAGGGAAATGCAGTCAATCACTTTTGTGTGCACTAAACTCCCAGACTCCTGTGGTGCATACCCACACCAATATTCCCAGGGGAGGGAGGGGGGTTCTCACCATGGCCCCACATCTTGCTGGGCCCCTGCTCTGAGAGTGATTGCTTGATCTGCGCCCATCCACACATCTCTTCCTGGGGGAAGAATCAGGGCCTCACAGTGGCTTTGCTACTTGCAGGGTCCCTGCTTGGAGAGTGGTTGCCGGATCACTGAGGTTCTTAGTTTATGGTAACACCTAGCTGAGAGGCCACTCCAGCGCTTGCTAATTGTAGCTGGGTTCCCCATGCCAATGCTTGGGAACTCTGCCAGCTCGGACACCCCTGTTCTTTCTGTGACCCCAGGGATCCTGAGACCACACTGTCTCACCTAGGATTCTGCCCCACTTCACCAACTGAGAACCTTTCAGGCAGGGTGATCCCTCACAGGAGCAGACTTCTAAAAGTTCCAATTTTGCACTCCACTGCATATCACTTTCCAGTAGCTGGCTTCCAGAGACTCCCTCCCCCTGTGGTTTATCTTCTGATATAGCCCCTCGGATTTGGTTCTCTGCACCTTCTACCCCACAAAAAGTGGTCGATTTTCTATTTGTAGAATTGCAGAAATTCTTTTCTTAGATCTCAGGTTGAATTCACAGATGTTCACATGATTCAATAGATATCTAGCTGAATTCAAGGGACCAGATGAAACGAAGATCCCCTAAACATCAGCCATCTTCCCACCCAATCTCTGATTATTTTATTAGGATATACACAGAGAAGTAGAATCATAAGGAAAAGGGGAATTAATATTTTTAGGCTCTTGTAACATATCAAATTGTTCTCCCAAAAAGGTGGCATCAGTCCCTATTCCTGGCTACAGTGAATGAGAGATTCCTTCAGTGTACCTTCACCAGTATTAAGTATATGCCTATTTAAAAATCTGGGCTATTTTGAAAGACATAAAAATACTAATTTAATTTATTTTTTATTACCATTAACATTGACTAGTTTTTCAAAAATTTATTACAAACTTTCATTTTCATTTTGGATGAATTTCAAAATATGCCACTTCTTTCATTTATTAAAAGCATTTTAATTCTTGCAAGCTCTTTGTAAATTAAGGATTTAATCCTTTTCTCTCACATATCTTGTATATAGTATTCCCAGTTTATTGTTTTATTTCTAATTCTGATGAGCAGATGACTTACACTGTTATGTAGACACAGCTATTACAATTTCCACTTGATTTTTTTGGTTACTTTCCAGTTAGAAAACTTTTCTTTGTCCCCAAATCAGATAATTATTCAGCCATTTTCTTCTGTGCTTTATATGTTTTAACTGGGGAGGGCTTCTGAATATTTAATCAGTGGGTAAATCACAGCTTCTAATAATTATATGTTTAGAAACAACAAATCATCCCAGGTGATCTGAGATAAAGGAATATTTCTTTCTCCTCTTTTAGGAAATATACATTTATGAAATTGTGATGAAGTTAAAAGATATTTAGTTTAACTTTGATGGTTGAATTTTTTTGGTCATATGGTCAGGCTTTTTCTCTCTAATCCACAGAGATACAGCACTATCTCCAGGAGAGATGACCTAGATTCATTCCCTATTTGACAAAAGCCAGTTGAGAAAAGTAAGATCTGTTTCCACATCAGTGATCAGTCTGACCATTGTGATGAGAAATTGGGAACACACATATATTCAAGAGGATAGATAGACAGTATAACATGTAGGAATTGGCCTTGATGTTTTTTGTTTTAATAAAATTATTTTGAGGTGGCCAAATTTTACTCTTCTTAATTGTTTCCTAATAGCTTCCTAATATAACAAAAGACTTTTTTTTCTCAAAATATCAGCTAAACCCATCCTTTATTGCAATATGCTTGTATATCACTGCAATAAAGTTTGAGCTAGAATAAAATAATGTATTAACAGCATTGGAGGTTTTATAGAAATTATGTGTTCTCTACCTACTTCCAAACCTAGAGCAGTTTACAAAAACAGATACTATAAATCCAACAAATCTATAATTATTAAAGGGGAAGTACCAAGTCAGGGGAACTAGGGTTGGGACAGAGATGAAAAAGACAAGAGTGGAATAACTAAAATATAAAACAGAGTCAAGGGAGGCTATTATTTAATAAATAAAATAACCCCAAACTTCATGGAAGCCAAGGTAAAAAGAAATATGTAAGGGTTAACCAGCTATCTAACAAAAGGAAACCCACAAAATTACCAAGAGAGACCAACCATAGCTCAGAACTCTGAGGGAAACTGAACACGCAAGTTGGGAAATAAACGGTATAATGTCTTTAACCTTCAAAAGAAATTTTACAACTACAAAGACCTTCTTTATATTTTTTATATATTCTTTATATTTTTATATTGGTTCTATGTAAAAAATGAAAGCATAATGCTATTCTTTATTTTGTGAAGGCATTTCTTGAAGAATCAGTTGAGAAGGCAATATTGAGCAAGGGGAGGATTTAGAATTAAGATCTATAGCACAAAGAATGCTGCAGGTATTAGGGCTAGTTAGTAGAATTAGGATTTGTGAAATCAACGAATTCAGTAGCACATTTACCTGAATATCATGGAAAGACAGATAAAGTCAGGTTGGGGGGAAGAAGCGAAGGTAAGCTGTAGAAAGCCTGTATTCTGGCTGCAGGATCCACTGTCAACTTTGTTCTTTCATGTGGTTCAAGAGTCTGCATTCTTAATGACTATCTTTATACTCTCCACACGATAAAGCTGTAGATTCTCTTTTACTAAGGGATCAGGATACAGAATTAAATCGAACTTAGATGAAGAGAAGTGATCTATGAAAATGATCATCTTTTGATAGAGCTGGAATTTTTTGTTTGGGACCCTCTTTTCTAATTTCCCTGGATTCCTATCTGAGCCCACTTAGTTCCCCCTTATTTTATGGCAAAATTAAATACCATTACTAAATATATACAATATGAGAGAAAATATATTTTCATAGTTATAATTCTATATTCAATTCAGATAATCTCTTCATATGAATATCTTTTAAAGTTTTTAATAGGGAAAATTTCAAACACATAGTACAGAGAAAGGTATGATGAATCCATTAACTGTACCTTTGCTGCACAGTTATTAGCATTTTTGTCGACTTTATTTCACTTCTCCCATTTCTCACTTTTTCCAACACTTTACTATAAAATGTTCAAATTTATACAAAAGTAGAAAAATGGTAAAATGAAACCTCATATGTTTACCACCTAAATTCTACTTTTCTTAGACTTATTTTGTATCTATCTACCCCTTCTCTTATCTGTCCACCAATCTCTCCTCAATCTCTCCTATAGTTTGATGTATTCCTAACTAAGCTGTACACATCAGTGTATTTCCACCTTATACTTCAGCTAGCATATTAGTAATAGAATTTAGCATTTGTTTATAGTTCCCTGTTTTGATGTAAATTTTACATACAGTGAAATTCACAAATCTTAATTGTAGCATTTAAAGAGTTTTGAGGGCACCTGGGTGGCTCAGTGGGTTAAAGCCTCTGCTTTCGGCTCAGGTCATGATCTCAGGGTCCTGGGATCGAGGCACGCTTCAGGATCCCTGCTCGGCAGGGAGCCTGCTTCCTCCTCTCTCTCTGCCTGCCTCTCTGCCTACTTGTAATCTCTCTCTCTCTCTGTCAAATAAATAAATAAAATCTTAAAAAAAATAAAATAAATAAAGAGTTTTGACATATGCATACAACTGTGTATCCCAAACTCCTACTAAGACATAGAACATAACCTTCATCCTAGAAAATTCCCTCATGCCCCTTTCTAGTCAATTCATGCCTCCACCCTGACTCCAAGAGACAACCACTTTTCTGATGTTTTTCCCCTTAGATTAATTTTTCCTCTTTTAGAATTTCATATAAATGGGATCAGATAGCATGTGCTATTCTTTAACTCTGCACTATGTTTTTTAAGATTTATCCATATTATGTATATAAGGAACTTATTTCAAACTTCCACCTTAAAAAATTATTTTGATGAACTATTTTAATGACAACCCCAACATCATGTCCTTTTTCCCATTAATGCTTCTATTTCATCTGTATTCTCATTTGTACATAAGTGTGGTGTGCTTCAACTTTTTCCATTATAGTCTTTTCGCTTACTTCTTTCTGGTAATCCACAGGTCATCTAATAGTTTTGCCTGCATGGACTCCATGCTGCTGACATACTTAGGTCACCAGACACTTTCTGGTAACAGCATGAATGAGAGAAATTTAATACTTTCTCTTTGCAATAAGCATTTATTGGTATATTGTTCTTTTAAATTTTCTAGAGAATCATTTCTTTTCCTTCCCTAGATCTTCCAAAAAACTTTCTGCCCACTTAGTTTTCCCACCCCCATCTCTGTGTGCATCACATCCCAATCATCATTACCACACTCATCTGTGTTATGTAGCAGTAACTATTTCACATGAATGATCCTATTCTCATGGATCCTTTGCTTCTGTCATCCATAGATAGGGAAAAACCACAGTCGAATAGGGAATCATGGTGGTCTAAGAGTACCATTTTTACTCTACCTGAAAGCCCCTCCTTTTCCTGAATATTTTGGTAAAAATACTAAAGAGGTGGTTTTATATTTTCTGCCAATTTGAAATTATTTTACTCTCAAACTTCCAGAGATAAGCTTCTGACCTAAACTACCAGCAGTTTAATTGTGGGACTGGGAATGAACAAGGTTAGTCTATGTTCCACTTCACCACAGATGTCAAGTTAATTAGTAAAAAGCCCAGAAGGAGCAGTTTGGGGATTTGACTTTCTTTACCCACTGGAGGGTAAAACTGGAGGGAAAAACATCAGCTACTGAGATAATGTTTTCAGTGTGTCTGCACCCTGTTATTCCTCCACTTAAAATTTGACATCCAGAATAAAATGCACCCTCTTGAGGGATAACATGTGGTGGTAAACACATTCACTTCCTCTTTTGTGAGAAGCAGAAAAATGCAAATGACTTACTTATTCATAAAATATGTTGGCACCTAAAATTTGAACCAAAATATAATAGAAAAATCAAGGTTATATTTTTAAATATCTCTTATATGATTATATACTGTATTACACAGTATAAGTAATATATATTTTAAGCAAAAAATAAATAGCATATTCTTTGAAAAATACAATAGTTTGAACCAACTTACCATAAAACATGTTAAAACATCTAATCTGGAGACATTTGTAAAAATGAGTGTCCCAGGGCTTGGTAGATTTTCCCTTCCTCTATTTAGAAATGGCCACAACAGGATATGTAATAGCACAAAATTGCTATGATAATGGCATTCCAGATTGGCATAAAAAGAAATGTCTGTTGAAAATAAAATTTCTCCCTTTCTTTCACATGTTTCTGTCCTCTTTTCCCACAATGTTTCTGTTGTGTATCTTAACAAATGCTTGTTGAAACAGTAAGTATAAATAGGTATAAATTGTGTGGATTTAATTGAAGAGGGCAATTAACTGGATCTATCATTTAGAGGTCAACAGAATATTTTAGTTTCATTATCATTTTTGATGTTTTCAAAATTCATGATGTATGTAGAGAAGGTAAGTCTCAGTGATATTCAGTATTTTGTCCAAGGTCACACGCTGCAAAAATCAGAACTCTAACATTGGTCAACTGAGCTTACAATCTAGTTTCCTTCCTCTTATACCAGACATTTCCATTAAAGACAGAAGACATACACACACAAGTAATTGTAATAGGAGACCATAGACAAGGAATAATGTATATGTAATATAAGATTCCACACACCATGTCCAGGTGGGATTATCAAGAAGCATCTTGGATAATATTGCATTAGCCCTTTCTTATTGAAGAGATAGACTGAAATTTCTCTCCCATTCCACAATACTTAAGGTTTCTGCATTTCGATTCAAATGAAATGTGCAAATGTTTCAGGTTTGTGTGTCCTTTGTAAAAACAACTTCCTGTTGGATTTTAGGAAGATTCTAAAATGACTTAAATGACTTCCTGAGCATTAAATAGCTTATGAAGAGCAAGATCTTGATGAATTATGTGTAATCAGAAACACAAATCTAAAACATGAATTTTAAAATTCCCCTAAAACACACATGCTTCAAAGAAGCAGAAGGGATGATTAGCTCACAAACACAAAAATGTTTTGGGGTTTTCCCACTCCTTAAATTGTCACAAATCCCATAAAAAGTCACAGGTCTAACAAACAATATTCCCTGTTTGTACATTTTGCTCTCAAGCTCATTTTTGGACACATTTTTAATCCTTTCGAGGCTTTAAGGCAAATGATAGCTAGACACACACTAGAAGTTATTCCTGAAAGAGGGGCTGAGAAGTCTGCATCAAGTCCTTCCTCCCACCATCCATGATCTGATAGTTATTGTGGGATATTGGCCTCCAGAAAGCGAGGTCATTGGGCTCTTTCAGCCAGTGACCTGGTTTTGTAGGTGTCTATATGGAATGGCAAAAGAAACAAGAACACAGTACCACTAACAGAAAAGCAATGTTGAAAGCCTGGAAATGTGGTCAGAGGAGACTTGTTTCTATCACCGCTGTATGATCCTCAAGGCAATACTCATGGCTTCTTTTTATTCTCTATACCCTCAGTTGGGCCACTCAACACCATGGGTGATTCCCTTCCTGATCATGATCTTGGCTTAAAGCTCCCTGAAAAAGCTTTCCTTCCCCAGCATACCAATGCCCCAGGGACAGCCCAACCTTCACAACTCTCCACATTAATTCTATCAAGTGTAGCTCTGGCTCTTCTGTTGCCTCTGTGGACCTCTGTGAAGCTTATGGGTGCTGGCAGGTATTGGCCTCAAGCCCTTACTCCAAAGCTAGTACACCAAACATGGAAAGGAAGATCTGATAATTAGGAAAGACAAAAAGGAACAGTTAAAATGATGTAGGGAAAGTGGTAAGATGAGTGCAAATGTCCAAGATGTGAATGAGAAGAAAGGAAAGTAAACAAAGAGGCTTATGTGGGGAGGAGACAACATACTGCCTCCTAGGAAAATGCTCCTTTCTGTAGGAATGGAAGATTTTCAGAATATTTATTTCACTTATACTAGGAAAAAAAATCATCTTGCAGGGTACAAAACTGATTAAGCTTCTTAGGTCAACAGGCCACATTTTTACAATAGGCAAACACACATTGCACATAAGATACTAAAATATACACTTTAATGATAATCAAACTCTAGTATTAGCCATTCGCCTTTTTTCTTATAGAAAAAATACAATGAGGTTAGTATATTTCAGGCTCTGTACTTTCTGTATTTTCAATCATCTTTATTAGGTATCTTTCATCTTGTGACCAATATCATTCTATAGTCATTCTAAAGCCAGGAAAAGAGTGAAACTGATATTACACATTTGCTGATCTTTATAACTGATAAATTTGGTAGGTGTGAGAATGTCAGTATTTATAGGTTAATTGTTTTAAGATTAATAGTATCTCTGTACTTAACATTTTGTATGATCTCCTGAAATACTACAATAGAAATTAATCCATTCTTGCTTTTCCTCAATATTTGCAATGAAACTGTTATGTTCCTGGGGAAAACCACTTTGGGTTTCTCACAAACCCCACTCAAATCCAATGAAAATCATATCTGTTAAAGTGAAAGGACCAGAGAGGATTCAGCACTTACTCTGAGCTAAATGCTTTCATATACATTTTGTTTAATTCATATAGCAATCTCTTCCAGTTAGCTTTATCTATCTTCACTTGAGAAAGTGGAACCCCAATTGCAAAATAGTCACAGAACCAGTATATTTAGTCATATGTCTCTAATTCCAAAACATGTGCCCCTTTCACTATACCCTATGACCTTGTTCTACAAAAGGAAGTGTGCTGTTTGCCTTTTTTTTTTTTTTTTAGAAAATAAGTTATACACTATGCCAAAGTATTTTCTTTTGGATCTCTCCAGCAGAAGGGGGAGATGCAGTGGATGTCTCCTCTAGTCCTTTACAAGTCAACTCCTATATGTTCTTCTATAAAAAGTTAAATGGCCGGGGCGCCTGGGTGGCTCAGTGGGTTAAAGCCTCCGCTTTCGGCTCAGGTCATGATCTCAGTGCCCTGGGATCGAGGCCCGCATCGGGCTCCCTGCTCAGCGGGGAGCCTGCTTCCTCCTCTCCCTGTCTCTCTGCCTGCCTCTCTGCCTACTTGTAATCTCTCTCTCTGTGTCAAATAAATAAATAAAATTAAAAAAAAAGTTAAATGGCCATTTAAAGCCCTGACGCATTAACTATTCATTCTAAAAAGATTTTTCTGTTATCATATTTAACACTCCTGGATAAAACTTTAACAATTATAACTTTATTCAGAATTCACATTAAAAATATACACAATAAGGTATTGTGAGTGAAGAATGTTATCACAATCTTGATTTTTGTTCATGGCTTGTTTTGGTTCCATGGGGTCTCCTTTTAGGAGAGTACATTTGTATTATTACATGTATTTGGTAGAAAATGAGACACAATTTTTGAGGGATAGCCCTGCAGTAAGGTTTCCACAGAGATTTTTATGGAAGAAGTAAGCTGCTAATAAACTGGAACACTTGTAATGCTGAACATTGCCACCTTAGATATAAATTAGGCTTCTACAAATGATGACTATAATGGGCAACTTAATAATAATAGTGTTGTACTTTGGCTAAACATCCAGAAATATAAAACATTGGGACTTAAGGAATAAATCTAGACTATTTGGATCAACTGCCCTCTCTCTACCATTTTCTTCTAGAATTGCCTTTATATATGTAATAATTTGTAGATTTTTCTTCTCTGGGGAAACCTACCTTTCTCTAACAACAATTCTACGAAGCTAATTACTGCCACAAAGATATATAGTGCAGAGAAAGATATTGATCTTGACCATTCTGAGAAAAATAAAGCATTGGAAAAAGTTTTGTAGAAAAACTGTTGGTTTGGGTCAGTTTTGTGTGAGAATGTTGAAATACAATATACTTATATGATGCAAACAGGTAAGCACTTCTGGACTATTTAGTGTGCCAAATACTTTAAATCGTCAGTTGCCCACCCTTCTGAGTTGGAAGATGTAGTATGTTCTTTGTGAGATAGAGGGTTATTCTGTAAGTAAACACTCTCTCAACTCAAGTGTTATAGATGGACAAATGGTTGCATTGACCTAAAAATGCTTAACTGACTGAGACATCTAGAAAGTAGGAAAATAATTATTCTGGTCAAAGGTTAATTTGTTGCACTGCAACACTTGCACCAAGAAGTACATTCTAATCATTTTTTGTCCCACAATTGTGTATCAAGTCCAGTAGTGGGTGTGCAGTTGATTGTACGACAGTGGCAGGCTGCTGAAATGCTATTTTAGCTGGGGCCAGCTTGCAGTTATTATAATGATTTGACACCTCTCCCCAAATTTAGTGTCAGAAAAGTTGAAATCTCATTTCTGAGGAAGAGTATCTGAGGTATGGGAGTTGTGCTTTCTGAATATCATTTGTTTAAGTTAATTTTAGAACAAAAGCCACATAGTTATTCCAGTTGTATCAACTTGATCCAAAGGCTTACAAAGTGGTCATGATCATACACATAATGCTTCTGGAATTTTTGTTGTTGTTGATGAGGAGCTCCTTTTGAAAAGCAATGAAGGAAAGATTATATTAGTTTGGAAAGATCTTGGAGTCTATCACTGGTGATTTTGGGGGGGTGCCATTTCATCTTATTACATTTTCCCTCCTATTTATAAAATAGCAATAATTCACATTCACGAAACTCTACAAATTTTCTAAGACACCATCCTCTTAGTGCAATTTCCATAGTGTAAACTAGAACATATCTTGCTTGACAAACTTCCTTTCCCTGAACTTTTTTTTGTGAGTTGTTTGACTACAAAATTAAGACTACAATGTACCTGTTCTTTTTCTCCTTCTGGTCCCACAGCATGCACTCTTACATTCCTCCCTGCAACTACTTTCCACTTACTACTCAGGATATTCTGATAAAAATGCAAATCTAATTATACTCATTTCCCCTACTTTCCAAGCACCAAAACCCTCCTCTCAAGACAGAGGCTGGGGAGATGGATGGCCTTTGTCTAATAGCTAATTGGGAAATTTCAAGAGGTAATTTCGAGCTTTAACCAGGTCTTTGTGTAACTAACTGAGTGGTCATTAAGAGGTATATGGCTTAGTAATGGGCCATTTCTCATTCTTGGCAGACTTAAGAAGGTAGAATTTGAGAGAAGGGGATAATAGAAAGAAATAACACTGCTTTGTATAATTATGTACTGTACTAACTCCATTGTGAGAGATGTGACCTTGTAAATTATGGAGCCTTAGGGAATTACTGCCTTTTCCTTCTTATGGGGCTTGTTTGTACTGTCTCTGCCAAACAACATTTATCCTCTGAAGACTATGGGTGAGCGTATGTGGGTACACATAGTATGTGTTCCAACAGCTAACCATTGAGCAATCAGAAAAATAGAGATTTGTATGTAACTCATGCTGGTGAGAGGAGCTCAAATTAGAACATAAGAGTGGTGCCAATACACACCTAGATGTTTCTGTGGGAGGCAAAATATCAGAGATTACTACAGATTATCCTGCTAAATCATGGCTATAGAAAGAATAGCTCAGATTTAGGGAAATTGGTGGGAGCAGAGAGATATATCCTGAGCAGAGAACAAAACATGTGTGCACTGGAAAACTGTCCTGAAAGGTCAATAAAGATTTGCAAGATGGATGTTAGAAGAAGGTTCTCTTGACGAGGAAGTGGATCTGAGAATATGGCTTTGGAATCTGGACACCCCTGCCCACGTACATACTAGGTGCTTTCCCTTTGGGTTATGTAGGTAAACATATTTGTTGTGCTCTTTTAGATTTTTTTCTTTCCTACTCCACTGTAATTCTCAGCCATTAAAGGAATTCTAATATCCATACAGATTTAAAGGGTGAAACTATTAGGATAAATGGACAGAAAGAAAGAGAAAACTGTCCTGCCTCATTTCTCCCTCACTGGGCCATATGAAGGTGCTATAGCCCATCAGGGAATTCTGCCTAAATGTCTAAGCTTCAACTGCAATAGAGTGAGCAGGAGTGAGGCAGCACAGAGAGGTAAGCTACAATTTACAACACCAAGGAAATTTGTATGTGGAAAACTCAGAGGACAAATCAGAAAAGTTCTCCCCTTCCCCAAACTGCAGAGTAAGTGAATGTTTACTGAAGATGTCAACTGCCATTTGCATTGCTGATTTCATTACTATTCTGATGAGAGTCTTTCAATAGCTTTCTACTGGCCTTAGAAAAATGGACAAAATATTTAGAGTTGTGTACAAGGCCTTTCAAGATGGTGTCCCTGCCTTCCTTTCCCTCCACTTCTTCTAGATGCTCTAAAAAAATCATTTTCTCTACCTTAGGACCTTCACACTGACATGCTTTTTCTTGCCTTTCAGTAAACTAACTCCTTCTTACCCTTTAGGTCCCACCTTAGAAGCAGTTCTGCTGCATCCAAATATTTAAAATCACTGTGTTTACATTTAATTTTCACATGTAATTTTTAAATTTCTTCTTTGATTTTTTTTGGTTGACCCATTCATTATTTAGTAACAAAAGAGACCTACAGATACATACAGATTGAAAGTGAGGGGATGGAGAAACACATACCACGCAAATGGATGTGAAAAGAAAGCCAGGTAGCAATATTTATATCAGAGAAAATTGACTTTCAAACAGAGGCAAAAAAGGAAACTACATAATCATAAAGGGAACAATCCAACAAGAATACTTATGCACTTAACATAAAGCAGCTATTAACAAATACATAAAGCAGCTATTAAATAAATACATACATAATACATAAAGCAGCTATTAACAAACATAAAGGAAGTAATTGATAGTAATACAATAATAGTGGGGCACTTTAACACTCCACTACATCAATGGATAGGTCATCCAAATTAGAAAATCAATAAGAAAACAGTGGCTTTGAATGACACTGGATCAAATGGCACAAACATATATTCGGAATTTTCCATCCTAAAACAGTAGAATACACATTCTTCTCAAGTTTATGTGGAACGTTATGCAGAATAGATAACATATGAGGTCACAAAGAAGTCTCAAAAAATTCAAAAAGATTGAAACCGTATCACACACCTTGTCTGACTACAATGCTATGAAACTAGAAATCAGCTTCAACAAAAAGTCTGAAAAGAACACAAATACATGGAGGTTAAATAACATGCTACGAAATGATGAATCCGTGAAACAAAAACTCAAAGAGGAAATAAAAAAATATATGGAGACAAGTGAAAATGAATGAAAATGAAAACACAATGGTCCAAAATTTTGGGGACACATCACAAGCTATTTGAAGCAGGAAATGTATAGCAATACAGGCCTACCTCAAAAAGCAAGAAAAATATCAAATAAACAACCGTATAGCTAAAGGAGCTAGAAAAACAAACAAAACCCAAAACCTGCAGAAGGAAGGAAGTAATGATAATTAGGCTGGAAATAAATGAAATAGAAACTTGAAAAAAAAAAGAAACTAGAAAAAAAAACCTGTAGAACAGATCATTGAAACCACAAGCTGGTTCTTTGAAAAAGAGAATACAATTGATAAACCTTTAGCCAGACTGAAAAAAAAAGAAGAAGAAAAGAAAAAAGGGAGAGGACTCAAATAAACAAAATCACAAATGAAAGAGAAGAAATTGCAAATGACACCACAGAAATACAAAAGATCATAAGAGGACATCTTGAAAAATTATATGCCAATAAACTGGACAACCTAAAAGAAATAGAAAAATTCCTAGAAATATATGATTTTCCAAAAGAGAATCAGGAAGAAATAGAAAATCTGAAGAGACCAATTATCAGCAATGAAATTGAATCAGTCATCAGAAAACTCCCAAAAAACAAAAGTCCAGAAGAAGATGGCTTCACAGGTGAATTCTGTCAAACATTTAAAGAAGCGTTAATACCCATTCTTCTCAAACTTTTCCAAAATGTAGAAGAGGAGGGAAAACTTCCAAATTCATTCTATGAGACCAGCAGTACCCTGATACCAAAACCAGATAAAGAAGGGAACACCACTAAAAAAGGGAACTACAGTCCAATATTCCTGGTGGACACAGATGTAAAATCCTCAACAAAATACTAGCAAACTGAATTCACCAATACATTAAAAATAATTAATCACCACGATCAAGTGGAATTTATCCCTGGGATACAAGTGTGTTTCCATATTCACAAATCATTCAATGTGCTTTATCATATCAATAGGAGAAAGAATAAAAATCATGCGATCATTTCAGTAGATGCAGAAAAAGCACTTGACAAAGTCCAGCATCCACCCTTGATAAAAACTGTCAACAATGTAGGTTTAGAGGGACCGTACCTCAACAGAATAAAAGCTTTTTTAAATTTTTTATTTATTTTTTATTTTTTTAAAGATTTTATTTATTTATTTCACAGAGGGAGAGAGATCACAAGGAGGCAGAGAGGCAGGCAGAGAGAGAGGGGGAAGCAGGCTCCCCGCCGAGCAGGGAGCCTGATGCGGGCCTCGATCCCAGGACCCTGAGATCATGACCTGAGCCGAAAGCAGAGGCTTTAACCCACTGAGCCACCCAGGCGCCCCAGAATAAAAGCTTTATATGAAAAACCTAGAGTTAACATCATCTTTAATAAGAAAAAACTGAGATCTTTTCCCCTGAGGTTAGGAACAAGATAAGGATGTCCACTCTCACTGCTTTTATTCAATATTGGACCTGAAGTCATAGCCACAGCAATCAGACAACAAAAGAAATAAAAGGCATCCAAACTGGTAAGAAAGAAGTAAAACTGTCACTATTTGCAGATGACGTAATACTATATATAGAAAACCCTAAAGACCACCAAAAAAAAAAAAACTACTATAACTAATAAACGAATTGAGTAAACTCACAATATAAAAAAAAATCTATGTACAGAAACGTTTGCATTTCTATACACCAATAATGAACCAGCAGAAAGAAAAATTAAGAAAAAAAATCCCATTTACAATTGCACCAAAATAAAATAGCTAGGAATAAACTTAACCAAAAAGGTGAAAACTATACTCTGAAAACTATAGAACACTGATGAAAGAAATTGAAGATGACACAAAGAAATGGAAAGACATTTTATGCTCATGGATTGGAAGAATAAATATTGTTAAAGTGTCTATGCTACCCAAAGCAATCTATAGGTTTAATGCAATCCCTATCAAAATACCAACAGCATTTTTACAGAACTAGAACAAAGAACCCTTCAATTTGTAAGGAGCTACAAAAGACCCTGAATAATCAAAGGAATCTTGAAAAAGCAGAACAAAATGGAGGTATCACAATCCCAGATTTCAAGATATACCACAAAGCTGTAGTAATCAAAACAGCATGGTATGGGCACAAAAATGGATACACAGATCAATAAAACAGAACACAGAACCTAGAAACAAACCCAAAATTACATTGTCAATATTTGACAAAAGAGGCAAGAATATGCAATGGGAAAAAGATAGTCTCTTCAACAAATTGTGCTGAGAAAACCAGACAGCTACTTGGGAATGAATGAAACTGGACCACCTTTTTACACCATACACAAATATAAACTCAAAATTGATCAAAGAACCAAATGTGAGACCTCAAGCTATAAAAATCCTAGAAGAGAGCACAGGCAGCGTTTTTCTGTCTACGTAGGCCATAGGAACATTTTTCTAGGTATGTCTTCTGAGGCAAGGGAAACAAAAGCAAAAATAAACTGTTGGGACTACATTGAAATAAAAAGCTTTTGCACAGCGAAGGAAACCATCAGCAAAATTAAAAACAAACCTACTGAATGGGAAGATATTTGCAAATGACATATGCAATTAAGGGTCAGTACCCAGTATGTATAAACAACTTGTACAACTCAGCTCCAAAAAACCCAAATAGTCCAATTAAAAAGTGGACAGAAAGCATGCAGAGAATTTTCTCCAAAGAAGACATATACATGGCCAACAGATATATGAAAAGAAGCTTATCACTAATCATCAGAGAACTGTAAATCAAAACCACAATGAGATATCCCCTCACAACTGTCAGAATGGCTAAACTCAAAAACACAAGAAACTAGTGTTAGTGAATATGTGGAGTAATAGGACCTCTTGTGCACTGTTGGTGAGAATGTAAACTGGTGCAGCCATTGTAGAAAATAGTAGGGAGGTTCCCGAAAAAATAAAAAATAGGATTACCTTAATTCCACTACTGGGTATTTACCCAAAGAATATGAAAACAGTAATTTGAATAGTCATATATACCCCTATGTTTATTGCAGCATTACTTATAATAACTAAATTATGGATATATATATCCATAGTTATATGTATCTAATAATATTTTTTCTATATATATAATAATATATATAATTCAGCCATGAGAAAGAATGAAGTCTTGCTATTTGCAACAACATGGATAGATCTAGAGGGTATAATGCTAAATGAAATAAATCATTCTAAGAAGGCAAACATCTTATCATTTCACTCATACATGGAATTCATGAAACAAAACAAATGTACAAAATGTACAAAACAAGTATACAAAGAAAAAAAGAGAGAAACCAAAACACAGGACTCTTAAATTTAGAGAACCAAGTGCTGGTTGCCAGAGGGGACATAGGTGGGGGAGATGGGTCAAATAGGTAAAGGGGATTAAGAGTACACTTATCTTTATGAGCAGTGAATAATATATAGAATTGTTGAATTACTATATTATATACCTGAAACTAATATAACACTGTACATTAATTATACTGGAATAAAAATACTGGAAAATATATGTCCTGGAAAATATATATACTGGAAAAAATATACTGGAAAAAAATTTTTAAAAAGTTTTAAAAAGAACAAATAACAAGCAAAAATTCAGTGATAAAAAAGGTTCACAAATAGGGTTTGAGATAATAAATAGATGTTGTTTTAAGCAGCTAAGTATGTGATCACTTACTAAACACCAAGGAAAAAAAACAAAGCATTCCGTTCATTAAAATTAATAAATAAAATAAGGAGCATCTGGGTGGCTCAGTAGTTAAGCATCTGCCTTCAGCTCAGATCATGATCCCAGGGTCTTGGGATCCAGCCCCGAGCTGGGCTCCTTGCTCAGCAGGAAGCCTGCTTCTCCCTCTCCCACTCCCCCTGCTTGTGTTCCCTTTCTTGCTATCTCTGTCAAATAAATAAATAAACTTTTTAAAAATTAACAAATGAAATAAAATAAAACTTCCAACTCTGTGTTTTTTCTCATTCTTCCCTTTAGTTCTGTAAGGTTTTTTTCCTCATATAGTAAAGTTCTATTATTAGATGACTGCACATTTAGGATTGTTATGCCTTCCCAATATATACACTATTTTTTTCTTTTAAAATATTTCTTTATTCCTGGTAACACCTATAGTCTACTTCGTCCTGGAGAAGTCTACTTTGTGTGATATTAGTATAGCTTCACCAGCTTTTCCATGCTTCTTGTCACTTTCTGTTTATCTTTATTTTTTTTCATGGCCAAAAGTCCAAGAAGAGATGTTTAATTTACCCTATAAAATTTTTAAGCAGTAACCCCTAGTAGCTCTGATTTTATTTTATTTCTTAAAGATTTTATTTATTTACTAGACAGACAGAGAGAGAGAGAGAGAGAAAACGAGTGGGGGTGGCAGTGAGAGAAGCAGCAGACTCCCACTGAGCAGGGAACACAATGTGGGGCTCAATCCCAGGGCCCTGAGGTCATGAGAGCAGGCACTTAACTGAATGAGCCACCCAGGCACCCCATAGTAGCTCCCATTTTAGATGGTACTAGCGAAGTCTTCAGAACATCATAGAATTGTCTTTCCACTGCATGCAACTGAGCTTTTCATTCAACAACTCTCTTAGGCTGTGCCAAGCCTTAAGATGATGACTAGTTATCTGATGTTACCTGAATGACATTTCATTTCAATAATGTAATATTCTTATCAAGATTTAAAGCAAATCTATATGAATAATGTATGGATGGTTTACGGTGAGATTTAGCACCACAAAATGAGGCATCCCAGAATATTCCCCTTCGTTCCTAGTTATTTTGAACACACAACTGTTACTCTGATTTGGGGACACTGGTATCCAAGAAAGTGATTTCAAAAGGTCCTAGAAGAGGAAAATTTCAACATGCATGCATACTTTGAATAATGGAGAGCAATGATTTTGATGGTAGGTCACATACTTGAGAATTGTTTCCTTCTGCTTAGTCTAAGATAGCTTGAAGTCAGATCTGCTGCAACATGACTGATTATATGGCATTGTAATACAGTGTGCCTACAATTTATATTCTTATTGATGCACGGCCACAGTGAAGGACTCCGAATTGTGATGACAGCTTTATATGTAAAAAAAAATCTCTCAGAAAGTTAAATCAGAATGCATTATCTATTCACAAGGCTTCAATTGGTGCTAAACATCCTATTCACAAATAGAAGCTTTAAGTCTAGTGACAAGTAAGACACAACAGGCTATAGAAGAAATTCTGACATATGTTCACAGTTGTATGGGTAAAAGAAGAATGGTTAGAAGCATAAGCACTGGAAATAGAAAGGTTTACAGTCTAGTTGTGTATCCTTAAGCATGTTTCTTAATCTAAGATTCAGTTTTCCTATCTGTAAAATAGAGAAAATAATGGTACCTGACAGGTTTTTGGTGAGGATCAAAAGAGATAACCCATTTAAAGCATTCGGCACAGTCCCCGAAACATGGTAAACATGCAAAAATCTGTAATTACTTTTATTATCATCATCATCATTATTATTATTACTAGTACTATGTTTGAATGGTCTAATTACCAGTGGCATCATTAAAGGAACTTTTAATTCCAGGAACAAGAAAATGAACACAGAAGGAATGTATGAGATGAAAGAAAGAATGCTGAGTATGTAAAATGGTCAACACGTAGGTAAAATTAAGCATGTATTGATATCAATAGTATATCATTTTCAGGGTTAAAATTCAAAATATAATTACATGATTGTATGGTCAACGAAAGCATAGAAGTTGTGAGTACAGGGTGATTAGTTTTAAGGTACTTTAATTATTTGGGAAGATAACATTATTGATTTACTTTAGACTTGATAAATAACATAAGAAAAATTCTAGGGTAATCACAAAAAAAAAGAAATAGAGTGTATTTTCCAATCTAGTAGAAGTAAAAAATTGAAATCTAAGGGAATAAAAGCAAAAATAAAATTCAATCAATACAGGGCACCTGGGTGGCTCAGTGGGTTAAAGCCTCTGCTTTTGGCTCAGGTCATGATCTCAGGGTCCTGGGATTGAGGCCCACATCGGGCTCCCAGCTCAGCGGGGAGCCTGCTTCCCCCTCTCTCTGTCTGCCTGCCTCTCTGCCTCCTTGTGATCTCTCTCCCTCTGTGAAATAAATAAATAAAATCTTTAAAAAAATTCAATCAATACATAAGGAGGTAATAAAGGAGAACTTGAAGGCATTATGCCTCTGTGTACTACAGCAACCAGACGGACAAGATACTCATTAAAGGTTACAATTTTTTTTAATAGAGTAGGAAAATGTTGAGTAAGTTGGCTTGGTTCTGAAGTTCAAGAATGAAATGACTTACATAATCCAAATATCTGATTCATGTGAAAATTAGAACATAGGCAATGGTGTCTTGCTCCACAAGTTCTCCTTCACTTACACCTCCGAACTGTACATATTTTGCTTTGAGGGAACCAGATGAAACCAAATTAGATCCAATTGAATGTGAAGTAGCCCAGAAGGTCTGGCTAGGCTGAGGCTAGAAAATCTCACACTCTTAGATCCTCTGTATATTAGGAGTTACTCTTAAGATTCTGACTATAACCAACTCCTAATTCTACCTCTAGAGAAGATCTAAATTATTTCTTGTCATATTTCTAGGTCTTTCCAAGTCAGCAGACGGGTGGTGAGCTAAGATCCCCTAGTTGCCCGCTAGAATGTATGCCATGAGAATGGGAATCTTTGTTTCATTCACTGTCATATTCCCAGTCTATGGAAAAGTGCTTGACACATAGTGGGTTCTCAAAAAATACTTGCCTAATCAATAATTTAATGAATGATACAGTTAGCATTCTATCTGTGAAAGGTGACACCATGGGATCCTAGAGCTAAAAGGGTCATAGAAAACATCTTGTCCAACACCAATAGTTTACTTTACCAGAAAGTTAGCTAACATGGTCTCCCTGGAAGCATTCAATCTATACAACTGTTCTGATGGCTACATGGACAACGAAGCCTCATTCATGTGTTTTTCCTGCCCAGGCCCATCTTTGGAGCAACAGACCCATGCCTAGAAATTTTATTGACATCTAAATACAGCATTCCAATCAGGCTGCTTTTGAGGGTAATGATTACGAAACTGATCTATAGCACAGTTGATCAACTATACACTAAATCAATTATTTTTCATTTTGGCTTCAAGAGTAGTACCTGTCTCATATCCAAAAAGTTTGGCCTATTTATATCTTATTTATATTCCAGCCCATATTTCCTAATCTAATTTGTATTCTCCCTGGTCCTGGTGTTTTATTATTTATTTATTTAACTACCTTTTTTTCCTTGTATTTTATGCAAGCCACTTCAAGTTCTTTGTGGTATTCAATAGACTATAACCAAAAGAAAAACTTATGATCTCTTCCTATAAATTTGTTCCCTTTCTTGTATTCTCTATTCTGGTTTTTCCAGCCATCTTCTTTTCTGGCTCTATCATAAGAGCTTCCCTATTGGTATTCCAGTCTTTCTTGTGTCTTTCCCATACCTGATTTATATTCCATAAAGTTGCCAGAAAAAGCTTTCTAAAATACATCCTTGGTAATATTCCTTGCCTGTGTTAATTCCTTCATTAATGATTCTCTACTCCCTAGGAATGAAATCTAGATTCCATTGCATGAAAGCTAAGGCCAACCTCTGAAGAAGTTATGTCTCTGAGTGCTTCTCCTCCCACTCTTCAGTAGGATAGATTAAATTTCTTGTACCTGCCAAGAATACCCCATGCAGTTCTACATCTACATACCTCCACAAAAGTTGTCTTCAGTGTATAAGCCCTGCTTTGACTAATCAAGTTCTATAACCTTCAGGACTCAGTTCAAGAGTAACTACAATCTCTTGGGGAGACCTCCCTAAACCCACTTTATGCTATTTTTTATAGAACCTGTGTACCTTCTACTTTCCATTGATATATCCCTTATCCCACAGTTGTGCATCTACTTAAGTCCAGCCTTTTCTATTGTTCTATAAGTTCCTCAGCCACAGTGTTTTTCATTAATAGTTTTGCCCCAGAGCACCTAGGGCATTGCCTGGTACACAGGAGGTGGTCAATAAATTTATTATTATTATTATTATTATTATTATTTGCCCCAGGGGTACAGGTCTGTGAATCATCAGGCTTACATCTTTCACAGCATTCACCATAGCACAAACCCTCCCTAATGTCTATAACCCATCCGCCCTATCCCTACCCTCTCACCCCCAGTAAACCTCAGTTTGTTTTGTGAGATTAGGAGTCTCTTATAGTTTGTCTCCTTCCCCATCCCATCTTGTTTCATTTTTTTCCCTCCCTACCCCCCACAACCCCCGCCCTGACCCTCAAGTTCCTCATATCAGAGATCATATGATAATTATCTTTCTCTGATTGACTTATTTCACTCAGCATAATACCCTCTAGTTCCATCCATATCATTGCAAACAAGGAGGTGGTCAATAAATTGACACTGAACACAATAGCCAATATTTATGAAAATGTACTATGGACCAAGCACTATTCTCATAATAACTCTAGGAGATAGGTATTATTTTCAAACCCATTTTGTAGATAAACTGAAGCAAAGATATAACTAACTTGCCCAATAGTAAGTCCTGGGGTGAGGATTCAAACCCTATAACATGGCTCCAGAGCCACTGCTCTTAAACAATCATAGTAAATGATTCAAAATGAAGAAAACAAAGTCACAGAGATTTTAAGGGACAATAATAAATCAGTGGTAAATATTATAAGATAGACACAGATTAATTTTAAACATCAATGATGTTGTTGGATGAAAGTTGATAGTAGGCTCTGAGTTCTGATTCTGCTAGAATAATTAATAGTTCTGATTGTTATGTTATTAGCAGACTTATTCAGGAACTCCACTGAAAACTAAATAAATCTTTTTTTAGATTTTTATTTATTTGTTTGTCAGAGAGAGAGAGAGAGAGCAAAAGCAAGGGGAGCAGCAGGCAGGGGGAGCAGCAGGCTCCCTACTGAGCAAGGAGCCCAATGTGGGACTTGATCCCAGCACCACAGGATCATGACCCAAGCCAAAGGTACTGAGAGCTCTCCGCCCCAGTGTCCCTAAAAATGAAATAAATCTTAACAGAATTTTAGTTTTGGTTTCAGTGGAACTCCTAAATGACAGCCACAAGAGAAAATGCTTTCTTCAGTCTCCAGGTCTGCACCTGAATTATGGCAAGTGTGTTTATACACATCACTTAACCTTTAATCTCTTGAACACATTATGAACTATTTGTATTATTTTGGGTCTTTTGATAAACAGATGCCGAGAGGATTAAATATTCAAGAAATGTGTTAGGGGACTTGCCTATGATAAAATGGAGATGCAGCTGAGAGAGGCTGGAAGAGTCATTAGATTACAATGCAGGTCTAAACCTAAGGGAAGGACAGTGGGAAGGAAGAAAGTTTGGGTGGAAGCATCTTAGTCTGCAGTGCAGTTCTAAGAGAGTCTGGCAATATTGTAAAGGAGTCCTTGAGCTTAAGTTACCCATCAGAGAAGTCCTGCATTTTCCAGAATGTGCTTGCTTTAGTACCTTTGCTATACTCAGTCATAAGCTGGGAACAGCCCTGCCAAGCTGCCATTGACTGGGAAGTGTGGTTTTAAAGCAGAATGCAGAAAGATTTCATAATGCTGCAGCAAGGGCTGCCAGTCAATTGAGCTCCCCAGGGTAGAAGATCCAAGATGCAGTCTCATGGCCCCCATACTATTTCATTACCCTACTGTCTATGAAATCAGTTAAAGTCTTTGTTAGGTTTTGCTCTTGAGTTACAAAAGTGACTTACTAGCCCTATTTTTCCAAGCATCACAGGTTTTCAAAATTTTGGTGAAAGGGAAAAATACAATATTGCTTTTATTCATAACACATTAAAATCAAAGGAACTGACTTTACAAAGGACAAAAGATCCACTTAGAAATTTAATTTGTGTGCCTTTAGGTAAGTTATTTAATGTATCTTTATGCTATGTTTTTGGATTTCTATTTAAGTGAAATTATTAAATGAGAATTTGCCTCTAACAGTTACTAAAGTGGAGTAGATAGGTGAGAGAATGGGTGGAGACCATTGGGAACCAAGTGCTTTCATAAACACCGAGGTAAATGTCATCACTCTGCTTCTAAACCAGACCATCTTTTGAGACTTGTCTTCATCTTCCATTCTTTAATTCCATATTTTATTTCTACACTATATTATTATGCAAGTACTAAACATGGAGAGTTTTAGAAATATAGATAATCAAATCAAACAATATTAAAACAATATAAAATTCTATGATCTAAAGATAATCACTGTTAACATTTTGGTGTGATCTTTCTAATATTTTCCAATGAAAATATATAGATGTAAAAATTAAAATCATGCTATAATTACTATTTTGTAATATAATTTTTTATTTTCTATTATGAGTATATTTCTATTGAGTAAATATGGATATGAGTCATCATTTTTTATGGCTTCAGGGTATTCATGCTTTGTATTGTATACTCAAAAATACTGGGAAAAATTTCCTAGTGTAAAACACTGAGACATTTAGTTTGTATCTGGTTCTTCACTATTTATAAATAATGCAGTAAAACAACTTTACATATATGTCTTTTTAACTTGTCTGATTAGTTCTTTAAGATTAATTCCTTAAAATAGAATTGATGGATCAAAGGATATGAAATTGTTTAAGGAATATGTAGGATACAAATTACATTAAAGTCATGCCTTGAGTGGTAGTCAATATCAGCAAGAAAAAGCTTAGTTTGAACTATAGATTTCCTTTTTTTTTTTTTTTGAGGAATCCAAAGGATTTAGGGCTGCCTCATGTCATTCCAAATAATGGTCTCTTCTTCCCTTTTTGGTGGCCCCAGAAGAGGATTCTCAGAACCACACAAGCAGATATGCTTCCTCTTCAGGGTAGAACTAGAACGCTAGGGAAGAATAGAGGCATAGAAGGTTCATAGTGACCATGGATAAAAGAGACCAAAGATTGGGGGAACAGAGAAAGATGAGGACTCCAGGATGTCATCCAAAGCAGATTCTGTACACATTGAAAGATAATCCAAAGTAGATTAACATTTCACACCTCCTAGACTCTGTGTATCTATGACCATATAATAGATAATTAGGGTTTTTTTTCCTAGTGGTTGTTACTGAGTAAGCTGCCAGGCATAAAAAGCATAACAAAAGTATTAGAGATAATGCAAGACACTGGCTATTGTTTACCAATCCATGTTCTCTTCCTCCTGGTCACATGACTAAACTACATTTCCCAGAATCCCTTGTAATTGAATTCTGGCCAATGGAATGTGAGCAGAAGTGATGTATTCTACACCAGCCTCATTCCCAAATCTTCCCATTGTTCTCCACGTTCTTTTACTTTGTCTGATTCTGGAGCCACAGGACAGAAGTCATTGGTCAATTAAGCTGAAGATCTGAAAGATATGTTCTCATGGATACCATAAGAGAAAATGGGGGGATATTCTTAGCAATTCACTAGGTCAGCAGGTGTAAATGAGAACTGCTCTGGTCAAAAAAGGACATAAGGACACTTTCTCCATGACCCACCCTTTAGAAACATAATGGCTAAGAACATGAGCTTTGTAATCATGATATGATATGGAAGCAGTTTATAAACTAGCCTCTCTAATTTAACTATCCCTGGTTCCTTGGGCAACCTAGATAATGTCACTAAATTTCAGTTTACTCACTGGCAAAATGGGATTAAATCAATATAACTTTGCCAATTTGTTTTGTGAAGAAAAAATTATATACATAAAGCAATTAATATAAAATGTCTCAATGAAATATTTTTCTAGTTTATCTGAAGAGATCATGTACACTAAAAAATATTGTCCATGCCTTCCAGCTCCAATTTATATCATGCAACCAGCCCATGAGATGTCAGCATTGAAGACTGAGGACTGGATTGTGGCAGAAAGACCTCTTAATCAGAAATAACTGGCTAGAAGAGTTGAAATTTGAACAAATAGAATGGCATTGTTTAAGAAGAATGATTAGCTCTTTAACAAGACTGGCATTGATAGATTCTCTAAGTTTGGTCAGAATTATTTTTTATCCTGATACAGAAGCCACTAATTGGCATTTTAATAAGACCCTTCCTTCCCCTTCCCATATCTGAGCATAAGAGACAGCACTTCTTGAACCTACAGAGTATAGAAAATTGCTTCAAATAGTAGTCATTTTTAATCCTCTTGTAATAATACACAGAAACAAAATTAATGGAATTAGTTAAACTCTATACATTAAGGATACAGATTAAAAACTAGTCAGACATGTCTGGGGGATCTTTTTTGCTAATATACATTAATTCAAAGAAAGCACTTAAAACTCTTAATGCTTTTAATTTACAAGATTTCTTTTGGCAATAATGTTATAGTTAAGCCCACTCTGCAAACATATATCCAACATGCTACTAATCCTGACAGGTTTTTTACAATCATAATTAGCTAAGAATGCCCTTTTTGAACTTGGGTTATTTCCAGCTGTTAATTTACCCCCTGGAGAGTAAATCTGCCAAACATTCTCATTACCTGTTCTTTTGAACAAGTAATTTACCCGCAGGCATCCCCAGCACTCTCTCTACCAGCTTTTGGCCTCTTCTTTCCCAATGATCCAGATGTGTCTCATGATGAATTTTTTTCTCTAAGCAAGACTTTTATATTAGTCTCTTTTAAAAAATAAACATACTGAGATAAAATTTACATATCACACAACCCACCCATTTACAGTGTACAATAAATGTCATTTAGTATATTCACAGTTATGAATCCATCACCACAATCAACTTTAGAACATTTTCATTAGTCCAAAAAGAAATCTTGCACCCCTTAGCTGTCACCACCAATTTTCCCATCTCTCCCATCCTAGGCAATACGAAGGTACTCTATGTATTTACAGATTTGCTGATTACTGACATTTCATATACATGAAATCATACAAGATGTGGTCTTTTGTGACTGGCTTCTTTCACTTAGTATAAGTGCTTTCAGGGTTTATCCATGTTGTAACATGTACAAGTACTTCATTTTTTTATTACTTAGTAATATTCCATTTTGTGGATAGGCCACATTTTATACAACCATTCATCAGCTGAGGGACATTTGGGTTGTTTCCACTTTTGACTTTTATAAATAATGCTGCTTTGAACATTTGGGTCCAAATATTTGTGTGAGGATATGTTTTCAATTCTCCTAAGTATATACCTAGGACTAGAATTGCTAAGTCATATGGTAACTCTAAGTTTAACCATTTAAGGAACTGCCAGACTGCTTTCCAAAGTGGCTGAAACATTTTACATTTCAACTAGCAGCTTATGAGAGTTCCAATTTCTCCACATCCTTACCAATGCTTGCTATTAGCTGTATTTTGGACTACAAAATCCTCCCTCCATCAACTCTCAGTTTGTACTGTATCTTCAAGAGTCTCTTATGGTTTGTTTCCCTCTCTCTTTTTTCTCTCTCCCAGATGTTCTTCTGTTTTGATTCTTAAATTCCACATATGAGTAATATCATATGATATTTGTCTTTCTCTGACTGACTTATTTCATTTAGCATAATACACTCTAGCTCCATCCACATCCTTGAAAATGGCAAGATTTCATTATTTTTGATGGGATAAGTAATATTCCATTGTGTATATATACACCACATCTTCTTTATCCAGTCAATGTACATATGGGTTCTTTCCATAATTTGACTATTGTGGATAGTGCTGCTATAAACATTGGAGTGCATGTGCCCCTTTGAAGAAGTATTTTTATATCCTTTGGGTAAATATCTAGTAGTACAATTGCTGGATCATAGGGCAGTTGTATTTCCAACTTTTTGAGTAACCTCCATACTGTTCTCCAGAATGGCTGCACCAGTTTGCATTCCCACCAACAGTGCAAGAGGGTTCCCCTTTCTCTGCATCCTCACCAACATCTCGTTTCCTCTGTTGTTAATTTTAGCTTATCCGACTGGTGTGAGGTGATATCTCTTGTGGTTTTGGTTTGTATTTCCCTGATAATGAGTGATGTTGAGCATCTTTTCATGTGTCTATTAGCCATCAGGATGTCTTCTTTGGGAAACTGTCTTTTTATGTTTTCTTCCATTTCTTAACTGGATTATTTTTTTTGGTGTTGAGTTTAGTAAGTTCTTTATAGATTTTGGATACTACCATTTATCAGATATGTCCTTTACAAGTATCTTCTCCCATTCTGTAGGCTACTTTTTAGTTTTGTTGTTTCCTTTGCTGTGCAAAAGCTTTTTATTTTAATAAAGTCCCCATAGTCCATTTTTGCTTTTGTTTCCCTTGCCTCTGGTGATGTTTCTAGTAAGAAGTTGTTATAGCTGAGGTCATAGAGGCCACTGCATGTGTTCTTTTGTAGGATTTTCATAGATTCCTGTCTCACGTTTAGGTCTTTTATCTATTTTGAATTCATTTTTGTGTATGGGTTAATAAAGTGGTCTAGTTTCATTTTTTTCCATGTTGCTGTCCATTTTTCACAACACCATTTGTTGAAGAAGCTTTTTTTCCATTGGCTATTCTTTCCTGCCCTTTTGAAGATTAGTTGATCATAGAGTTGTGAGTCCATTTATGTGTTTTCTATTCTGTTTCATTGATCTATGTGTCTGTTTTTGTGCCAGTACCATACTGTCTTTTTTTTTTTTTTTTTTTTTAAAGATTTTATTTATTTATTTGACACACAGAGAGAGAGATCAGATCACAAGTAGGCAGAGAGGCAGGCAGAGAGAGAGGAGGAAGCAGGCTCCCTGCCGAGCAGAGAGCCCGATGTGGGCCTCGATCCCAGGACCCTGGGATCATGACCTGAGCCGAAGGCAGCGGCTTTAACCCACTGAGCCACCCAGGCGCCCTCATACTGTCTTGATCACTACAGCTTTGTAATATAGCTTGAAGTCTGGAATCATGATGCCTCCAGCTTTGCTTCTTTTTCACAATTGCTATGGCTATTCACATTCTTTTGTGGTTCCATACAAATTTTAGGATCATTTGTTCTAACTCTGTGAAAAACGCTGGTGATATTTTGATAGGGATTGCATTGAATGTGTAGATTGCTTTTGGTAATATAGACATTTAAACAATGTTTGTTTTTCCAATTCATGAGCATGGAATATTTTCTATTTCTTTGGATCCTACTCAACTTCTTTTATAAGTGTTCTATAGGTTTCAGACTACAGACTTTTTACCTCTTTGGTTAGGTTCATTCCTAGGTATCTTATACTTTTTGGTGCAATTGTAAGTGGAATAATTCCTTGATTTCTCTTTATTATTGGTGTACAGAAATGCAACAGATTTCTGAACATTGATTTTATGCCCTGTGACTTTGCTTTATTCATGTATTCTAGCAACTTTTTGGTGGAGTCTTTTGGGTTTTCTACATGGAGTTTCATGTAGTCTGCAAGGAGTGAAAGTTTGACTTTTTCCTTATTGACTTGGATGCCTTTTATTTCCTTTTATTATCTGATTGCTGAAGCTGACTTCCAGACCATTAAATAGCAATTGCGAGAGTGGATATCCCTGTCTTCTTTCTGACCTTGGAGTAAAAGCTCCCAGTTTTTCCCCATTAAGGATGATATTGAAAAACTGTGGGTTTTTCATAGATATTCTTTATTACATTGAGGTATGTTTGTTGAGGGTTTTTTTTTTTTTTTTATCAAAAATGGATGTTGGGCGCCTGGGTGGCTCAGTGAGTTAAAGCCTCTGCCTTCGGCTCAGGTCATGATCTCAGAGTCCTGGGATCAAGGCCCTCATCGGGCTCTCTGCTCAGCGGGGAGCCTGCTTCCTCCTCTCTCTCTGCCTGCCTCTCTGTCTACTTGTGATCTCTCTCTCTCTGTCATATTAAAAAAAATCTTTTAAAAAAATGGATGTTGTACTTTGTCAAATGCTTTTTTTGCATCTATTGAGAAGATTTTATGCTTCTTATCTTTTACTATTGGGGTGTATCATATTGATTAATTTGCAAATATTGAACCAGCCCTGCAGCCCAGGAATAAATCTCACTTGATTGTGGTGAATAATTCTTTTAATGTACTCTTGGATTTGATTTGCTAGTATCTTGTTGAGAATTTTTGCATCCATTTTCATCAGGTATATTGGCCTGTAATTCTCCTTTTTAGTGGGGTCTTTGTGTGGTTTTGGTTTTGGAATCAAGGTAATGCTGGCCTTGTAGAAGAAGTTCTGAAGTTTTCCTCCCATTTATATTTTTTGGAACAGTTTGAGAAGGATAGGAATTAACCCTTCTTTAAATGTCTGGTAGAATCCCCCTGGGAAGCCATCTGGTCCTGGAGTTTTGTTTGTTGGGAGATTTTGATTACTAATTCAATTTCTTTGTTGGTTATGGGTCTGTCCAAAGTTTCTATTTATCCCTATTTCAGTTTTAGTAATTTGTATGTGTCTAGGAATTTAGCCATTTTTCCAGATTGCCTAGTTTGTTGGTAAATTATTTTTCATAATATTCTCTTATAAATGTCTGTATTTCTGTGGTGTTGGTTGTGATCTCTCCCATTTCATTCATGATTTTATTTATTTGGGACCTTGCTCTTTTCTTTTTGATAACTCTGGCTAGGGGTTTATCAATTATATTAATTATTTCAAAGAATCAGCTCTTAGTTTCTTTGATCTGTTCTACTAGTTTTTTCTATATTATTTATTTCTGCTCTAATCTTTATTATTTCCCTTCTTCTGCTGAATGTAGATTTTATTTGCTGTTTCTTTTCTAGATCCTTTAGGTGTAAGGTTAGGTTGTATATTTGAGATGTTTCTTGCTTCTTGAGGTAGATCTGTATTGCAATATACTTCCATCTTAGGATTGCCTTTGCTGCATCCCAAAGTTTTTGAACTGTAATGTTTTCATTTTCATTCACTACCATGTATTTTTTATTTCTTCTTTGATTTCCTGGATGACCCATTCATTCTTTAGTACCATGTTGTTTAACTTCCCTGTATTTGTGGTCTTTCCAAATTACTTCTTGTGGGTGACTTCAAATTTCAAAGCATTGTGTCTGAAAATATGCATGGTATGATCTCAAACTTTTTGTACATCTTGAGGCCTTATTTGTGACCCAGTATAGGATCTATTCTAGAGAATGTTCCATGTGCACTTGAAAAGAATGTGTATTCTGCTGCTTAAGGATGACATGTTCTGAATATATCTGTTAAGTCCATGTGGTCCAGTATGTCATTCAAAGCCATTGTTTCCTTGATTTTCTGCTTAGATGATTTGTCCATTGCTGTAAGTGGGGTGTTAAAGTCCCCTACTATTTTTGTATTATTATCAAAGAGTTTCTTTAAGGTTGTTTTTAATTGATTTATATATTTGGATGCTCCCAAGTTAGGGGCATAAATATTTATAATTGTTAGATCTTCTTGATGGATAGACTCCTTAATTATGACATAGTGCCCTTTTCATCTCTTGTTATGGTGTTTGGTTTGAAATCTAGTTTGTCTGATATAAGTATGGCTGCTCTGGCTTTCTTTTGACATCCATTAGCATGGCAGATGTTTCTCCATCTCTTCACTTTCAATCTGCAGGTATCTTTGGGCATAAAATGAATCTCTTGTGAGCAGCATATAGGTGGATCTTGTTTTTTTTTTAATCTATTCTGATACCTTATGTCTTTTGATTGGAGCATATAGTCCATTTATATTCAGAGTGATTATTGAAATATATGAATTTAGTGCCATTGTATTACTGGTAGAGTTGGTGTTTCTGGTGATGTTTTCTATTTCTTTCTAGTCTTTGTTGCTTTTGGTATTTTTTCCCCCACTCAAAGAGCCCCCTTAATGTTTCTTGCAGGGCTGGTGAAGTGGTCATGAATTCCTTCTGTTTTTGTTTGTCTAGGAAACTCTTTATCTTTCCTTCTATTTTGAATGACAGCCTTGCTGGATGAAGGATTCTTGGCTGCATATTTTTCCCACTTAGCACACTGAATATATCTTGCCATTCTCTTCTGGCCTACCAAGCTTCTATAGACAGATCTGCAGCAAACCTGATCTGTCTTCCCTTGTAGGTTAAAGACTTTTTTCTCCCTTGCTGCTTTCAAGATTCTTTCATAGTCTGTGTATTTGGAGAATTTGACTATGATATGCTTTGACAATAGCCAGCTTTTGTTGAATTTAATGGGAGTTCTCTGTGTTTCTTGTATTTTGATGTCTGTGTCCTTCCCCAGATTAAGGAAGTTTTCAGCTCTAATTTGCTCAAATAAAAATTCTGCCCCTTTATCACTCTCTTCATCTTCTGTGACTCCTATGATATGAATGTCATTATGTCTTAATAAGTCACTGAGTTCCCTAAGTCTACCTTCATGGTCCATTACCTTTCTTTCCCTCTTTTTTCAGCTCCATCATTTTCTATAATTTTATCTTCTATATCACTGATTCTTCCTCTGCTTCATCCATACTTGTTGTTAGGGCATCCATTCAGGTTTGCATCTTGATCATAGCATTTTTAATTTCAGCCTGACTAGATTTTAGTTCTTTTATCTCTGCAGTAAGAGACTCTCCTGGTATCTTCTATGCTGTATTCAAGCCCAGCTAGTATTCTTATAACTGTTTTAAATTCTAGTTCAGACATCTTACTTCTATTTGTATTGATTAAACCTCTGGCCATTAGTTCTACTTCTTGTTCTTTCTTTTTGGGTGAACTCCTCCTTCTTGTTATTTTGTCCAGAAAAAAAAAAAACCCTCCAAAACAAAAAACACCTAGATCCTGGGTGTGTTTTGGTCTGCTTTTTAAGAGAAGTTAGATCCAAAAATAAAAATAAAAAATATATGAAAAATACATGTAAATAAAAATTTTAAAATTAATTAAAAAATTTTAAAAGGAACTAAAAATAAAAAATAATAAAATAATAAAAGTAAAAATAAAAAGGAAGCTAAATCCTATTTCTCCTAGAGCTGAAGGTCTGTAGCCCTCTATGATCAGTAGACTTGGTGTGTGTGAGGTGTTTATACTGTTCTTCTGGGGGAGGAGGCCTGTTGCACTGATTCTCAGTAGGGCTTGACCTAATGGAGATGTGCCTGCAGGGCGCAGCTGGGCAGGGCTTGGTGCAAGTGGCTCTGGCCACCACTAGGTGGCCCTGTTTTGCACCCTGAAGACTTACAAGCTGATGGGCAGGGTGAAAATGGTGGCATTCTGCTCTCTAACCCAGAGCTGAGAATTCATGCCCACCACTCTTAAGGAAGCTCAGAAGAACTTCAATCAGAAAAGCAAACAATCACCCCTCTCGTGTTCCCAATTTCTCAGATCCCTGCCTTCACCCTGCCTATGTCCAAGCTGTTCTATCTCAGGTGCATGGTTGGGTTTCAAAACTACAAATTTTAGGGATTCCAGCAGCACAGGCCTTTGCTGATCCTCTGGAGGAGGGTCTCACTGCACTTTTGCTGTTTGCCGCCTGTGCCAGGAAAGTGGTCCCACAACACCACAGTGGTTCATAGTTTATAGCAAGGCAGAGCGTAGAGCTGGCACCCAGGCTTGCTGCCCTCAGCTGGAGTCCCTGTCCCTATGCCTGGGAACAGTGCAGCACATTGGCAGCACCCATTCTTGTGACCCAAGGGACCTTCAGACCATGCTTTCCACTCCTGAGTCTCTGCCCTCCTCCCCCAGTGGAGCACCTTTAAGCCAGGCATGACCCTGGTGGTGACAGACTTCTAAAACTTTAGATTTCGCACTTCCCCACTTATAATACCTTGTGGTGGTCTCCCTAAGCAGGGGTCCCTCCCATCTGCTACTCTACTAATGCAGAACCAATCTTCAACTAATCATCCTGGAGTGAGCCCTGCATCCTGAGAGAGACCCTCTCTTAAGGACTTCTGGGATCATGCTGAGCAGCATATTGCACCCCAACAAAAGACAGCTTTGCAGCACACACATGCACACTCACCTGGATATTTCATAACTCAAGACTCTGACTTAGGGAATCTTATTCTTCCCGTCTTACCTTGTCTTGACCCAGAATGAAGAAAAGATGTGTAACAAAAGTGACTATAATGTCAGATGCCAAAGCTACCATTGTTTAGTGCTATACAAACTGTGACCTTAAGAATTTTGGTGAAATTTTATATCTTTTGCTTCTTTAAAAGAAAGAAAGCAAAGCAGAAAAGGAGGGTCACCAAGGACAGAGTTTTGAGAGCTGTATTATCTGAGGAACTGATGATGCCACTTGTGACTGTTTTGGAACACAGTTTGATTTTTGAACCTAAATCAAACTCTGAATTGGAAGATCACATAAATTTACTCCCTACCCCCAACTAGGTGGATTGAATATATCATTGTCCACAGTAGACTTTCACAAGTCATTTATAGTACTTAACTTTAAAGAAATGAGAGTGCTTTTAAAAATGTGAACCAATAGGCTTAAATAAGTTACATTCATAGTTGCTGTTTGTAGAATTCGTATCAGTGTACCTTTTGTGTTTATAGTCAACTTGTCATCCTGAAATACTCTTTAACTCATAACTAACTCTCTTATTCTCCATTTTCAAAGAAAATCTAAGATAAGACTAAGTTAGCAATCAGTCTTAAACATCTTTTATAAACCTATGCTACTATAAATTATGTGACTAAATCTTATCTGAATGATAAATGTTTTTTTCATGATAATCAAAATATTATTTAATGTTTAAAAAATCTCAAAAATGCCCAATATGCTTTGACACTATATTCACTGCTTGTCACAAATGAAGAGCTTCCAACCCAGGCACCACTGATGAGCAGATTCCTTCAGTTGCTCTTGGTGGGGATGGGCACTCCGGAGGATGTGTGGCTCACCATGGTGTCATTCATATTAGCCAGCAGGCAAGGTGGACCTATATTTGCAAGGTCAAGTGGTTTCTCTGTTTGCTCAGGAAAAACAGGATGTGTGTGTGTGGGGTCCCTGGTGGGTATGAACCCCAAAGATTTACTAATTGCATGGCTCAACTTCTTTGTAGGGGATTTCCAAGAGAAAGTTCCCTTCATCTGGTGTTGGTTGCTGTGAGGGCTGCTGGCATGGCCATACCAAAAGGAGTTTTGGCAGAGCTGGTAGTTGTGACACTGCTGGCATTGGTACCAGAAACCCATCATACTCTCACAGCGGCAGTAGGAACACTCCATGGGATGGAAGACATTCTCAACTTGGGCGAGCCTATGTATGAGAGGTAACCATACAAGGCACAGGGGAACCAGAAAAGATAGTTCTTATCTCCCCCAAATCAACTCTGCACCTCCTATCTCCCAGAAGGTGGTTGCTTTTCTACTTGCAGACTTGTAGTTTTGTTCTCTCAGTCTGAGGACTGATTGATTTCTTGGGTGTTAAGAATGATTTGATAATTATCTATCTGTGTTCAAGAGGTGAGGCAAGCTTAGGGTTCCCCTACTCCTTCACCATCTTAATTGCTCCTGAAGTGATAGCTCATTGTGGTTTTAATTTGTATCATCCCGGTGGTTAGTAATGTTGCGCATTTTTCCATGTGCTTATTGGCCATTTCCATATCTTCATTGGAAAAATGTCTATTTAGATTATTTGCTCACTTTTAGATTGGGTTAGTTGTCTCATTATTAAGTTGTAAGAGTTTTTTAAAAAAATATGTCTTAAGTAAATTTTTAAATCAGATATATGATATGCAAAATTTTTTTAACATCCTGCAGGTTGCCTTTTCGTTTCTTTTTTTTTTTTTAAAGATTTTATTTATTCATTTGACACAGAGAGAGAGATTACAAGTCGGCAGAGAGGCAGGCAGAGAGAGAGGAGAGAGAAGGAAGCAGGCTCCCTGCTGAGCAGAGAGCCCAACGTGGGCCTCGATCCCAGGACCCTGGGATCATGACCTGAGCCGAAGGCAGCGGCTTTAACCCACTGAGCCACCCAGGCGCCCTGCCTTTTCGTTTCTTAATAGTGTGTTTTAAAGCATGAATGATTTTAATTTTGACAATTTCTAAATGATCTGTGTTTTTCTTTTGTTGCTTGTTTTTGATATTATATCATGCCTAATCCAAGATCTCAAATATTAATACTTGTTTTCTTCTGAGAATGTTATAGTTTCAGCTCTTACAGTTAAGTCTTTGATCCATTTTGTGGGGTGCCTGAGTGGCTCAGTGGGATAAGCATCAATCCTCCTGGGATTGAGTTCCTCATTGGTCTCCCTGCTCAGCAGAGAGCTGACTTCTCCCTCTCCCTCTCTTGTTCCCCCTGCTTGTGCTCTCTCCCTGTCTCTCTCTCTGTTACATAAATAAATAAAAATTTTTAAAAAGTCTTTGATTCATTTTGAGTTAATGTTTATATAAGATGTGAAGTAGAGATCTAACTTCATTATTATGCTTGTAGATATCCAGTTGTCTCAGCACAATTTATTGAAAAGACTATTGCTTCCCCTACCGAATTGTCTTGACACCCTTGTCAAAAATCAGTTAACTGTAAATGTAAGGGTTTATTTCTCAACTCTAAATTCTATTCTATTGATCTATCAGTCTATCCTTACACCAGTACTATACTTTGTTGGTTATTATTGCAGTGCAGTAAATTTTGAAATTGGGTGATGTGAGTCATCCAACTTTGCTCTTCTTTTTCAAGATTGTTTTGACTATTTTGGGTCCCTCTCACCCTCTCATTTCCCCATGAATTTTAGGATGAGCTTATGAAATTCCGTGAAGAATTTGGCTGGGATTCTGATAGGGATTGCATTGAGTCTGTAGATCAATTTATGGTGTAATGTCATCTTAACCGTTCATGAGCACAAAATGTTTTTCCATTTATTTAGATCTTTTTAAATTTCTTTCAACAATATTCTTTAGTTCTCAAAATATATGTTTTGAACTCTCCTGTTAAATTTATTGCTAATTTTTTTATTCTTTTTGATGCTATTATAAATTTGTTTTCTTAGGAGGGTTTGTTTTTAACTGAACACTACACCCAAAACTATTGATGTACTATATGTTGGCTAACTGAACATAATAAAAAAAAAAAGAAAGAAAGGGGTACCTGGGTGGCTCAGTCAGTTAAGCCTCTGCCTTCCACTCAGGTCATGATCCCAGAGTCCTGGGATTGAGCCCTACATCAGGCTCCCTGCTTGGCAGGAAGCCTGCTTCTCCCTCTCCCACTCCCCCTACTTGTGTTCCCTCTCTCGCTGTCAATCTCTTCTGTCAAATAAATAAATAAATAAATAAAATCTTTAAAAAGAAAGAGAGAAAGAAAGAAAGAAAGAAAGAAAGAAAGAAAGAAAGAAAGAAGGGTAGGTTTCACAAAAGGCTATTTCTTTGAACTTCAGGTTGAAACTTCAGAGGTCAAAAATTATTATAAACAAAAGAAACATCTCAGTTATAGATTACCATTACAAAGGGATGCTCTGGCAGAGCAATATGCTGTCACATGTAAGACATGGCACACTGTCCCAGTTGCAAAGAGTGGCCCTATCAATTACTCTGTTTGCAAAGCAGCTTCTCTTCATAGTTTTTTTTTTAAATAAACTCTACCCCCAACATGGGGCTCAAATTCATGATATTGAGATCAAGAGTCACATGCTCTACCAACTGAGCCAACCACGCACCTCAAGGCATCTTCTCTCCAGACTTAGAAAGCATGTGAGGTTTGTGTTAAGCTCCTTAACTCCTCTTTCTTTAGAACATCAATATAGTCCTAGAAGTCCTAGGATCAGCAATCAGACAACAAAAAGAAATAAAAGGCATTCAAGCTGGCAAAGAAGAAGTCAAACTCTCTCTTTTCACAGATGACATGATCCTTTATGTGGAAAACCCAAAAGACTCCACCCCCAAATTACTAGAACTCATACAGCAATTCAGCAATATATCAGGATACAAAATCAATGCACAGAAATCAGTTGTTTTTCTATACACTAACAATGTAACTGCAGGAAGAGAAATTAAGGAATTGATTCCATTTATAATATCACCAAAAACCATAAGATACCTAGAAATAAACCAAACCAAAGACGTAAAGGATCTATACTCTATAAATTACAGACCACTTATGAAAGAAATAAAGGAAGACCTAAAAAGATGGAAAAACATTCCATGCTCATGGAGTGGAAGAATAAACATTGTTAAAATGTCTATCCTGCCCAGAGCAATCTACACTTTCGATGCCATCCTTATCAAAATACCATTGGCATTTTTCAAGGAGCTGGAACAAACAACCCTAAAATTTGTATGGAACCAGAAAAGACCCTGAATCACCAAGGGAATGTTGAAAAAGAAAAACAAAGCTGGGGGCATCACATTGCCTGACTTCAAACTATATTACACAGCTGTGATCACCAAGACAGCATGGTATGAGCACAAAAACAGACACATAGACTAATGGAACAGAATAGAGACTCCAGAAATGAACCCTCAACTCTATGGTCAAAATCTTCAACAAAGCAGGAAAAAATATCCAATGGGAAAGACAGTCTTTCAATAAGTGGTGCTTGGAAAATTAGCCAGCTACAGACAGAAGAATGAAACTGGACAATTTTCTTACACCACACACAAAGATAAACTTAGAATGGATGAAAGACCTCAGTATGAGACAGGAATCCATCAAAACCCTAGAGGAGAACATAGGCAGTAACCTCTTTGACATTGGCCACAGTAACTTCTATCAAGACACATCCCTTTAGGCAAGGGAAACAAAAGCAAAAATGAACTTTTGGGACTTAATCAAGATAAAAAGCTTCTGCACAGCAAAGGAAACAGTCATCAAAACTAAGAGGCAATCCATGGAATGGGACAAGATATTTGAAAATGACATTACAGATAAAGGGCTGGTATTCAAGATCTATAAAGAACTCCTCAAACTCAACACTCAAAAAACAAATAAGTCAAAGTCAAAAAAGTCAAAGTCAAATCAAAAATGGGGAGAAGACATGAACAGACACTTCTCCAAAAAAGACATACAAATGGCTAACAGACACATGAAAAAATGCTCAACATCACTAGCCATCAGGGAAATACAAACCAAAGCCACAATGAAATACTACCTTATACAAGTTAGAATGGCAAAAATTAACAAAACAGGAAACAACAAATGTTGGCGAGGATGTGGAGAAAAGGGAATCCTCTTACACTGTTGGTGGGAATGCAAGTTGGTACAGCCATTCTGGAAAACAGTATGGGGATTCATCAAGATGTTAAAAATAGAACTATCCTACAACCCAGAAATTACACTACTAGGTATTTACCCCAAAGATACAGATGTGGTGAAAAGAAGGGCCACATGCACCCCAATGTTCATAGTAGCAATGTCCACAATAGCCAAACTGTAGAAGNCTATGGATATTTACCCCAAAGACATAGATGTAGTGAAAAGGGGGGCACATGCACCCTAATATTCATAGCAGAAATGTCCACAATAGCCAATTGATGGAAAAAGCCGAGATGTCCTTCAACAGATGAATGGATAAAGATGTGGTCCATATATACAATGGAATATTACTCACCCATCAGAAAGGATAAATACCCACCATTTGCATCAACATGGATGGAACTGGAGGGGATTATGCTAAGTGAAATAAATCAAGCAGAGAAAGACAATTATTATATGGTTTCACTCATATGTGGAACATAAGGAATAGCATGGAGGGCCACAGGGGAAGGGAGGGAAAACTGAATGGGAAGAAATCAGAGAGGGAGATGAACCCTAAGAGACTATGGAGTCCAGGAAAGAAACTAAGGGTTTCAGAGGAGAGGGGGGTGAGGGGATAGGGGTAGGGGGATGGGGTATCCGGGTGATGGGTATTAAGGAGGGCACATGTTGTGATGAACACTGGGTATTATACGCAACTAATGAATCACTGAAAGCTACATCAAAAACTAATGTACTACACGATGGCTAACTGAACATAATTTATTAAAAAAATGTACTCCAACCACAACTTTTCAGAGTCTCTTAAGGCATGTCAGCTTTCTTGATATTCCTTGGCTAACCAGTGGCTACCAGTGTGATTTCCTACTTAGGCTTGCCTTTCTTTGTTCACCATAATTCTGAATCCCTCACTACTCACCCTCCTACCTTCCACCTCAAGCTTTCTGTGTGATGATATTTTTTTAGCACAGAAGTCAGCATATTAGAGAGTTAAGGTATTGCTTTCCAGAGACAGTGGAAGACTATGATGAGGGGACAGTGGGGGCACGAGATGTGGCCACAAATGTATTATCATAGGCCCCAAGGTTGCAGGAGGACTTCAGTGATAGGTGCAGTCACACACAGAGAGAAGATCCAGTAATAAAATCAAGAAAAAATGGCCACAAACAGGAGTCAAGGCAACAATAGTCAATAGGGTAAGCTGAGATGTCATGGATGTCATCAAGTTCAGGGGTAAGGGCAGGGTGAAAAAATAAGACAGACTGTAGTTTGAACAAAGGGCAGGAATCATCAATGGAGCCAGACCTTGAGACAGTGGCAAAAGAACTGATACTCAGGTATAAGCTGCTTCCCTTAATTACTATCAGTTAAGTCCCTTCCCTTTGAGGTGCTCCTCCGAGTTCTTACAGCGTCCAGGCTTCTAGTATCAGTCAGGTTTTCATGGAAAGCAGAATAAGTAGGAGATATCTATCTCTTGTTTCATCTTCATCACTCTTTCCCTATTACTATCTCTCAGATACATAAATGTATTAATATCTATATCTATAGATAGCAATATTAAGGGATTTATTATAGGAATTTTAACATATGCAGTTGTGGAAGCTGTTAAACAGCCCATGTGAAGCTGTTGCTTTTGAGTCTGGTGCTGGCACCCAAACTCTCAGGGCCAGCATTCAAGAAGGGAAGGAAAACATAAAGTAGAGGAAACAAAAGTAAGTTAGAACTTGCAAGGTTGAGCTAGAACCCCAAAGATGAACTGGAATCATGTTGGTTTCTCACCGTGACTTTTAAGCCTCCCATCTCTGGTGATGGGGGTTTCCTACATAAGTTGGCACCCTTCATCTCAAAGCTAAATACTCAACTGTCCCAGGAGTTGGAAAAGTGTTAGGAGGCAGGAAGTAGAGAGGATCTGTGAGCCCAGCTGCTACCCCACACCAAACGGGTAAGGTAGCAGATAAGAGAGAACCTGTGTGAGCTATAACAACACCTTGTGGACTATCCTGATCATTCAGGATAAGAATATGGCTCCGCTTCATTTGTATTTTCTTAATCTGATATAAAATATCTCTTGTGGCCCACCCTAACCCAGAACTATGCAGGAAAGGAAATTCGGGAGAGTTGTAGTTTTGGCTTAGCTAAGTTGACACTGAACAAATCTACAATGCTTGTCAACACAGATCATTTTCTCAGTGAAGAACTCCTTATCCTTCCAGGAACAGTTGATGTCCCATCTTCAGAAAAGAACCCTCACTCTGTGGAGCTCATGTTCCCAGTGCATGAGTAAGAACTGGCTCAAGGCCTTTTGGAGTGAGAATCTTGATAGCTGAGATCTTTTTTTTTAAATAGACTTTATTTGAGAGAGAGAGAGTGAGCAAGAAAGTGAGAGATAGAGAGCATGGGCCGGGGGTAGGGGGAGCAGAGGGAGAAGCAGACTCCCCACTGAGCAGGGAGCCTGATACGAGGTTCAATCCCCGGACCCCGGGATCATGACCTGAGCCAAAGGCTGAAGCTTAAGTTACTGCGCCACCCAGGTGCCCCAGAAAATGCTTAGGACTCTAGTTAAGATCCCAACTATCTAGGGCACCTGGATGGCTCAGTCAGTTAATCATCTGCCTTGGGCTCAGGTCGTGATCCTGGGATCCCGGGACCCAGTGCCTCATTGAGTTCCCTGCTTGTGCTCTCTGTCATTATCTCTGTCTCTCTCTCAAATAAATAAATAAAATATTTTTTAAAAAATGATTTTACACTTAATGAGCTACCTTAAAAAGACTGAAGAAATATAGCTAAAAGGATAGAATTTCTCAGTCAAATCACGTCAGATAGGTTTATAACTCATAAAGCTAGACCTTTATGTTCTCATGGATTATGGTTACAGTCTCACATGCATTTTAACCACAAGATGGCCACCTGTGAAATTTGCTCTTAAGTAATGAGTGAAGCAAATGAAGAGGGAGAGAGGGTTGCTTGATATTTATAACTGGACTTACTTAATGGATGTGACCATAGCTCTCTAAATATGACTAAGAGTGTCTTGTTGAAGAACAAAGAGATGTAGAGTGATGAGACTATCCATACACTACTTAAGGCAAGTGAATTTCTTTCCTTTAGGCATTGGTTTAAGATATCTTTACACTATAAAAATAAATGTACCCAAAATTACCCATTTAATTTTGTTTCTTGCTTTGTTTGTGATCATTGTTAATTACTGAAGGTAGAAAAGCACAACAAAAAGAAAAAAAAACTTCTGACTTTGGATAGTCATATAAAGCTAATTTAAAATTTGAAGAGATCCTAACAATGAAAAGACTTATAGTTTAGCCTTACAAGTTGTCAGCTGCCCTGGACCAAACATGATTTATGTGTACAGTATAGATTTCAGTTTGTTTCTTGCTTTTCCTTAAGGTTAAATTTTCCTTCTAATAAATATTACACCTTCCCTCCCTATATATAACTATACCCCCATTACCAGTAATTTTAAAAAATAAAAGCAGAGTTTTGCCTTGTTTGGATACTGGTAAATTTCATATGCTTATTGTCAACAAATGGCCTGGATGGGTTTTTCCACTACACTACAAACCAACCCTATTTTGGTTTCTTCAATAGGGAAGAATCTTTTCCTAAACACAACTGAACAAGATCATGATTTATTGATCTAAAATAAAAAATATAGGAGTGCCTGGGTGGCTCAGTCGCTAAGCGTCTGCCTTCGGCTCAGGTCATGATCCCAGGGTCCTGGGATTGAGCCCCACACTGGGCTCCCTGCTCAGGGGGAAGCCTGCTTCTCCCTGTCCCACTCCCCCTGCTGGTGTTCCCTCTCTCACTGTGTCTCTCTCTGTCAAATAAATAAATAAATAAATAAATAAATAAATAAATAAATAAATAAATAAATAAATAAAATCTTGAAAAAATACATTCTTCATCAAAATCCATAATTTGTATCCTTTTCTAAGGTAAGTAATTATGATAATTGAGTACCTGTATTTTTTTTCTTCTTTGCTACATAATTCTCCTTATCAGGAAACTTTTTGGAACCAGCATGCCCTATATTCTTAATGACTTACAGAACCAGATTTATTCCTCTAGTTTCATCCCTGTTGAAATCCCATTAGGAAAAAAATGGTCTATTGTTACTGTTCCACTGCAAATTGCACACCTGATATTTCAGGACATTTAAAAATTAAAAAAGCAGCATGACTCTCAAGTAACTGTAAAATGATTTGATGGCACTTGACAAAGACCTACACTTTAGATCCATCAGCTTCCAATCTAAGAGGAAAGGATGCCAACAGCCATCAAAGAATTAGATGGAAGAGGATACAACTGAAATTATTGTGGACTGGAAAAAAGGAGGCAGTAAGAGTACAGACCTTATCTAAAACTCTCTTATAATTGGGAAATGGGAATACTTAACACAGTGATTGGGAATGGTTGTCCCGTGTATGTGACATATGTAATATTTTAATATCCTAGCCCAATACCTCTTTTAATCCAGTTTTGGGGAAGGGGTGTTAGTTTTATTTTGTTTTGTTTTGCAAATCCAGAGTCTGATGAGAAATAGATGATTCTTATCTTTAGAAAATACACAGACTAAATACTGGGCTAATGGACAGACAAGGATGGTTAGAATTAGCAACAAGTCACTAGTCTTTCTAAGCTGATGCTAAACCCACACTGACTTTCCCCTAATAGTCCTTCTAGGCCTGTTTATTTTCACCTTCCATTGGAAAAAAACCTTCTGATTTCATTGTCTTTAGGTCTCAAATAAAGGAGCCATGGCTGGTTTGTGGGATTTTACCTAAAAGCAAAACTTCACTTGTCTATATTTTAGTCACAATCTTGAATAATCCAAATTATGTCTGTGGGTATGGGTTTTCTCATCAGGAAAATGGATGGTCTTTTCTTGGACTAATTATCTATGTTCTGATGGCCTAATAAGGAAGAAAGTATGTGCCAGGGGCAGAGCATCACATGTAGCTAAGGTGTTATAATGTGAGGCTGTATGTGGATGACAAGGCCAATGGGAGTCAGAAACATCTCATGACGAATTAATCTTTGGCCATGGTTTTCTCTAGGTCAATTGTTCTCAACCTTAGCTACATATTGGAGAACTCCAAAAACTACTAATGCCTGGGTCCCATCACCAATGACTCTGATGTCATTGCAATGGGGAGTGGCCAGGGCATCAGGATTTCTAGGAAAAAACTCCCAGATAATTCTAATGTGTAGCCAAGGTCAAGCAACAATTGCAAGTAGGGATTTTGAGGTGCCTTGACTCTTGCCTACACCTTGTGCTGCTTGTCTGGAATAAATGTAGACCTGTAGAGATATGCTCCTGAGGCTTCACTGGATTCAGCAATAGAAGATAGATCACTGTGATAGGATTAAAAAAATTTACACATGAGTCCTGGATGCGTCACCTTTAAGCTGGGTGATTTGGGAAACTCACAACTTTGCCAACGATAGTAACAATATGAGAGCTAGCATTTATTATGCACTGATTGTAGACCAGTAATTAGACATTGTAAACATGTCCAGGCCCCAATAACAACCCATGGTGGGCATTATTATTTCATTTTACATCAGAGGAAACTAAGACTTACCCATATTTAGTGATTTACTCTCATTTATCTTTATCTGCAAAGTGGATATAACAATAACTTGTCATACATAATGACCAGAAGAAATAGTATACAAAGAAGTTCTTTGTAAACTAAATCACTGCATAGAAATTCAACAGACATATCAGGGTATAGATAAAGCATGAGATTTGGCTTCAGATGGATGTGAGTTTCTATCCCAGTTTTCTCTTCTTAATAGCACTGCAACCTTAAGCAGTTCACTTAGCATCATTTTGACTATGTTTTTAAAACCATTCAATGGGAATAATAACACTTCTGTAGGACTGTTGTGGATTACAGATACTTTACTTAAAGAGCAAAGCATAGTACCTGGCACTATAGCTCAGTAAAAGCAGCTATTGTAATTTTCAGCTGTTTACATCTCTGTAAGATAAGGGGTTCCTGTTCCCATACTTAAGATTAACAGCTACTGAATCTGGAATTCATTTTTTTGTCTTTGTTGTTTTTATTATTGGAATCCTATTTTTTCTATACTCCATTCTGGAATCATTAGGGTTGGTCTTCTGGTTTTATGTATACTCTACCTAAAGACCTTTTGGTCTATCTCTACAGTTAAACAGAGACTACTGTTTGCTCAATGATTTATCCATAAGAGAGGACTGATGGTGCATCTCTACCTTCATGTGGCAGGGCCTAAGAATTCAGTTCACCTTGGCCACCATAATCCTCATCACTCTGGTCAGAGTATCTACTAGGAGCTTCAGGATTTACATAGAAATTTGCAGACCCCAACTCTCAGCCCCATTCTGCATAGGAAGAATCAAACTACGTCTAATAGTCATTACAAGGAGATCTGAGTCTTTTCCCCGTTTCTTGCTTTAAAAAATCAATTTTTTATTAACATAAAATGTATTATTTGCAGGGGTACGGGTCCTTACAGTCTTACACAATTCACAGCACTCACCATAGCACATCCCCTCCCCAATGTCCATCACCCCGTCACCCCATCCCTCCCACTCCCCTCCACTCCACTCCAGCAACCTTCAGTATTTTCCTGAGATTAAGAGTCTTTTATGGTTTCTCTCACTCTCTGGTTTCATCTTGTTTCACTTTTTCCTCCCTTCCCCTATGATCCTCTGTTTTGTTTCTCAAATTCCTCATATCAGTGAGAGCATATGATAATTGTCTTTCTCTGATTGACTTATTTCACTTAGCATAATACCCTCTAGGCCCATCCATGTCATTGCAAATGGCAAGATTTCATTTTTATGGCTGCATAATATTCCACCCCCCCACACACACATGCACGCACGCACACCCCACATCTTCTTTATCCATGCATCTGTTGATGGACATCTAGGTTCTTCCATAGTTTGGCAATTGTGGACATTGCTGCTATAAACATTGGGGTGCACGTGCCCCTTTGGATCACTACCTTTGTATTTTTGGGGTAAATACCCAGTAGTGCAATTGCTGGGTCATAGGGTAGCTCTATTTTCAACTTTTTGAGGAACCTCCATACTGTTTTCCAGAGTGGCTGAAACAGCTTGCATTCCCACCAACAGTGTAGGAGGGTTCCCCTTTGTCCACATCCTTGCCAACACCTGTCGCTTCCTGACTTGTTAATTTTAGCCATTCTGACTGGAGTGAGGTGGTATCTCACTGTGGTTTTGATTTGTAAAAAAAAATGAAGTAAATTTTTAAACCATTTCAACTAACTGAAGCAAATCACTTCACCAAAAAAATGAAAAAGGTTTCAAAGCCAAAGGGTCAACCCTGTAAATTATACACTGGACAAGCAACTGTCCCCTTATGTTGCTACCTTAGCACTTTGGGTGATTATTTAAACATTTTCTAGCATATATATGAAACAAGAAGAACAAAGAGTATAATGTGTACTTACTCCTGCTTGAAGAGCCACCACGAGATGCTCTTACTACCAAATGTATCATGACATTTACACAACTCATATTCTCCTTAGGTTCTATTTCATCACCAAATATATGTTCAATACTTACTACAGATGCAACATGTAAAGGATACAGATGCCATGCACAATGTAATCCTTCTCCTCAAGTAGTATGTAATTTATTCACAAAGACAAGATTCCACATAGATTACAATTTAAGACCAGTACATAATTAAATGACTTCTTGTGTAGTACATATGAGGTAGAGGTGCTGTTTGAGTTTTTATGAATGTGAGATCAATATGGGACAGGGTGACTTGAAAAGTCTGGGTGGAGATGATAAAATGTGAGATGGATCTTGAAAGAATGGAAATATTTTATACTGAGGAGGACAAAAGCATTCTAGATGACAGGAATTTTATGTATCCTACAAAGACTATATGACTACTGAGTGCTTCAAATAAATATTTGTTCACTCACTCTCACTCTTTCTTTCTCCTTCCTTCCTGCCTTCTTTTACTCTCCTCTCTCTTATCCTCTCTCACAGGACAAGGCCAGTTGCTAAGCCAAATAGAACTCTGAGGAGAATCAAAACATTGTTAACTACTGGCTTCTTAGGGTAGGGACATGCCCTGCTCTGAAGAGATGCACTAGCCTTCTGGCACGTACCTGCCTTCCCCACAAAGATATTTATAACCAAGGCAGAGGAAAGATAGCTCCCATGCTAGGGGTCAAACCTTCCTGGTCATGTTATTGTGTGAAACTACTCATGATGCAGGGTCTATTAATGTTATACTTTCATATCTTGATTGTTTCCTGGTGTGTCAGATAATTTGCTAGTTAGTGTGTTGTCCCAAATACTCAGACCACACTTTTAAATGTTCTTACATCAACAGCAGTGGAAGCCTGTATAGAGACAATTGGCCTATGCCCCATCTGTGTTCCATTCTGGCCTTGGACAATCAGTGTAGTCCACTAAATGCATGCAACGTGTTCCTTCCAACTTGGCTTGAGCACATTGCCTATGACTTTGGCTTTGCTTCTGTGTCCAGAATACACAGACTTTCCTTTTTTACTACATTGACTTCTCTAACCCCCAGTTGTGACTGCTTTCTTGGTCATCTACTTTTCACTCACAATCATACCCATGGCTTTTCTGTTACTTCCCCACTAAGCAGTTTAAGTTTGGGTCTCCATTCCAAACCTTTCTCTTAGTTCCAGATTGTAGAGCTGTTGGCTTAATATCTCTATCTGGAAGTTCCACATTCAATTCAACATCAACCTACCCAAATTTATATTCTTCCCCTCTCCCAAATTTGTTATTTCTTCCATTCACTTTCCTAATCTGTGAGTGACAGCCACCCAAAGGAACAGTGGCTTAGCTTAGATAAAATAGGAGTTTACTTTTCTTGCATATAAATGAGAGTACTTCAGGACTGAGTTGGCAGCTCTGCAATCATCAGGGACCCAAATCCTTTCAATCTTGCTGCTCTGCCCTCCCCAATATGCAATTTCTACTTTGTGTTCCAAGATGATTGCTCTACCTCCAGCTATGGGGGCTGCATTCCAGTCACCAAAAAGGAAGAAAAGGGATGAGAAGGGCATGCTCCTTTCCATTAAGGACTTAGCCTGCGAATTTCACGTACCACTTTAAATATAGCCACTAGCCAGAACTTAGTCACTTGACTACAGAGAAACTCCTGGGAGTGGTATATAAGCTTAACTCTCCTTAAATTTACCCTATTCTCCATACATAGGAAACATGTACTTCCTGGAAGACATGACACTCTTCCATGCCCTTTACCTTTTACATGCTGTTCCCTTTGCCTACCTAGAATGTCCTTTTTTCCTTGTCTTGACAAATAAACACCTACTTCCCCTACCAGTCCCAGTGAAGTCTTCACCTGCTCTGTAAGGTCTCCTCTGACTCTACTAGGCTGGACTGCATGGCCCCATAGCACCTGCACCAACCTGCATATAAGCACATTGCCTTGGAATTGTAGGCTTATAATTGTAAAATGTGAGCTCTAAGGCTATGCCTTACTTATCTTTGAACCCTTAACCTCCAAGAACAGTGCCTGGGTTCAATGGATGTTTTACTAAACACATGAGTAAAAAAACCAAATACCAAACTTATTAGGCTTGCGTACCAAGTTAGAGTGCATGGGCTTTGAATAAAAGCTTGAGGACCTTTCCTATATATGAAGTGATAAACTTAGTATATAAACTCAAAGCCATTTATTTGGAGTATTTGATCCTTTCCAATTGCTTTCTGATTCTTTCTTGTGCTATGGATAGTTGATACTATTAGATAAGTGTCTTCTCAATATGGAGTGTTATTATAATACGCTCAAAATTCAGCATAAGGCATGTGGCATAAAAAAGAATAAAAGATACAATTCTCACCTTGAAGTCTATTGATAAACATCCTGGACAGGAGTCAGACGAACTCCCTCCTAGTACTGGGTCAGCAACTAGCTTGGACAGGTCAGTTAACTTTTCTGGGTTTCAGTTGCCTGCAAATGAGAGATTTGAGAAAGATGATGTCTAAGTTCTCTTCCAGTTCAAACACGTTATAATTATGTAAATCCATGTTCTGAAAGGAAAGTTGATGTGTTTTGTATTATAGAGCATTTTCTGCCCTTGGTATTTTATTCTGACTTAGGAAAATAAACTGGATCTCTTAAAAGAAAGATCATGAATGCAGGGGAGTAAGGTCCAGGTAAAGATGGTCTTAAAAGAGGAGAGCAAGAGTGGAGGTGGAAAATGAGCTTTGTGACCCAGCCACTCTTTTCTCCCTCTATTCTCACACTGTCCTATTTATTTTTTAGGGCAAGAGATGAAAGTAGGTTGGACTGGGAGGGGGATGGGCAAAGGGGCATCCTGCAGCTGCAGTTTCCTTTCATGTTCCCCTTAAACCTAGTGGCAGGGTGGAGGAAAAGTTAATTGAGGTGGGATAACTTCTGGTGTGCCTGAGGGTCCTAAATCCTTTCATCTCCCCTTTCCCTCTGAACCTTTCAAGTATGCATAATGACAAACACCAAGACTGCAATCCTGACAGGACTAGGCTGAGCATTTTCTGTTAAAAATATGTTCTTTCTAGACTCTGGAACCTGGAGGGTTTATGAGGGGAGACATAGGACTTTGGCTGCCTCTCTCTCTTCCAGATGAAAAGGCAGCTCCCTTTGGAATTTCTGTGTTGATGATTTGACAGACATGAAGATAGAAATATCTGTGATTGAGAAAGCAAATGGAGATTATTTCTCCTAAAAGAGATGGGAATTACACTTTCTGAGGAATGCAGTATGATGTGGGAGTGTCTGAACTAGTCCCCCAGAAGGTTCTAATGGGATTCTCTCCTTCAATACCTTTTTTTAAGCCCTGAGGCTCTGTCATACAAGGCTATGTTCTGCTAACTAAGTGTGCTCCTGAGGTGGTTAACAAGTAGCTCTGTTCTTAGTTCTTAGCAGGCAGGGTTTTTCAGCACTTACTGTTCAGTTCTCTCCAGGATGTTTGGATTCTTGGTTGTGGTTTGTTTTGTTTCTGATAGTCTATGTGGTGAATGAATGGTTTCCTCATTACATTGGGGAACTTGTCAAAAGAGGAGCCATTAGCTCTACCAAATAAGCAGCTATAGTCCTTTGTAATGGTCTTTACTGCACATAATTACCCTTGACCTCTTCATCCCAGACTGGATCAGTGCCATATTGTTTGCAAGATCTTTCTTTTCAAGTCCTCATTTCCCTGCACTTGGAAATGTGGTAGTTGGACAAATGCTACATTCTCACCCTCCCCAGTACCAGTTCTCTCTGTGGGGTACCCAAGAGGGGTGAGTTATGTTCCAAATGCCTTTTACTTTCACCTGGCCATTTTCCCCTCTACGTTTTACATTTTGCTCTATTTATTTATTGGAATTACTAAATTTCACATGGCACAAAATGAAAAAGGTATTTGGTGATTGTCCCCCAGCCTACCTGTCCTCCCCTCCAGACCCAACAAATGTTACTACCTTTTCTGAATCATTCTAAAGATATTTCATATTTACACAAGCAACTATGTATAAGGCTATTTTTATTTCTTTTTAAGCCCAAATGGTAGCACACTATCCACAGCTGGATTCTTGCTTGAACAACTTATGTGTTTCAGAGCTTTTTCTATCATCAGTCCATATACACATACCTGATTCTTTTTTTATGGCTCCACAGTATTACATGGTATGGATGTGACATAATATATTTAACCAACTATAAGGCCATTTTTAGCTTTTAGGAATATGTGTACAGAAAACATTCCTGCAATAAATAGCACTATTGCAGTTTCCTCATGCCCTGTTACGGTAAGTTATATGGTATATGTGTCTCTTCCTAGGGGCACTAAGTTTGGTGCTAAACTTCCCCATAGCCTGAAAAATGCACAGCCTCTCACTTCTGTGCCACCAAAACCCTAATACCTGGGAATCATTTTCTTTGTTCCAGTGAAAAAGCTGGATTTCTGACCTCTCAACCTATATTATTTTATTAGCAATGCTACTTTTTTATAGTTTCTATTATGATGCTCTGGGCTTGGGAAAAATTTGTTTTACCATTTTCAGGCCACTTAAGACTGTAACATGTTACTGGGAGATCACCGCAAGTAATTGCCATATTACCCTATTCCCTAGGGTTATACACATGTGTCATCAGGCAACTCCACTGTACCTAGACACATATCACAGGTTATAGACAAATTACTAGAACACCCAGGTTTGTTCTAGGAGTTGAATAGTAAGTCATTATATTTCACAGTGGTTATTAGTTCCTTTACAAAATTCAGTAGTATATATGGGGCCCAAACTGAGCTTCCTAGTGTAGGAATCATCTGTCTTATTCATGCCATTTCCTTCAGGGCCTACCACAGTGCCTGGCATCTAGTAAGTATTTACTATAGGCTAAAGGATTTGGGTATTGGGAAAAAATATTAGAAAAGATAAATCTTGCTGAGTTTTACATAAGGTCCTTGTATCTGTTGGGTTTTGATCAGAGAAGCAAAACCATAAGCAATTATGTAAAAACAAAGGATTTATTATGGGAATTTGACCTTCTACAATCAAAGAAGCTCATTAAATAGCTTTTGTGTGGCTGCTGCTTCCACACCAGGCCCTGGGTCTGGAGTCAGCATGATAGGAAGTTGGGGAGTAAAGATGGATATAAGGACAAGCTAGAACTTGTGTGACTCTTTAACTGCCCCCAAGCCTCCAGTTCAGTGATGCAGTGACATGAAGGAGAACCTGGCACCCTTCATCACAATGCTGAACATGGATTTGACACAGTAGTCAGAGAAGCTGAAGACATAGTCTGAACTCTACAGAACTGCCTGTCACACCAGAAGCTGTATCTACTGGCACAGGAGTTGGAAAAGCTGTAGATGGTCTGGTAGGAGCTGGAGGAGCTATGGCTCCAGCTGCTGACCCATGCCAACAGGGTGAGTTAGCAGATCAGCAAAAACTTGTGGAAATTATAACAGCACCTGTACCCTGCACCACCTTTCTAAGTATAAAAAAGAATACGGATGCTGCTTCACTTCCACCATTCAGATCTTACCCAAAATGTCTCCTGTGGCCCATATTAACCAAAAACTATGCAGGGAAGGTAATCCTCGGATACGCAGTTCCATGTTAGCTAAGTTGACAGTAAAAATCTACCACAATCCCACCAGTAGTTTTTGCTATCTTCTGATATTATCACAAACCAGGTTCTCTAAAAAGAAACATTCACATACTGTAAATTAGCTTCCCAATTTAATCTTCACTATCTCTGGAGAGGCAACGAAGAATGCTATATCTTTGTGCTTCTCCTTCAGATAGTATTTTTATCCTCATGGGAAACCCATGATTATACTAAGAATATGATAAACATTTCCTCTGAAAGAATCTACTTTACAAAAGCAAAAGTATTAATCTCCAGATTATATCACAGAATGCAGTTTAGGCAGGAAAAAAGACAATCATGTTTTACCAGTATCTGATTCTTGTTAGTTAAGTATTTTTCTTAGCCCCTCAAGGTTAAAAAAAAAGGGGGGGTTTTGTAGGAGACCTTTTTCTCCCCTTCTCGAATTTTTATTTTATTCTTAAATTTTCTAAAAGCAGTAAAACATCCTGATAGTAGATTTCAGAGAATCTACTGATGCTTTAAAATGGAGATCTTTCAGCCCATTCCAAAGTTCCTCAGTTCTACTCAGATGCTGTGGTAGATTGTACAATTGGTCCCAATTATTCATCACGCCCTTGTTCTGTGACTTTGCACTTCCTGTGACTACAGGGACAAGTTATGTTTGTCACTGCTTGACCTAAGTGACATGCTTTGACCAAAGGCATGTTGGCAGAAACAACACTGACCAGTTCTGTGCATGGACATTCAGTGACTTTGTGTCTCTTGCTTGTCCTCTTAAAATTCTTCCATTCCATAAAAAGAGTTTGTACCAGGGAGTATAATCCCTCAGACTTGTCACCTAAAATGAGTGAACATGAAGTGGAGCTGGTCTAGGTGAGCTGAAAATCTGTGAAAACTAAGGACTGCTGTTTGAAGCCCATGAGTTTTTGGGTGGTTTGTTACAGAGCATTTTTGTGGAAATACTTATTCTAGTTATCTTTTGCTTTGTAACCCCCACTACTACCAAACCAAACCAAACCAAACCAAACAAAATTTAGTGGCTTGCATCAGCAACAACCATTTATTTGCCCATAGATTAGAAATTTGGGCAAAGCTCCGCAGGGAAGGCTCATCTCTCCTTCACATGGGGCCACTTAAATGGGGCTGGAAGACTCCCTTCCAAGAGTCTCACTTGTATGACTGGAAAGTTGGTGCTGGCTGCCAGCTGCAGCTCACTATGATCTTTCCACATGTAACTCTCCTTGGGTCTGCCAGCTTCCTCACACATGGTGGCTGCATTCCAAGAATGAATATCTCAAGAGACAGAAAATAAAAGCTGCCATTTTCTTGAGGCCTAAACCCAGAAATTGGCCTAACATCACTTCTGCTGCATTTTAGCTGTCAAGCATTCCCAGAGCCTATATTCAATGATGGAGGATATAGATTTTGCTTCTTGAGAAGTGTCAAAGAACTTCAATATTAGTTGGAGATCTCATGAATAGAATTAGTGCTCTTATTAAAAAAGACAAAAACAAAAACACCCCACAGAATTCCCTAACCCCTTCCACCAGGTGAGGGCATAGCAAGAAGCCAGCAGTCTGCCTCCTGGAAGAGGGCGTTCATGTTCTAAAACTGCCACAATACATAGCTGATATAGATACCTTTAGGCATAAACCCTTCTATCAGCACTGGAAAACATATTTAGGGATAAAAAAGTAAAAAGGAAGAAGTAAGGGAAACACAGAAAAGGTCCGTGAGAAATATCACCTATCTTACACCTTTTTTTTTTTCTTGGAACTTTCCCAGTTTCAAGTCTAGCAACAGAGCAAAAGAAGAGGCCAATATTTAAGTGGCCCATTTGACAATTACAAACATTAAGAGAACTTCGGATTCAAGGAGTTGCAGTAGGAATTTGAGAAAACAAAATTTGGGCCACTGTGATGTTATGGATAGAAAAAGAACTTTGAGGAGAGGAGGAGCAAAATGGTGGAGGAATAGGAGACCGATTATCATCGGGTCCCAGAAATTCACCCAGATAGTTATCAAACCATTCTGAACACCTACAAATTCTACAGGAGATCATAGAGAAGAAGAGCAGCAATTCTAAGAACAGAAAATCGACCACTTTCCGGAAGGTAGGATGTGTGGAGAAGTGAATCTGAAGCGACGAGAAGATAGACCCGGGGGGAGGGGCCAGCTCCCGGCAAGTGAGAGAGCAGTGGAGCACAAAATCAGAACTTTTAGAAGTCGGCTCCACTGAGGGACGTTGCCCCAGAGGCTAAGCAGGGGGTGAAGCCCTCGAGGGGACAGTGTGGTCTCAGGACCCACGGGGACACAAAAAGACCAGGGGTGTATGAGAGCGACAGAGCTCCCGGGTATCAGAGAGAAGCCAACGAGAGAGACGGAGCCAAGTTGAGGAGGTGTCTCTCAGCTCAGTGTTACCTTAGGCCAGGAAATAAAGCACAGTGGGGCCAATGCTCGGGACCCCACGGGCGGCAGATATGGAGAGACCCCTCCTTCCTCCTCTGGGAGGAGCGCACAGGAGCGGCTGCAGGAATCTGCTGGGTTCGGAGATTCTAAACGGGGCTGCACACCAGAGATAGAGATACTAGGTTACAGCCTGGTTGAGCTTAGAGTCTGGTCGGAGACCAGGGAGACGAGACGGGAGGGACTGACTGCTTTTCTCTGAGGTGCACTGAGGAGTGAGGCCCCGAGCTCTCAGCAACTCCGGGTTGGAGACTGGGAAGTCGCCATTTTCAGTCCCGTCCTCCAAAGCCCTATGGAAAGCGTTCACGTTCAGGGAACAAAAGCTCCTGAGAGCAAACCTGAACTGATTACTTAGCCTGGTCCCTGGCAAGGGCAGTTCAATTCCACCTCGGGCAAAAATACTTGAGAATCACAGCAACAGGCCCCTCCCCCAGAACACCAGAAAGAACATCCAGCCAAAGAAAAGTTCACAGATTGTTGAGAAATATGGAACTCCAGAGCTAGGGGAAAGCAACACAGAGAATTCATGGCTTTTTCCCCATGATCCTTTAGTCATTCAAAGTTAAATTATTTGAATTTTATTTTTTTTCTTACTCTATTCTTTTAAATTTTTTCCTTTTTCCTATTGTAACATTTTTTAACTATTATATATTATCAACACTTTTTAATCTTTTAAAATTTTCATTGTTATAGTCATATTTTATCCCTTCATTGTATTTAACATTATTTTTTGTATACATATAGGGTCTGTTCACTTTACAAGTCTAATAGATAGAGATAGAGATAGAGTCAGAGACAGAGATAGATATAGAAACAGAAATAGATAATACAGAAATAGATACAGATATATAGATGATATAGATATAGGGTCTTGTTTTATTATATTTTATTTTTTAGTTTTTGTTTGCTTTCTTTTTGTTTTGTTTTTTGGTTTTTTCCCTCTTTCTTCTTCCCCCAGTTTCAGGTCTTTTCTGATTAGTTTAGTGTATATTTCTCTGGGGTCATTGCTACCCTTTAGTATTTTGTTCTCTCATCCATCTCTTATCTGCAAAAATGACAAGGCAGAAAAAATCACCACAAAAAAAAAGAACAAGAGGCAGTAATGATGGCTAGGGACCGAATCAATGCAGACATTAGTAATATGACAGAACTAGAGTTCAGAATGACGATTATCAAGGTGCTGGCTGGGCTCGATAAAAGCATGAAAGATCATAGAGAACTCCTCTCTAGAGAAATAAAAACACTTTCTGGAGAAATAGAACTAAAATCTAACCAAGCTGAAATCAAAAAAGCTATTAATGAGGTGCAATCAAAAATGGAGGCTCTTACTGCTAAGATAAATGAGGCA
>LNAC01001005.1:32266-48228 GCA_002007465.1 Ailurus styani | reverse complement strand
TTCCCCCTCTCTCTCTCTGCCTGCCTCTCTGCCCCCTTGTGATCTCTCTCCTTCTGTGAAATAAACAAATAAAATCTTTAAAAAAAAAACCTAANAAGAGAGACAAACAACTACTGGACCATGAGGAGAGAATTCGAGAGATAAGTGATGCCATAAGACGAAACAATATTAGAATAATTGGGATCCCAGAAGAGGACGAGATTGAGAGAGGGCCAGAAGGTATATTGGAGCAGATCTTAATACAGAATTTCCCTAATCTGGCAAAGGGAACAAGCATCAAAATCCAGGAGGCACAGAGAAGCCCCCCCAAAATTAATAAAAATAGGTCCACACCCCGTCATCTAATAGTAAAACTTACAAGTCTTAGTGACAAAGAGAAAATCCTGAAAGCAGCTCGGGACAAGAGGTCTATAACATACAATGGCAGAAGTATTAGGCTGACAGCAGACCTATCTACAAAGACCTGANGAGACCTGGCAGGCCAGAAAGAGCTGGCATGATGTATTCAGAGCACTAAATGAGAAAAATCTGCAGCCAAGAATACTATATCCAGCTAGGCTGTCACTGAAAATAGAAGGAGAGATAAAAATCTTCCAGGACAAACAAAAACTCAAGGAATTTGCAAACACCAAGCCAGCCCTACAGGAAATATTGAAAGGGGTCCTCTAAGCAAAGAGAGCCTAAAAGAAACACAGACCAGAAAGAGACACAATATACAGTAACAGTCATCTTACAGGCAATACAATGGCTCTAAATTCATATCTCTCAATAGTTACTCTGAATGTAAATGGATTAATGCCCCAACTAAGAGACACAGGGTATCAGAATGGATAAAAAAAAAAACAGACCCATTGATATGCTGTTTACAAGAAACTCATTTTACATCCAAAGACACCTCCAGATTTAATGTGAGGGGGTGGAAAACAATTTACCATGCCAATGGACATCAAAAGAAAGCTGGAGTGGCAATCCTTATATCAGATAAACTAGATTTTAAGGCAAAGAATATCATAAGAGATGAGGAAGGACACTATATCACACTTAAAGGGTCTGTCCAACAAGATCTAACAATTTGAAATATCTATGCCCCTAACATGGGAACAGCCAATTATATAATAATAAAATAAATTAATATATAATAAATATAAAAATATAAAAATCAATTAATTATATAATAATAAAATCAATTAATAATAAAATCAAAGAAAAACATTGACAATAATACAATAATAATAGGGGACCTAAACACCCCCCTTATTGAAATGGACAGATTATCGAAGCAAAAGATCAACAAGGAAATAAAGACTTTAAATGACACACTGGACCAGCTGGACATCACAGATATATTCAGAACATTCCATTGCAAAACAACAGAATACACATTCTTCTCTAGTGCACATGGAACATTCTCCGGAATAGACCATATTCTGGGTCACAAATGAGTTCTCAACTGGTACCAAAAAATTGGGATCATTCCCTGCATATTTTCAGGCCATAATGCTCTGAAACTGAACTCAACCACAAGAGGAAAGTTGGAAAGAACTCACATACATGGAGGTTAAAGAACATCCTACTAAAGAATGAATGGGTCAATCAGGAAATTAAAGAATTTAAAAAATTCATGAAAACAAATGAAAATGAAAACACAACTGTTCAAAATCGTTGGGACACAGCAAAAGCAGTCTCGAGAGGAAAGTATATAGCAATACAAGCCTTTCTTAAGAAACAAGAAAGGTCTCAAGTACACAACCCAGCCCTAAACCTAAAGAAGCTGGAGAAAGAACAGAAAAGAAAGCCTACACCCAGCAGGAGAAGTGAAATAATAAAGATCAGAGCAGAAATCAATGAAATAGAAACCAAAAGAACAGTGGAACAAATCAACGAAATTAGGAGCTGGTTCTTTGAAAGAATTAATAAGACTGATAAACCCCTGGCTAGACTTATCCAAAAGAAAAGAGAAAGGACTCAAATTCATGAAATCATGACTGAAAGAGGAGAGATCACAACTAACACCAAAGAAATACAAACAATTATAAGAACATATTATGAGCCACTCTACACAAGCAAATTTGACAATCTGGAAGAAGTGGATGCATTCCTAGAGACAAATAAACTACCAAAACTGAACCAGGAAGAAATTGAAAACCTCAATAGACCCATAACCAGTAAGGAGATTGAAGCAGTCATCAAAAAACTCCCAACAAACAAGAGCTCAGGGCCACACGGCTTCCCAAGGGAATTTTCCAAAAATTTAAAGAAGAATTAATACCTATTCTCCTGGAACTGTTCCAAAAAATAGAAATGGAAGGAAAACTTCCAAACTCATTTTATGAGGCCAGCATAACCTTGATCCCAAAACCAGACAAAGACCCCATCAAAAAGGAGAATTACAGACCAATATCCTTGACGAACATGGATGCAAAAATCCTCAACAAAATACTAGCCAATAGGATCCAACCGCACATTAAAAGTGTTATTCACCATGACCAAGTGGGATTTATTCCTGGGATACAAGGTTGGTTTAACATTTGCAAATCAATCAATGTGATACAAGACATTAATAAAAGAGAGAACAAGAACCATATGGTCCANCAAAGAAATGGAACAAATAATCCTAAAATTTATATGGAACCAGAAAAGACCCTGACTAGCCAAAGAATGTTGAAAAAGAAAACCAAAATTGGTGGCATCACAATTTCAGACTTCAAGCTCTATTGCAATGCTGTCATCATCAAGACAGTATTGTACTGGCACAAAAACAGACACATAGATCAGTGGAACAGAATAGAGACCCCAGTTATGGACCCTCAACTCCATGGTCAATTAATCTTCAACAAAGCAGGAAAGAATATCCAATGGNTATCATTCTCAATGGAGAAAAACTGAGATCTTTCCCCCTAAAGTCAGGAACATGGCAGGGCTGTCCACTATCACCACTGCTATTCAACATAGTACGAGAAGTCCTAGCCTCAGCAATCAGACAACAAAAAGAAATAAAAGGCATCCAAATTGGCAAGGAAGAAGTCAAACTCTCACTCTCTGCAGATGATATGATACTTTATGTGGAAAACCCAAAGCTCCACTCCAAAACTGCTAGAACTCATACAGGAATTCAGTAAAGTGTCAGGATATAAAATCAATGCACAGAAATCAGTTGCCTTTCTATATACCAACAATAAAATAGAAGAAAGAGAAATTAAGGAGTCGATCCCATTTACAATTACACCCAAAACCATAAGATACCTAGGAATAAACCTAACCAAAGAGGCAAAGAATCTGTATTCAAAAAACTATAAAGTACTTATGAAAGAAATTGAGGAAGACACAAAGAAGTGGAAAAACATTCCATGTTCATGGATTGGAAGAACAAATATTGTGAAAATGTCTCTGCTACCTAGAGCAATCTACACATTTAATGCAATCCCCATTAAAATACCAGCAATTTATTTCAAAGAAATGGAACAAATAATCCTAAAATTTATATGGAACCAGAAAAGACCCTGACTAGCCAAAGAATGTTGAAAAAGAAAACCAAAATTGGTGGCATCACAATTTCAGACTTCAAGCTCTATTGCAATGCTGTCATCATCAAGACAGTATTGTACTGGCACAAAAACAGACACATAGATCAGTGGAACAGAATAGAGACCCCAGTTATGGACCCTCAACTCCATGGTCAATTAATCTTCAACAAAGCAGGAAAGAATATCCAATGGGGGAAAAGACAGTCTCTTCAACAAATGGTGTTGGGGAAACTGGACAGCCACATGCAGAAAAATGAAACTGGAATATTTCCTTACACCACACATAAAAATAGACTCAAAATGGATGAAAGACCTCAATTTGAGGCAGGAATCCATCAAAATCCTTGAGGAGAACACAGGCAGCAACCTCTTCGACCTTATCCGAAGCAACTTCTTCCTAGAAACATCACCAAAGGCAAGGGAAGCAAGGGCAAAAATGAACTCTTGGGACTAAAGATTAAAAGCTTTTGCACAGCAAAGGAAACAGTCAACAAAACCAAAAGACAACTGACGGAATGGGAGAATACCTTTGTAAATGACATATCAGATAAAGGGCTTGTATCCAAAATCTATAAAGAACTTCTCAAACTCAACACCCATAAAACAAATAACCCAGTCAAGAAATGGGCAGATGACATGAACAGACATTTCTCCAAAGAAGACATCCAAATGGCCAACAGAGACATGATAAAGTGCTCAACATAACTTGGCATCAGGGAAATACAAATCAAAACCACAGGGAAATACCACCTCACAATAGTCAGAATGGGTAAAATCAACAAGTCAGGAAGTGACAGATGTTGGTGAGGATGCAGAGAAAGGGGAACCCTCCTACACTGTTGGTGGGAATGCAAGCTGGTGCAGCCACTCTGGAAAATAGTATGGAGGTTCCTCAAAAAGTTGAAAATAGAGCTACCCTACGACCCAGCAATTGCACTACTGGGTATTTACCCTAAAGATACAAAGGCAGTGATCCTCAGGGGCACATGCACCCAAATGTTTATAGCAGCAATGTCCACAATAGCCAAACTATGGAAAGAACCTAGATGTCCATCAACAGGTGAATGGATAAAGAAGATGTGGTATATATATACACAATGGAATACTATGCAGCTATCAAAAGAAACGAAATCTTGCCGTTTGCAATGACATGGATGGAACTAGAGGGTATTATGCTGAGCGAAATAAGTCAATCAGAGAAAGACAATTATCATATGATCTCTTTGATATGAGGAACTTGAGGGGCAGGGCGGGGGTCGTTGGGGCTAGGGAGGAAAAAATAATGAAACAAGATGGGATCGGGAAGAAGACAAACCATAAGAGACTCTTAATCTCACAAAACAAACTGAGGGTTACTGGGGGGTGGGAGGGTAGTTATAGGGTGGATGGGTTATGGACACTGGGGAGGGTTTGTGCTATGGTGAGTGCTGTGAAAGGTGTAAGCCTGATGATTCACAGACCTGTACCCCTTGGGCAAATAATAAAAATATTAAAAAAAAAAGAAAAAAGAACTTTGATCATGTGATCTGGCTCTGTCTTTATTCTGCACTGCTTTAGTGTGAACTCTGGAACATTACTTAACCTCTGTGGGTCATCTGTAAAATGAAGTGAACAGGGTTGTATATGAGATTTCTTCCTGTTCTGATATTCTGTGAATCATTGTCATTTTCTTTGTGATTCTGACACCCAAATAATGACCTGAACTTTCTATATTTAAATACTCAGGATCTATTTTTGCTACATGCCCTCAATAATGAATGGTATTCCTTAATAAAACCAAATCTTACAAGGTCTAGGCAATAATGAGCTTCAGAATATTGATGGCTGGGCTGAGTGGGGCAGTCACACTAGGAGCTGAGCACTCACTTCTCCCTGCAACTGAAATAAAATGAAAACATCTTTTTTTCCTCTACCTCAGCAAAGAAGAATTAGACTAATAGTTTCAAAGAGAAGTTTACTAAAAACTAGGGAAAGAAAATAGAAACAGTTGTCTCCAAAATAAATGTAGTATAAAAATGTCCATTTCTAAATAGAGGAAAAAGAAGCAATAAAGAGTTTTTCTGAGCTGAAATCTTATACTAAATAGTGATCAGCTTTCTCTGTGGTGGTATGGATTAAACCTGATAAGACTTGGGTTCAAATCCCAGCTTTGCCATTTAAATCTTAAACCTGGGCTAAATTACCTAAGCATAATAAGCCTTCATTTCTTCATCTCTAAAAAGAAAATAATCATAACTTCTATGGGCTGAATGATTATATCCCCCCCCAGATTTCTACATTGAAATCTTAACCTCTAATGTAGTGGTATTTGGAGTAGGGCCTTTAGGAGTTGCTTATGTCATGAGGACAGAGCTCTCATGAATAGAATTAGTGCTTCTATAAAAGACACCCCACAGAGCTCCCTAGACTCTCTCATCATGTGAGGGCATAGCAAGAAGTTGACAGTCTGTAACCCAAAAGAAGGCCTTCACTAGAATCTGACTATGCTGGCATTTTTGGCCTCTAGAACTGTGAGAAAAAGTTCTATTGTTTATAAGCTACCCAGTCTGTGATATTTTGTTACAGCAGCTCAAACTGACTAAGCAATAACTATTGGTCACAGTTGTTAATATTAAATTAGATAACATATGCAAAGCAACAGTCTCATAGAAAAGCAGACCCAAATAAAAGTATTCTGGTGCACATGGTTTATTGGGGGAAATGCAGGGAATATAGTCAGGGAAGCGTGGGCATGAAGGAAGAAAATGCGTTCAATAAAGAGCATGATTATTAACACACCTACCAAAGTGGGTGACTAAATCTCACTGGGGAAATGTTAGGAACTTTAAAAACACATGCTTCAGATAACTCTATACAGGAATCAAAGAGGTTAGAGTATTTATACACCCACTTCTGTCAGTCAATGTTTGAGAGCTGGTCCTGGAGTTGAGAATTCCCCAGCACTTATGGATTGCTGTGAAAAAGTAGAATGGTGCTCTGGAAAAAGCTCCCAGGCAGAAATAAAAATACTGGTGGGCGCCAAGTTGTCCAGAGCACATTCATAGTGTGTGGATAGCATCTGCTGCAAAAGTACTCACCAAAGGTTTATTCCTCATTTCTTCCCCAGTCCTAATTAAAATTGGTGGCACCAAACTCAATTTCCTTTCCTCTAGATTCTTAATTTTATGATCTTATCAGACAGACATTTCTGTTTCACAACTTAAAACACAACAGTGACCAATATCAATTCACTGAAGTTGGGTATAGAAGTTGCCATCATAGACACCTTTACCTTCTTCCCTAATTCCCTAGTCTCAGGGCCATAAGCCAGAGACAGCTGAACTTCTATCTGAAGACTGACAGCTATAACTTCCCAAAGAGCACTGTTAAGGGATAGTACTAAGAAATGTCATTAACTAAGCCCACGTGTTCTACTTTCAATACCAAGGACCATGAAGTCCACCATGCTTCTCATACTACCTATCTTATCAACCAGATGCAAATCTCTCTGGTCCTTTATTCTCATTTATACTTCTTTAGCCATATTGTCCTGCTCTTCTTTTGCTGCTCCAGCTGCACTCTTCCTTCTAAATTATTTAGTTGTATCCTTTGGAGGCACCCAGTAACCTTTAACTTGTCACTTACTAGAAACTTCATTCTTCTTGTTCTGTAATTGTGAACACTGTCATATTTCATTTCTGAATCTTTCCCCCAAATCTTCTAAGCCTGAATTGCATCATCAATGAATTTACCATGAAACCACACAAATTGGCACCGTTATAAATTCCTGATCTTCAACATTAAAATATCAAGGGAAACAAAAGCAAAATTAAATTATTGGGACTATGACTAAATAATTTTTTAAAGATTTTATTTATTTATTTGTCAGAGAGAGCATGCAATCAGGGGGAGCAGCAGGCAGAGGGAGAAGCAGGTTCCCCACTGAACAAGAAGCCTGATGCAGGACTTGATCCCAGGACCCTGGGATCATGACCTGAGCCAAAGGCAGACACTTAACCAACTGAGCCACCCAGGAACCCCATGGGACTACGACCAAATTAAAAGCTTTTGCACAGTGAAGGAAACGGTCAGCAAAATAAAAAGGCATCCCACCAAATGAGAGAGGATATTTGTAAATGACATATCCAATAAAGTGTTAGTATCCAATATATATATAAAGAATTTGTACAACTCCAAAAAACCCTCAAATAATCCAATTTAAAAATGGGCAGAAGACACTAACAAAACTTTCTCCAGAGAAGATACACACATGGCCAACAGACATGTGAAAAGATGCTCAACATCATTCACCATCAGGGAAATACAAATCAATACTACAACGAGCTATTACTTCACACCTGTCAGAATGGCTACACTCAAAAATACAAGAAACAAGTGTTAATGAGTCTGTGGAGAAAAGAGAACCTTTGTGCACTGTTGATGGGAATGCAAACTGGTGTAGCCATTGTGGGAAACAGTATGGAGGGCTCCTCAAAAAATTAAAAATAGAAATACCATAGGCTCTAGTAGTTACACTACTGGGTATTTACCCAATAAACATGAAAACACTAATTAAAAAGATATATGCACTCCTGTTTCTTGCAGTTTTATTTACAATAACCAAGATATGGAAACAACCCAAATGTCCATTGATAAATGAATGGATAAAGATGTGGTATATACATACAATGAAATATTACTCAGCCATAAAAAGAATTAAATCTTGGCATTTGCAACAACATGGATGGATCTAGAGAGTGTAATACTAAGTGAAATAAATCAGATAAAGACAAATATATTATTTCACTCATATGTGGAATTTAAGAAACAAATGAACAAAGGAAAAAGAGACAAAGAAATAGATTCTTGTATAGAGTTCAAACTGATGGTTTCTAGAGGGGAGGTGGGTGGGAGTATAGGTAAAATAGGTAAAGGGAATTAAAAAGCATACACTTACAATGATGAGCACTGAGTAATGTACAGAATTGTTTTATCCCTATATTGTATATCTGAAACTAATATAAGACTATGTTAATTATACTGGAATTAAATACATAAATAAAATATCAAACAGACCTTTAGCTCAGGCTTCCCAGCTTGCTGGGTTTTCCTGGTTCATGGCAATTACTTCCAACATTGTCCATTCTGCTTATACTCTTGACTCTCACCTGGGCCATCATTCTCAGCAAATGATTTTGTTTCCTACTTCACAGAGAAATTAGAGGCCATTAGTAGAGACTTTCTTATATGTACTATGATCAAATCAGTTCTCATCTTTTCATTTTTCCTTGCTGTTATGTTGGGGGAGTCTAGTGCCTTCATTCCTCTGTTGTCTGGACCCTTCCCTTGCTACCCAGCCTTCTCAAGAATCTTGCTCTCTTAACTCTGCTCTGTCTCCAGTCTTGAAGCTCTCCATTACCAGTTAGCTTTTGAACATGCCAAAACTTAGTTAATCCAAACAAGACTAAATAAACAAAACCCTCACTCAACTTCATTGTATAGTAAACAATTGGGCCTTTCCTTATAACCTTTATCCTTGACTTCCTGGAGGTAACCTCTTAACCGTTGGAATTTCCCAAGTGCTAAGAGTGTCTTTGCTATTTGAGGTGGGTCTCTAGGACCATGTGATTTCAGCCCAGTCTCCAGGGAGGGAGGAGCTGGAGACAGAATTCAATTACATGGAAAACTACCCAATCAACTGTATCTACACAATAGAGCCCCAGTAAAAACTCAGGACACCACAGTTTCTCAAGTGGGCAATACTATGTGCATATTTTCATACATCAATCCTGGGAGAGTAATGCATCCATAAGACAATGGAACCTTCACATTTGAATCCTCTCAAACTTTGACTGTAATTTATGTCCTTTCTCTATAATAAACCATAACAATGAGTATAGTAGGTTTCAGTGAGTTCTAGGAGTCTTTGTAGTGAATTATTGAAACTGAGTTTGATTTTGGAGAAAATCCCAAACTTACAGTTGGTGTCAGAAGTGAGGGTATCTTTGTAGACTCTTCCCTCTAATTGTGTAGTTAAACCCCAACACATTGTAGTTGGGGTCAAAAGTCTTGGACAGGCTTGGCAGTCTGAAGGACTGTGTCTTCAACATTGCAGTTTACTTAACTCTGGCTATCCACATTCCTCTTCAGCTGCTATTGATGTTTTTCCCCCCCTTTTATAGTTAACATTTTAAAAAGTTATCCACAAAGCCCATCTGCATTTCCTTCCCTCATCTTTCAGAAACTCGCTGTAATTCATTTGTGTCCATACCATTCTAATATTACTCCCACATAGCTCACCAAAGTCTACTTTGTCATAACTACAATGGACAATAACTTTCTTCTCTGACATGTCAGGAACATTCACCACTCTATCCTTGAATCACTCTTATCTCTTGGCTTCTGTGATACCACATCTCCTGATTTCTTTCCTACCTCTGGCCACTGCTTCTCAGCTTTCTTCCTGGTCCGTTTTCTTCAACCGGCCGCACATATAATCATTTATATATGTTTTTGGTCTTATACCTTTGATTTCTCCCTATCTGGTGGCTCTTTCTCTCCTGCCTATAAAGAATCTTGGATTCCTCCCAACTTAAAAAAGTACTGCTGATCCTAGATTCCCTCTCTGATAACTGTATTAGTTTTCTCTGTTTCTTCCAAACCAAGCTTATTGAAAGATCACTATACACTATCTACATTTACTCACCTTCACTTTACTCCTAACCCTACTGCTTCATCACTACTCTTCTGAAATGGCTTATACAAAAGCCATCAGTAACACCCGTGTTGCCAAAACCAATAGACATTCCTCTATTATGTTTCCCTGGACCTCTGTTCTATAGTTAATCTGTTGAGCACTAATTCTTGGCAACTCTAATTATTTTGTTTTCTATGCAGTTATTTTCTCCCAATTAGTCTTTAAATTCAATAAATTATCAAATCCTGCCAAATGGACATCCAGCATAATTTTGAGCCTTTCCTCCCCTCTCCATCCTTTCATACTGCCACTGCCCTGATTTAAGTTTACCATTTCTTAGTCGAATATTATAAGAGCTTCCTAACAGATTTCCTTGCTTCTGGTTTTGCCTCATTAAAAATTTATCCATTCTTCCACCACAGTCAGAAATTCTATCATAACATCTGACTGTCATCACCTTTTCTCTAATATCTCAAATATTTCCCCATTTCTTATAACACTTAAGCCTCTCAGTATGGCATATAGAAACTGACATGACTAGCCTCTATTCTGCAAGCTTATACCATCTCCTACTTCATACTTTATCCTTTAATAAAACTTAATAAATAATAAAATAAATAATAATAAGCACACAATATATGCAATCCATGCTTTGTACTTCATATCTTTGATAATGCTATTTCCTTTGTTTACAATGTTTTCCCACCTTTCTTTGCTTAAGGGCCACTCCTCTGAGATCCTATAATATCCTGAAAATGTCCCAGATGTTATCATTTACTATTATATTGAAATTACCTATTTTAATATTTGTCTGTCTGCTGGACTAATAGCTCTTTAAGGACAGGGACCCTATCTTCAACAGCTAGCATGTGCCTGAAGTGAGCTGAAATCTCAACTTCTTGGGGAGTTGATTTTTGGAAAGCCAGTTCTCTGACAGAAGCTCAGTTAAGTTTTAATCAGTGACTCTTATAGATGGCAGGGACCTTTTGAGTCATTCAGTCCAGCTTCCCACTCACAGGAGACCCTTCTACAATAGGGGCCAACATAATTCAGTTACATATTATAGATCATTCCAACCTTGGACATCTCTTATTTCCATACATATGGTCCCTTCTGGTGAGAGTGGAAATTGATACCACTTTTTTAGGAAGCAACTTAGTAATACATAGGAATTTTTATATGTTTATGTTTTTATATGTTTGTTTGCATTTTCATTCCTTAAATACTTATATCTTTATTCCTAGCAATGCTTCTTTCAGAAATTCTTTCTCAGAAAATTATCCAAAAGTATGGTGAAAATTTATTACATAATAATATTCATCATGGAAATATAACATAAATTATAGATAGGCAAAAGTAAGGGAATAATTAAGTAAATTATGATGCATTCATGAAATAGAATTTATTTTATTTTTTAAGTGAAAATTCAAGACATAAAATATCATCTTAAATACAGAAACAAATTCAGCCCATTTTATTTTCCAAATTTTCTGTAGTAAGCATGGATTATTTTTATAAGAAAAATTGCAGGTTTTTTTTAAAGATTTTATTTATTTATTTGTCAGAGAGCACAAACTGGCAGAGGGGCAGGCAGAGGCAGAGAGAGAAGCAGTCCCCCCGCTGAGCACGGAGCCCGATATGGGACTCAATCCCAGGACGCTGGGATCATGACCTGAGCCGAAGGCAGCTGCTGGACCAACTGAGCCACCCAGGAGTCCCAAAATTGCAGGTTTTGTTTTGATTTGTTTTTTGTTTTAGGTTTTGTTGTTACTGTGTTTTAAGGAACTCTTCACCTAAGAAACAAGTCTCTGATCTCTGAATACTCTTGACCTTTGCTGAGTTGCTTTCCTCTTGATACTTTGTTTCCACAATTTATCTCATACCCCAACATACCCAATACAGTTCATCTCTTAAGTCCAATGCAGAATAAATGTGTGTTGCTTTCCTTATCCCTGTTATGCTCATGCCTTTGTTACTCTTGCCCTACAGCAACTGAGAGTGTACCAACCCCATCCCTTCTTCCACAAGCATGCCTACAAACGGTTTTATGCTGCTCTTCCACCTTCCCAGCAGAGTTGACTAAGTTATAGTTTCTGACTTGAAGGTTCTCATAATCCCTGGTAAGAGAGTTAGTTATGCATGATAGGTAAAGCAATACGGTGTGCCCAAGGTAGGAAAAAGAAAGGGACTGATGCTCTCTGAAGGTATCAGAAAGGCTTCTCTGGATACAGGATGCCTCTGGGACAAGATTTTCTCAGAATCACAGCTTTATAGTTAATACAGAGCTATTGAAAATTTAAGAGAACACTCTGGGCCAACATCTTGTTTTAGAGATGAGAACACGAATGTACTCTGAATTAAAGTGATATTGTTCAAGATTTCATAATGAATTAGTAACAGATCCTCCACTAGAACTCGGGCCTTATGGTAGCCTGAGACCACTTTCCAGTGTACTGCAATTCAGTCTACTAAAGACAGGACTGCTGCTTTCCTAAGTGTTTCACAGTAAGAGCCCTTAACCCAAAGTAAAACAACAAAACAAAAGAAACAGCAACAAAAACAAAGTAGGATCTGCAGGAATGAAAATAAAAATACACTAGTTTCTGTTTGAGGGAAATATTTAGGGACTCTGAAAACTATTTTGACCCTGAGGTTATTCCCAGAGGGCATATAAAAAAAACAAACAAGAGTCAATTACTATTTGACTCCAGTTATCTGGGTAAAAAATTTGAAACCATTGCCTCCTTTCATCTCTTAAATGCTGTTGACTAAAGGAGTTGCTGATTAGAGCTGTTAGTTGGGAATGCTGAGCAGCGCTGAGCAGCTCTGGGCAAGGGCCTTGCATTCCAGGCTAACCCAGCTCCACCAGGAACAACAGGGTGAAAAGAGGTATTGAGCACATATTCCCAACTCTTTGCTACCCCCTGGCAAACAGTGTGTTTACTAAGATTGTTATAAAAGGTATTTATCTAATTAGAGAGCATTTCCCCCCTTTTATTAGTAAGCAATTAGACCACACTTTAGTACATTAAGGTTTTGTAAATCCAACTGCAAGCATAAAATTCTGTAATTGTATAATTGTACATTGGGCACAAAACCACAGATTTTCTTCTATTTTGGCTTGACCATTTTTTTAAAGCAATTTAGGGTTTTCTAAGCTAATGCTTATGTGGTGAGTGTTTTTTAAAGACTGGGCTAAACACATATAATTTAGCCATTCTTTGGTCTTAAACCCAAGCCAGAAAATGACACAAAATCCACACAAACATATATCAACTATTTGTTCTTCATCTTAAAGCCTGGGAATAACTCTTTGGTTTCACAATGTTTTAAAGTACAATGGTAGCACAGTATCATTCTTTAGTGCAGAAACCATAAAATTCTTGTAGCCAAATAATTCCAGAAATTCTCATTTAAACATCTGTAGCTCATATGTGTATGATTAAATTTATATTAATTAAGTTATGTTTGCAAGACAGGAGTGGGAAATAAAAGATCATATTAATTTGAATTTTTGCTTAGGTTAAACATGATATTAGTGAAACTATATTAATATTGCCAACATTTGACCACTTTTTCTTTATGAAAATAGTAATTTTCTATTGTTCACCTTCTATTATGTATGTTGTCCCCATTTTTCACAAGAACACAATAAATACCAAAAATGGAAACTATCATTGATTCACAAACTTAATAAACAATTCATTCACTTATAAAAGGTGTCAAAAGAGTTTATAAGATGTATATATTCAGATAACATATATTACTACTAGTTTTACTACTAGATGCTTGTGGGAACTTGGGCAAAAGACTAGGTTTTTGGGATCCTCTGTTTCCTTCTCTGGCAAACGAATGGATTATATTAGAACCAGAAAAAAAAATTTACAGTTCCATAAAATGTGTATCACTAATCAAACTTAGTGATGTAAATAACTGTTAAGAACAAGGTTATTATGTTAAGCAAGTTGAGATTTATGTCATTATGGAAACAAAACATAGTATTACATTTTTATATGCTGTAAGAAATTTTTTAGTGCACTGAATTAGATAATAAAGAACTGATTCACCTATTGAGCGAATGGAAATAATTAACAATACTAATGAGAATAACTACCATTTCCTGAGTACATATTATGAGCCACACACTTAAGCAGTTTATATATTTCATATTCTTATATCACATACATGAGCAGTGATGTACAGATAAATGTTTAACAAGTATCCCAAAAGCTCTGATTTGTAGTGTTTGCTGATTTCCACAATATAATACTTCAACTTCAGTTGATTTCCAGCTATCAACCTGACTTCACTAAAGTTGGCAGGGGTGGGGGGAGTGGTAAGGGGGCCCTAGAAGAGATGTGCAGTAACACAGTATTATATAGTATTTCCACCATGCTGATACAGTAGGCAAAAATCATCTCAAGAACACAGACAATAATGAAATGTAACAAGATATTTATGAGGTGATGAGTTCAGGGGATTTATTATCTTTGTTTTAATATAAGTTTACATAATTTAATTTTTAATAACTGCTGTATTTGATAGTCAACTCACAGTATTCCTAAATATTTAGCAGTTTTTGTGAACCGAGGGGCACCATTATATGTGAGGCTGATTTTACTCTCCACTTTCATTGAAAACAGGGAACAGTAACATAAAAAGGATTAAATAATTCTTCAAGCTTATCCATTAGGAAATTCAAATCTCAATTTGCCAGATAATAAGCCTAATTTCTTAATTCTGTGGAAGCTTATACAACGGATTTTACAACATAACATTTATATAATCCAAAAAATGTGTTTCTGATTATAGATAAAGAAGCACTAAGTAAGGCAAGAGTGATAGGAGAAAACAAGATGAGAATTTAAAGAAATATCTTCTAGAAGAAGGTGTGTTGAGAGAGAAGATGCAGGTCATTGGTGACAGATCTTTGTTTTGTGACATTCTTTAAGGTTACTCAGAAAGAACAAGTAATTGAAAAAAAGAGAAGTCAGAACAGCAAGCAAGTCAATCTATTCTAAGATATCATGAATGCATACTGAGTTGTGAAATTCCTATGGGAGGGGCTCGCCAGTCTGAAATGCTTCAAGGAATGCTGTCTCTTACTTGCTTGCATTGGGGTCCCCATAGACGATGACAGACACCATCATACTTTCCCCCAATTATTTGAGCCTATTTTCTACAGATAAGAGAAGGAAAACTCAACATTCATGTTGATAGCTTTTTGATCCCTGGGTAATTCCCACTATAGTTTATAAAGTAATTTAAACAAATTTTGTTTCTATAGCATTCCATCTATTCAGAAGTTTTAAGTATTTTGGTTAAGTAGTTCACTCATACTGTTGGCTTAGTACTCAGGGCTAAGTGTGAATGGGCCAAATTTTCATGCCTTTTATGAGTTCTCAGGCTTACTCCAATACTTACTTACCAAACACTAAGATCAGTGTCTGGTCATAGTGTTACAGGGTTTCTTCCCCTTTGGTGCCCATGGTTCCTAGTCACACCACTTCAAAGAATGAAGAGGTAGAGCAGATGGAAGAGTGGTGGGCAGCAAAGCAAGTTTATTGAGGGAAACAGCAAAGTGATAGTACAAACTCCCAAAGCTACTGGAGTTTCTAAGTCTAGGGGTTTTTATGGGCTTGTTGGTGAGTATTTTATTTTATTTTATTTTTATTTTATTTTTATTTTTTATTCTTTGCCCCAGGGGTACAGGTCTGTGAATCATCAGGCTTACATCTTTCACAGCATTCACCAAAGCACAA